>OX465248.1:16693112-17279112 GCA_949987775.1 Aproaerema taeniolella
TTCTTTATTACAAAGAAGCGACATAACGGAAGACTGTAATTTCTGTAAAATGTAATTTTAAGAATATTTCGTTTCATTATCTTTTTTTTCACAATTTTATTTTGATCAAATATTCATTTGAAAGTACTTCAATATTTGTTACTTTCAAATTCGATTTTTTTCCTTTTTTATTACTTCCACGTTGGATGGGGAGATAAAGAAATACTTAGAATGTATCAGCTGCCAAGTCTTCCCAGGCATCTAAATATATAAAAGGAGAAACTGACTGACTGACATATCAACGCACAGCCTAAACGGCTAAACGTAGGCACTTGAAATTTTGAAGGGACATAGCTTAGGTACCGTAGAGGTGCACTAAGAAAGGAATTCCCGAAATTTCCCCGGGAACGGGAATTAGCGGGAAAATCCTTTTGTATGAAAAATCTAAACCGCTTAAGTTAGACGCTTGAAATTTGGCATGCAGGTATCTTAGTAAACTTAAAGCTTAGTTGCAACAGAATATTGCAAAATTCCCACTGGAACGGGAGTTCGCGGGAAAAAACTTTTGTATGTAAAAATCTAAATTAACACGCAAATGAAGTTGCGGGTATCAGCTAGTATTGTATAAGTCAGTAATAGTGACGCGAGGGTTTTACGATATTGTGGCCGAAAGGCTGACAACATCATATTTCATCTAATAACCCTCAGAATTTGTGTCAAACGTGGTGGCATTAGTTCTAAACCATTAATGCTCTGCCTGCCCCGTATGGGATGACAGTGGTGAGCGTATGTAATGTAATGTATGTTTTCATTAACTTTTATTTGCAGAAAAAATCAAGCTCACGAAGTAAAGGATTGCGAAGACGAGGAAGCAGTTAATAAGTAAGTGTTTCAATTAGAATTATTCGTAAGGTACCTACTGATATTAAGATTTAAACAAACAATGTCATATATATTTAGGTCCAGGTGGTGCACATAAAACTTTCCTAGGTTCTTAGCGATTTTTCACTTTTGATTTTAAAAACACGTAGACTTTTTGGTGACTGCTAACGTGCCACCGTTTTCTGTTTTGTTTACGTGCCATTTTTAGGCTTGTGATACCCAGTAAAGCTCTATATTGTTCTGGGTGAGCTTGCTATATCCTCGACCACATCTTCGCCCGATTATGGTCTAGAGCAAACCTGGTCTAAAGCAAAGCTAGATTATGGTCTAGAGCAAACCCATTCGTTATAAAAAAAAAGAATAAAACAAAATTAAAGCGTGCGGTGTCTGAAAGAACTATAATAAATCTTGATGCTAGCTTTTTTTTCCGTGTGGTGATCAATTGAAAATTATACCACCCTATCTCTTTCCGTGGGTGTCTTAAGAGGCGACTAAGGAAACACAATGAGACCTGCCTCCTGTCAAGCCATCCTAGGCAACGACACCTCAATTTATTCTGAATCTGAGGTGTCGTCCAATGGTCTCGTGCGTTGTGGTAGGCTCTGTAAATGGTCGTCTGGTTTGCGACCAGAGTTCCTACTGAAGTCTGACGCCAAACAGCTTGCTGTGTTCGGTCGGTACGTGGGAGTACCAGTGCCCTAATAGGCATCTTCTGGGTTAACTCGCTCCATCGTCGACCTCATCTATGACCTTAGTCAAAATTGAGGTCAACTCTTTTCATAATAAAATTTTAAAAAAACCTGTTTTAAATATTCTTGGGTGTTAGCAAAAATACCTAAATCAAAGTTTGTTTATTAAGTTTAACTATTGACATGGATAATGAGAGTGTCTTAGTAAAGGACTTACATTAAAAAAACTGTTATCCCAAACGATATGAGTCTATTTTATAGTTTTCTATTTATACTTCAAGAAATAAATAAAAATCCCGCGCTATGCAATGTTTATTTAATAAAACTGTTAGACTTCGAAGCAATTTTTTTAAATTGTTTTAATTTACAGAGTCATAAAAAGTCTGGATCGGGCAGCGTACTTCAATTTCTCTATCGCGTTTCTTGTCGCGCGCTCTGTGCTAACTGCCCTGTGTGCTACCAAAGTACATAAAGCAGGTCGAGCGCCATTGCTGGCCTTGTATGAAGTACCCGCAGAAAATTATAACGTTGAGGTTTGTGTCCTTTCAAAATAACGTCTAAATATGATTGAAACTTTTATCCATTCTAAATTTAAAACATCCTAGTGATAGCGAAGAAACAAGACAGAAGTCGTGGTCAGTTTTCAGTAGACCATTTGGCGATTTGTAACCTCTGACACCAGGGTTAGCCAAATTTGCCACATACTTGACTATACCTTCACGATAAGAAGAAGAAGAAGTAGATGCATTGAATTATTATGAACGTTATTATTATTGGGACTTCTTTTCCGTGAAAACTTCAATTAATCCTTCTTTGTTCCTTGCCTACGTTTTAACAGGAACCTTTGGTCCAAATTTCAGCTTGAAAGTTCTGAGAATTTGGCCTGGGCATTGATTAATCACTTAAGTGCTGCAATTTTATGTTCCTCCTTATTTAAATTTCACTGAGCTATTAGATTTTTGTGATACGCAAGTACATAGGCTAAAAAAAACGCCTGCAGCTGTATTAAAGATCAAGTTTATTTAAATACAATTCTTATTTGTCAAAATAAACAGCGTTCATGGTATATGATTGTTTCAAAATCATAACGGGCACATCAGTGTGTTTTCTGTTTTTAATTATATACCTACGCTGCGTAAGCAACTACTCAAAGTTGCTTCAAACAACTCCTCGTGATTTAGAAAAAAAGAAAGAAAAACTCGTCGAATACCGCAAATTATTTTAAAAACAAAAGGGGCCCCGGGTTACCGGCTAAAGATTCTTTGTTAATGTGAAAATATTTAGGAAACCACAAGGGCTTGGATGAGAAAGGATGATTGGGACTCCAACGTTAATCACAGTTTAGGTACCTATTGTTTTTTTCACAAGACATTGTGTTTCTGAATTTCTTTTGATAAATTCTTAAAACTCATTTTTTACATTGAGATAAGATATGTCAAATAAGGTTTTTTCAGGTTTTTATTTTTAATTACTTCTACGATGTAAGGAAGAGTCTTGTTTGAACTGAGGAATAACAAAAATAAATATACAGATAAAAATGGCACATTATTAATAAAAAATAATCATGATTGACTAGCCAAATACTGGGTCACGTTTTAATTTACAAATATAAAAAGTTAACATAAACTATTAACTAAGGCACAGCTAAATTTTTGATGTTCAAAATTGCTGCGAAAAACTAAAAAATAAAGAAGGACAATTTACAATATCGCTATATATATTTTTTTTTCAGGCCCGTCGTTTTGTTGAACAAATGCATGCAAACACAATAGCTTTAAGTGGGCAACACTTCTTCTACGTCACAAGAGGCATGCTTCTTACTGTAAGTGTTTATTTTTTAATTTTATTTTTTACTAGCTGATGCCCGCAACTTCGTCTGCGTGTTGTATGTATTTTTATAGACCGAGTTTGTACTTTGACACAACTACAGATACATGAATTTCCGTTTTTTATTGAAGCAACTATTTCGTTCATATTTTCGTTATATGAACGAATAGCAACTATTTCGTTCATATAAGGAAAAGCAATTTCTAAAAATATTTTTTATTTGAAAACTTGGCTAACTATGTCATATAAGGTTGATACTTAATACATTACTTTGGATCTGAAAACAAAGGTCAAACATAGTTGTTTCCTCTATCGCTTATATTTTCAATACCATTGTTACTGCTTTTGATAGATTAAGGTCCGTATTATAGAACGCGACTCAGACTCTGATCTATACTTAAGTAGCAGTCGTTTTTGATTTTTTGATACTGAGAGATAGACAATCAACACTTAATATAAGTCAGTGGTGCCTCTAAAACATCTTGTTGTCTTAACAATCCCACAAAAAGTGGTTAATTAATATTGTATTTCGCGTTTCTGTGAAAAACGTAAGGATTTTGTACTTATAAAAAATCAATTTTGATAAAATAAAAATATGTGGAGTAAAAAATTTACGAAAATTGTATGTTGAAAGACCTATTACTTAGGTAAGTACAATAAATGGCACACGAATTCCTTAGTGCTAATTACGGACTTATTTTTGATTTTCAGTGGAATAGAAGTTTCTGAAACAGGTCACCTATGTCAGTATCTAAGACAACCCCCGTGCATTTGAGATTTCAGCTAGCACGCTGCTTTTATTGTGCTTTGCGATAATTGTGTAAAAATGATTCAATAAAAAAATAAATTTAAGATAGAAATGACTAAGCTTTTCCCTTCAATGGACATTTGTAGAAATAAGCAAAGGTGTCAGTGCTTGATCCAAGCTAAGAAACTTATTAGAATAGTAATATTATAATATTTATCCATGGCTTATATACGAAATGCTACGCTTGATGTAAACTAAAATAAAAAAATCAATAAATAGCCCTTATTTCATGTCAGAACATCAAAGCCATAGATCAAACCTATATAGACCAAATTCATAGTGGTTTTAACAAAACAAATGTCAATTGTTAGTTTCTATTGAGTTTCCCGCCTTTAAAAATTAGAAATGCATTGAAAACACCGGCTGTACGGCCATAGATTCCTTTGCTTAAAAATAAAAATAAGCCGTTTTATTGTTTTCAAAAAGTGATATCCTGCAGGGCTAAGATAATCGCCACGACATATTATCTCACGCGTTATGTCGTGGTCACGTGACTGTTTCGACCAATGGAATTGCGAGAAAGAGTCACGTGACCATGACATAGCGCGTGAGATAATATGTCGTGGCGATTATCTTAGCCTGGCTGAAGATTGAAAGATTGAATTAAGATTTGAAGACTAAATACTTAATCAACTTAGTTCTTATTAACACTGTATTAAGTATTTAGTTTTGGTTCGTTAAAAAAGTGCAGAATAGCCAAACTATTAATGGGGAAGCTGACAAAAGTTTCGATATTTTAGATATTATACGCCTATAATCCTCGTTGGGGTAACATAAGTCACATAACTTTACATGTCATTTTAAAAAATGGCATATTGTTTATGAGTACATACGTTGTCTAAATTTTGCAATGCACGGACGGCCCCAACTCAGGTTACCACACGCGTGCACTCTGTGCTGTTGTGATAAGAGCGGTTTTGCATTGAAAATGGAGTAACCTGATGCGCTGGCCTCTGTACCAAAAATGCAATGTATTTGGTTGGCAGCTGGCACATTCTAAATTTTTTGTTCAGTGCCAGTTCACCACAGAAGTTTTTGTTTTATTTTTGGATTTTGTGGGTCAGTTACAATAATTTTAATTTCTTCAGACTCACTTATATTCGACGATAGCTCTTAAAAATAACATCTATCTAATTATAGAGCAGCACCCTCAGATTTTCTTTATAAAGTACTTTTTTAAAGGTGAATTTATGAAGTTAGAAAAAGATTATTATTACCTACAAAGAAAACTCAATAAGTAGCATCATGACAGAATACCAGCGCTGCAGTCTGGTACTGCAGCAATATGTTGAGTCAGCGCCAATTTGATTGGCATGATACAGATAACACGGTGTAAAATAGTTTTATAAAATTATTTGTTTCTGTTTCTTACTCTGTTTACTTCATTGTTTGCTTGCTGATTCATGTTTACTTGTATGTTTGTTATTTGTCTATTACTGTGTTGTGCTGTTTTATGTCAATTGAATAAAGTGTCAATCTATCTATCTATCTATCTATCTATCATAAAATCAATTAATTAGCACTTCACACTGTAACTTTTTGCACTAAAAATTCCCTCGTATGGTTTGTTTGCCCAAACCGGAAATCGAACCCAGAAACCGTCGATTCACAGGCTGTGTAACTCTACCACTCAACCAAACTTCCGACAAAAAATTAAGAAAGGATCTTTTATACAAAATATCTCATAAATCTCAATCCGGTCCTTTTATCAAATGCTACGTACTCATAGACATAAAAAAAATAAGTTAAATATCAACATTGTCTAGGGATATTGCTTAATTTTTCATACAAAAAGGTGTGTTTGAGAAGCTATAAAAGCATACTCGAGCCACATGGAGGGATATAATTTTAAGATGAGCAAGTGTTAAACCTGAATTTTCAATTCTCGTCAATGAATTTTGTTTAAATTGTTTTTTTTTAAACGTGACGTAAACGAAAACAAAAATGCACTTTTTTCTGCTTTTTGTATGAAAATGGTGGAATTAGCGCAATTTTTTTTTTCATTTTAGTCACGTTTTCACAAATTTCAAAAAAAAATTAAATTCATTGATAAAAATTGAAAATTCATGTTTAGCACTTGCTCATCTGAAAATTATATCACTCCGTGTATCTCGAGTATGGTATTATAGCTTCTCAAACAGACCTCTTTTGTATGAAAAATCATGCAATATCCCTAGACAGTGTTGATGTGTATATTTTTCTATGTTTGGCGTAAATAATAGAAAGAACTTGAGAAACATTGTAAGTGCCTATTCCATTCAAGGGTTGCCCTTGATTTCGATGGGATTCCATCAGATCCTGACTTGGTGACAATAAGACTACTTCTGGAGTATACTCTTTCGAACAAAAAAAAGAATTTTGAAAATCGGTCCAAATGGCGGAAAAATCGGTGAACATACATAAAATAAAGTTATACAATGGTTTAAGATTTCGTAGTCTTCCTTTCATTTAATTTATCAAGTTTGTTAGAAAGATTTCATCCTTATGATTGACCCTAACGATCGACGCAATAAAAGTACAGGGTATTCTTACAGATTTTAGTCGGTTCGATTCCCGGTTGGGGCAAGCGAATTTTCAAAAATTCTTGAATGCAGTTTTCTTTCTTTTCAAAAATAAAGGAATGTTTTCTTTAAGTACAATTTTCTATCTACAGTATTAAGAGTACTTTCCCTTCAGGTGGCATTACAAAATTCCACCCTGTATACAGTCGAACATAAAACCTCCTCCTTTTTGGAAGTCGGTTAAAAAGTAATTCAAGTGATACAGTGTATCTACTCCGATCCAGCGGCAGTGCTTCTCGCCGCCATAGTTCTTCGTAAACAAAACACTATCGGCTTACGGAGAATGAGAGAAGTAAAGAAATATTAATTGAAGACATAGCTAAGAAATACATAATATTGAAGACCTGGCTGTATGGATGCAGATTCCTTTGCCTTTCTCGAAAGAGATAAATTTAAAAAACAACATGTCCTTGCTTTTAGCCCATGTATATGTCAAAAATACGTTGATCTCTATGGTATGAGTAAAATGTTCTGAAAAACACCTAGCTTTGAATTTTTTCAGGGGTTTTTGTTGTTGGTTTTATATTTACTGGCTAAATTTCGAGATTTTATGTAGCCTAAATGTTAACCGGGGATATAAGGTACCCCTATGCAAAATTTCATTTAAATCGGTCCAACAGTTACGGAGATTAGCCCGTGCAAACAGACAAACAGACAAACAGACAAACAGAGAAACAAAAAAATCTAAAAAAATCGGGATTTGTTTTATTTCTCTTCTAATATCCCCCTGACTCGGTTTTTAGCATTTTTTTTCTATGTACAGAAATTCGACCTCTACAGTTTTATTATATGTATAGATGAAATGTTAAAAAAAGCTGGACATTTTCTTATTTTATTATATTTTATTTAAAACTTACTAGAGCAGAAAAGGTAATGTACAAAAAAAATTTAAAATAGTATGTCTGCTCTTTCCGGGCATACTGTAGAAACCAGTAAGTGGTACGCAAGGGTCTTGCCGTATCGTGGGCAAAAGACTGACAGCTTCAACAATACTCATATTCCATCTAATAACCCTCATATGTCACATGTGGCGACAATTGGGTTTAGACCCACATGAAGCTCTGCCTACCCTAACAAGGTTAACAGGTGTTAGTGTATGGATGTATTTTATAAGTACCTATACGTATAGAAGTATCAGCAACGTGCTTCACAGATAGTTAACAAAATACATTTGGGCTTGATGCAAAAAAATAACATTATAAATAATATAAAAAAGTTGGGTAAACGTTTATAAAATACTAAGCTTAAAACTTTCTTTTTACAGATGGTTGCTACAATATTTACTTACGAGCTCGTACTACTGCAATTTTCTGATTGTAAAAAGTAATGTTTCAGTTTGAAAAGTAAAGTCCATCCATAAATAAAAGTCTTAAAAGGTAAACAAATATGGCGGAATGTGTAACCATAGACTACTATAGTGATGTGGTGTATGTCGAATAATGTCGATGTCGGCAAAATTACTAAGTGCATTTCTGCTATTGCTATTTAAGGCAATATAATAGGTGAAGAAGTAAAGAAGAACACAGATGAAGTAAAATACATTTTTACCATTGCCCCTCGAAAAAGGGTCCGTTATTCTTCAAAAACAGTGAATAAAACGCTGTTTATTTCACTGAGTGAATAAAACATTTTGAATTTGGAACATGCGCGAATATACTGATTTTAGTAAGAAAACAAAAGAAAATGTGCAAGGAGGTTGCATACTCTCGCTATAAAAACTTACTAAAACTTGGCTGTATGTAATAAATGGCTGTATGGAATATGTCTCGGTTAAAAATTTTAAATTTAGAATAAGGAATTCAGCCAATTTTCTGTGCAATTTTCATGCAATTAAAAGTTTCTGATAAAGTTTTTGTCTCAAAATCATAAAAAGAGTTCGACGTCCAGCGATGAAAGTGAACCTCTCGTTCCAGAGTCATTTCGCGTTAAAGCAGCAGCTATTGTTGATAATTTACTGTCACAGAGTAATTATTTTCTTTTTCTCGTAGTCAATGGTAAAAAGTAGAGTACCTAACACGTGAAAAAAAAATTCATCTCGGCTCTTGTATCCCTCGACCCGCTCAGGATTCTAATCTAGAATCCTTCGCTCCTCTCGGGATACAACTCAATGCCTCGAAAAGAATTCACCTTTTTTTCACTTGTTGGGTAATCTACTATTATTACAAATAGCATTTGTGCGAGGTGTCGTTAGAGTTGAAAGCCAAGTTGTGGAGTATTTGAAAGCTGTTGAGTAGTTGTTTTTTTCTGTGTGCGGTGTTCTAGTAATCTCATTGAAAATGCTTTTTTGCTAGATAACCGGACAGAACTGAAAACATGACCATTTACAATAAAATTTTTACCATTTAATGACAAGTTCTTTATTTTCCTCTGACATGTATGCAACAATATGTTTCGGCAATGTTTTTTTTTTTTAAATTTGGCGCACCAGAATAGCCTCAAGTTTTTATCGATATGAAAGAACATCCCATCCCTATCCACCAAAGACAATACAGAGTATTTAAAATGTCAGTTGTAGGTTTGAAATTACAGCGATCTCGGTTTTCTGCAAAAAAATAAGTATTTTACGATAAAATGGACATATTATTATAGAAATAATGGTGTTGCACGTGATTACCTAGATGTTACAACAATTACTTACTTGTTATTGCGTGTGATTACACCAGGAATGTGTATTTTTCTTCCGGTAACAGGTTTGTTTACAACTTAAGACTTTTAATTATGGATGGACTTTAGTTAATGATGCTGTCTTTTAAGTTGTATAGTTTTAACCACTCTTTTCAATAAAAACGCAAACTTGTGAAAAAATATTTTTATTGTACTGTCCTCCGTTGCTCTGGTGAATTGGGTTAGGATAAAACAAATAAACTCGCAACATACATTTGCACTTATACGTGTAGTTAGTAAATATACAATACACATCAACACGGTCTAGGGATTTTTCACGATTTTTCATACAAAAGAGTCCTGCTTGAGAAGCTATAAAAGCATACTCGAGATACATGGAGGGCAATAATTTTCAGACAAGCAAGTGCTGGACTTAAATTTTTAATTCTAGTTAATAACTGTTTTACTTGAAATTTGTGAAAACGTGACGGAAACGAAAACAAAAATGCACTTTTTGCCTGCTTTTTGTATGAAAATGGTCGAATTTACACAATTTTTTTTTCATTTTCGTCACGTTTTCACAAATATAAAGTAAAACAGAATTTATTGACTAGAATTGAAAATTTAGGCTTATAACTTGCTCGTCTGAAATTATAACCCTCCATGTATCTCGAGTATACTATTATAGTTTCTCAAACAGACCTCTTTTGTATGAAAAATCGTGCAATATCCCTATACCGCGTTGATGTGTGTAATATGTGGTGGTACCATAGCGTTTTCCGAAGAATATGTTCACAGTTAAATTGATCAATACGTGAAACCGCAGGGGCATTTAAACAATTTATTTTAAGTGAAGCGTGCAACCCTTTTACTCGTTTGTAAGGGACTTCTTAAAGTATGAAGATTGGATGGACCGAAACAATTTATTTTTAAATTAATTTTTTTTTGAAATAAAAATTTTTGACGTAGAGTTTTCTTTAGTAGCCATTTTAATACTACATTTTTGTTGAACCTTTTTAATCGTAATAACATGGGAACTTAAACTAAACTCTGTACATAATAAACACTAGACCCCTATGAAATTATTTGGACATAGCGTCATGTTCATAATATGAAGACGATGTTGTGATGCCCTTAGATACACAAAACGTTGAAAAAATTATAAATAAGCACGAAAATGAATGTGATCGTCTATTTTTGAGTTTTCCGAAATCACTTATCAACAACAAATAAACGCAACTTGTAAAATGCTTGACTTTTGCTATTGTTTCCACCCACGAACGCTCTACGTATTGAGCTACGAATGTCTACGACTGCTACGAACGCTACGAGTGAAGAATATTTATAGCCACGAAAAGTAAAGGTACCGTGGGGTATCTCTTTTTAAGGTCTAAAGTCAAATAAAGACACGTATTCGTTAGCTTTCGTTTTTGAACCGTGTAACGAAAACTCATTTAGATCGTGAAATAACGCAGTGGGTTCAGAAAGAAAATAAATGAAAGAGTTTTGTGATGTTACTAGAAAAGTTTTTGTTATTTTTTTTTAATGTCTGTTATATTCTTAAAAATATTTACACTTTGCAAAAATATAAACCAGTAGCAATAATTTCAGTCGAGAATAATCATAATAAACAAACAAACATTAATCCAAAATTTTTCTATCAAAGGACAGTGCTAAAACAAAAGCAGGTCCGGAACAAAATAATTGTATTTCAGATGGTAGATTAGAAGAATAATCTGAAAAGCCTTCTCCTTTTAATGTTGAACGGCATTTAATGTAACAGTTTGACACCAGGTTTTTTAGACTAATTCGACCCTGCTGAGCTCGATTTGCCCAGTGGCAGACCAATTTCCTCCCCCTTCCCCCCCTTTTCATTGAAAACATGCCCCTCTCCACGGTTTTCTCCGTTTTGTACAAAAACTGTTAGATCTAGAAGAAAACTGTCAATGACAAAATTAATCTAAATTAAATTACCTACTACATGATATGAATTTTATTTTTATAGGTCTTATAGTTTTTGAGTTACATCTGCCCAAATTTCAAAGTTTTAAATTTTTACTGTATTTTCGCCATTTTATATGAAAACTGCTGAATGAATCAATCATGATGATGTGTTCTACAAAACAATATGTTGGTTCATATTTGACAACTTACAGCGCCGAACTTGCGAATATGAACAACAATTAACCCTCATAAACTATCTACTTTATATTCCTAGGAATTGTATACCATGACGGATTTCATACATTTCCGTTAACACATATACTTATATCGTTAACTAGCACTCTGTAAAAGATTTGCTTGCTTATCTTTAGAAACCTACCTCTACGAAATATAAAGTAAGTAGTTTATTAGGGTTAATTGTTGTTCATATTCGCAAGTTGGCGCTGTAAGTTGTCAAAAGTGAACGAAACCCATACGACTATCAATGGGGTCTTGTTTTGTAGGTTAATACATCAAGATTAATTCATTCAGCAGTTTTCCTATAAAATTGCGAAAATATAGTTAAAATTAAAAACTTAGAAATTTGGGTAGATGTTACTCAAAAACTGTAAGACCTATAAAAATAAAATTCATATCACGTGGTAAGTAATTTAATGTAGATTAATATTGTCATTGACAGTTTTCTTCTAGATCTAACAGTTTTTGTACAAAACAGAGAAAATCGTTGCAAGGTACATATTTTCTATGAAAAGGGTGGGAAGGGGGGGAAATTTCTCTGACACCGGGCAAAATCGATCTCAGCAGGGTCGAATTATTCTAAAAAACCTGTTGTCAAACTGTTACATTCCATGCCGTTCAAAATCTTAAAATTCAAAAATTCTTGTAGTCTATACGTAAAAATATATGAGTAATTAAATACTGAATAAGGGGCATCATTGAAATAGTTTTCTTAGTGTGTACAATTGCAAAAGTACCATCCAATTGTTACAGTGCAAAACAGAAAGAAAGAAAGAGAGAAAATTCAAGCTTAGCGCAAACGAGATGTATCTCTGTTTTTTTTATCTCTCTCTAATGCGACATTAGAAATGAACATAAAACAAAGTTCTAGGTATTAAGGTTTTCATAATTCAGGACGTTGTGCTATATTTTCTTCACACAATGTACATATTTTATACATCTATGAATTACAAGATTTATTCGTTTTCACGAGAGTAAATAAAGGTAAGTTGTATTAGGAAATAGTAATACTTTATTTAGTGAACTGTAGTAATACCAACTCATACGTTATTATTGATCCCGCCAGCTGAAACAAAAAATATTGTATACGTATTGGGCCTTTTTGTTTTTATAATACGAAAACGGCACGGCAAAATTATATAACCATTGCCTCCTATGCACTAGTGATACTAGAAGCTGGGAACAAAGAAGGCAATGGTAATACAAATTCTGTCATGCCGTGCCGTGCCGTTCTAATTATAAAAAGGCACATTTACTCCTATTACACATTAAAGTGTTAAATATACATATGTCCCAAACACCACCCGGGTCCTCTCGACACACGAAGTCAACGCGGTACGGAAGGCGGGTTCAGGGTCGACTGCACCGGCGACATGAAGGTTGCCTCGGGTGTGTTTGTTCTTATGTGGGATGTTGAAGTGTTGCGGTACGACATTCACTGATTTTGGTGGCGTTGGACAAGGTTCTGAGTGTAGACTGAATAAAACCACCTTATCCAATTCACTGAAGTTATATTGTCTAGTTAATGATTTACATGATTTATTTAGACGCTACGGCCATGTTGAGTCGAATTAAAAGCCCAAGTGTAACAGGAAGTTGATAAGTGATCTGTGGTGTACAGAGATCAACATAGACAATCGATAATAAGTATAGAATTATAGAACTGCGTAACCTGCCATCTTAGATTACTAGTAGACCAACAAGTTACGTGGCTGCGCCGATAGATGGCGCTACTATGTACAAAATAAGAAAGAAAAACATGTTAATTTTAATTAACAACATATACACTAATATTATAAAGAGGAAAGATTTGGAAAGACAAAAACTACTAGACATAGTTTGAAACTTTGTAGTAATAAAGATTAGACATGAGAATAAGACATAGGCTATATTATTTTCCCAAAGTCTCATGTGAACGAAGCGCTCGTAGCCCAGTGGCGCTCGCTGACCGTAGCCAATCAGTGAGGTCAAGTAATAATAGGTCTTTACCTATGAAATTGCCGATTTTTTCTCAAGCTTTATTTTATTCATAATTTATTTGATTAAACAGCTATTACTAAAATTGTTTTTTATTTAAAATTTTGGCCATATAACGGAGATATTGAGTCAAATTAATACATATTTACTTTAGATTTATTTGCTGAAAAAGAAGCTCAAATATAGCTCGTTTCATCCGTTGCCCGTTTCATTGCTTATTTTTGCTGTACCGTTGTTACAGTTACAACTTTCAATAAAGTAAGTACGATTAAAATTTACTTAATGTTGTCCAAACCTTCCCACAGAATTTTGCTAAATTTGGATTTCGCATTCCCGAGAAAAATCCAAAAACGTTAGTATGGAAAATTCAGTTTTCCAAAAATATTGTATGAAAAACGGCAATTTCATAGGTAAAGACCTATTATACAAAGAGACAGGGCACCTGATGGGTGACATAAGTGGTAATTTATCACAAGCTTTTCCGTGCCTCGAAGGGCACGTTAAGCTGTAGGTCGCGGCTGTTATCGATTGAAAACAGTCGTCGAACTAAGTCAGAGGCCCTTTGACGGTTTGAAACTCTGGCACTAGGGTTAGTCAAGTTCGCCTCATACTAGACTATGCCTACAGGATAAGGGAGAACTAAGTGGTTACATTTTTAGTTTTCGAAAATATTCTATGTAACTCTAAAATTTAAAAAAAAAACATTGTATACCCTCAACATTCGATTGCTTTTAACTTTTAAATGGCGCACTAATTTTCAGCTTCATGTCAGCTTCAAAATCAGTCAAAAAAAAAACCGCATCCAAATCGGTCTATTCGTTTAGGAGCTACAAATCCACAAAAAAACATACAGAAACATAGACAATACAAATACACAGACAAATAGATACACACGTCAGACTTATAACACCCCTGTTTTTTTATTGGGGGTTTCAAAGGGACTTTTAATTGGGAAAAAACTACAAGTAGTTAAACTTACGGTTAAAATCATTGTTCTGGTAACATAGAAGAAACCAAACCCACTCAATGCCACCTTAGTGTTGTTGATTTGGTCAATGAATCTCTCCACCTGAAACACAAGATAAAACGGCTGGTTTGGTCCAGTGGTGGTGTTGCTACCTCTTGATCGATGGGACTTGGGTTCGATTCCCAGTCGAGGTAAACATTTGTGAAAAAAGCAAATTTTTAGTCTCGGGGCAAAGGTGTTTGTGTCTGTCTTTGTGTATGTTTCAATAGATCTAAGACACAGGGGAAAACTTTAGTGTAGGTCTTTGAGTGTGTTGCGTCTAAAGCAAGCGTTTTTTAAGGTCTCATTTACAATTATTAATAAACATATCTCAAGTTTTATCAAGTTCACTATTCTACTTTTATTTTTGATATAAATATGAACCTTGCTGTAAGAATTAACTTTGAAATGTTCTTATGAGTTAAAGGTCAATTCTACTCTTGAAAATGGTTAATGCTGTACGAAATGAGCAAAAAACAAAACTTATAAGCGGATTCGTTTAGGTAAATACGTCCAGACATAGCGACATTGGGGACTTACCCCGTAATAACCATGATTAATATGTAACATGAAACTGTTTGTCAGACTATGTGGTAATTTTCCAGTCAGGGATATAAAGTTACTTGCTGCCTCTTATTAGAGGTAAAAGAAGCAAATGTTTCTTTTTAGGTCATTATTTATTAATAACTAGCTTTTTCCCGCGGTTTCGCTCGCGCAAAGAACTCTTTTAGACACCCATTTCATTTTTGACCCCTTAGGGGATGATTTTCGAAAAATCGCGAAACACGTGTACGTTTATTCGCTTTAGGGTATATTTTGACGAAGTTTCGTGTTAAAATGTCCAAAAAAAATGTTTTTCCATACAAACTTTGAACCTCCATTTCACCTCCCTAGGGGTTGAATTTCAAAAAATCCTTTCTAGGGCTTGCCTAATTTCACTTGCTAATTCAGCTTTATAGGTCTAAGTGAGCTGAGCGTTGGTGAGTCAGTGAATCAGGACCTTCAATTAGTTTTTGTCCTCACAAAAGAAACTAAGTAACTACCTTTATAGTTTTTTGATTCTAAATGTTAAGTTATTTTATGTAAAAAAACGTCAAAAGGTACTTTTTAAACGGACTTAAAAAAGGAGGAAATTCTTAATTCGACTGTATTTTTTTGTTTTTGTCACGCGAAAACTCCACCAATTGTCAGTTGATTTTCAAAATTCTTTTTTCGTTTGAAAAAGATCAACAAAAAAACACATACATATTATATTTAGACGACGTCTTGGTTTGTGATTATCTGCTGATAGGCATTGTTGGGAATAGGCCTTTTTAAAATTCGAAAAGCACGGCACGGCACTTCAAAATTTGAATTACCATTTCCTCCTATGTTCTCAGCTTCTAGTATTACTATTGCATAGGAGGCAATGGTAATACTTTTTTTTATACATATTATAAGATGGGTTAACTCTTGAGCTCAATCTTGACCATAAAGGTCAAAGATGAGGTCGACGATGGAGCAAGTTAACCCAGAAAATGCATATAAAAGCACTGGTACTCCCACGCACCGATAGAACACAGCAAGCTGTTTGGCGTCGGACTTCGGTAGGAGGGTGGTCGCGAACCAGACGGCCCTTTACAGAGCCTACCACACCGCATGAGACCATAGGACGACACCTCAGATTCAGAAAAAAAATGAAGTGTCGTTGCCTGGGATGGATTACTAGGAGGCAGGTTAGTCGCCTCTTACGACATCCACGGAAAGAGATGGGGTGATGTTATTCTCAACCGATCACCACACGGCAAAAATCTTGCAATCTTTCAATCTTGCCGAGCCGTTTTTGAATTATAAAAAGGCCCCTTGAAGTCTTTAGGTTCTTACATTTTTAATGTGGATACTGTTAACAGTCTGACCCAAAAAACTTACCTCAATATCATATTTAGACGTAGGTATTTCGTACAAGAGCATCAGAGGCGATGCAGAAGTAGAATTCACTCTAGCAGCAAATAAAAGAACGAGCAGCGTACGTGCGACAAGGAATGAAAATGAAAATGTAAAGTAAATGGTATGTTCTACTCCATGTAGTGTTCTGAAAAGAAAGAGACAAATGTATTGAGTGACTTCAACTAGCCCATTTAACAATGAATTTCTTAAAAAATGGTTGCTGCAGGCCTTTAAAAGTGTCTGACACTAATTAAAAAATCAAGACCAAAGATAACATTTATTTTTCAGAGTTATCTCCAAAAATTAAATAAGTCACTATTTAAAATCACATTGATATTATTATTTTTCTTATCTGTAGGTATAGTCAAGTATGTGGCGAACTTGACTAACCCTGA
This sequence comes from Aproaerema taeniolella, assembly GCA_949987775.1. Taxonomy (NCBI): domain Eukaryota; kingdom Metazoa; phylum Arthropoda; class Insecta; order Lepidoptera; family Gelechiidae; genus Aproaerema; species Aproaerema taeniolella. The sequence continues at coordinate 16,709,948 of OX465248.1, forward strand.
AGTCAGAGTTTTCAAACCGCCAAATGTCATTTAACTAAGAGAAACCTTAAAACCTAAAATTGTACTTACTTGTTCAGAACTGCGGTGTCGCAGTTAAATGCAATTATATGACCAGAGTTTGTTCTACTGAAAAATATTAAAGAAATGTTTACCAAATCATTATTTTACTATAAATTAAATTTAAATCTGGATTTACAATTACATAAACATCTTAAATTGCCAATAGACTCTATTTTAAATCATTTGAAGGGATCACGTTATGAATTTTTTTTAAAGAAATTATTAGCATTCACAGACTTGATGTCCGTGCCCTTGTCTAGATTAAGATTTCTTGTTAATATTTTTTTTTTCAAGTTGTGAAGTTAAGTCGTGAGTACTATTATTTATTCTGTGGTTAAGTTATTTCTTTGAAGTTTAATTTAAATTAAGTTTTTAACAAATCGATGGAATTTGTTCTTTTTAATAATCTCTTTAAATCAATATTTGAAAATTTGCTGCAACGTATCTTTAATCATCGATACTTAGTTATATAATTTACTTACTTAAGTATTTCTCCTATTTACTTACTTAAGATTGTAAAATAGTTGTGTGCAGATCCAATAGAGATTAGTGCCAAACGAGGTCAGCAAGTAAATACCGAATCGAGAGTTGAAACTGTTTACCAGATAAACAATTTTTAGGTAATGCGATCGGAATATGTTCGCTGAAAACTGCTCCTGAAATGAAATAAATATATATTTTTTAAGCCAAATATCAAATATTAATCATCTATGTTATTACTATTATTATTATTATTATTTATTTTTTATATATTTAGTATTTTTTGTTTAGAAAAACCATTTTCTTCTCCCATTTCTGGGGATTTCGCCTCTATCGCGGGCTTGCGGCCAAAACGATAGGGGAGTTTTATTTTTTACATATTCAGAGAGAGAAACTTCCTAACTATTCTACACGTGTTTAATATTACTGCCTTTTGTAAAAGAATGTATGTGAGGCGATGTATGTTAAGTAGTCGTAGGCTGGTGTGAAGTGTGCGAGGGATGATTCCTGTAGATGAGAGAATGATGGGTACCGTTTTGACAGTCTGAACTTTCCATTGTGTCTTGAGTTCTATAGTTAGGTCTGTATATTTAGTCATTTTGGTTGTGTGAGTGGTTGCAAGATTGTGTGTATTTGGGATGGCTATGTCTATTAGGTAAACTGTTTTTGTTGTCTTGTCATAGAAAGTGATGTCCGGTCTATTGTGATGTATAGTTTTGTCTGTAATTATCGTTCGATCCCAGTAGAGTCTGAATTCGGTTGTGTCAATGACAGCCTGTGGTGTGTATTTATAATAAGGAATCCTTTCAGCTATTAGTTTATGTTTGCTGGCAATGTATTGATGAATGATGGCGGCCACTTGATCGTGGCGGTGTTTATAGTCTGTTTGTGTTATGGCCCTGCATGCACCTGTTATGTGCTGAATAGTTTCAGAATTGCCTTTACAGTGTCGGCATAGGTCAGTCTGTAAGTTTTGGTCCCGAATTATAAATTTCCTGTAGTTTCTAGTATCTATCGTCTGGTCTTGAATGGCTATCATAAATCCCTCCGTTTCGGGAAACAGTTCACCACGACTTAACCACTCGTTCGACGCAGTTTTGTCGACGTCTGGGTCTATTAAGTCGCGACGGTGTCTGCCATGTAGGGATTTACGGAGCCATTCATCAATTTTTTCTTGTGGTTGTATGATGCGTTGGTTTGCTTGTGTTACAGTGTCGTGTAAGTTGAGGGGAGTAAGTTTTTGGTCTGCTTGGACTATTGCTTGATGAAGTGGTGATCGGTTTGCATGCGAATGGAAGAAAGATCTTAGTGTAGTAATTTGCCTGTTATGTAAGTTTTGTATATCTATTATACCTCTCCCTCCTTCCTGCCGCGGTAAAGTCTGTCTCTGTACACAAGATCTCGGATGGTGTTTCCTGTACTTAGTCATAATAGTTCTTATTGTACACTGTAAGTTATTTAGTTCTGTCTGAGACCAGTTAATTATTCCAAATGAATAAGTTAGGGTTGGTATGGCAAATGAATTGATGGCTTTTACAGTGTTCCGCGAGTTAAGCTGTGTATTTAGTATTTTATGTAATCTCGTTTTGAATTTATGTTTAATTGTATTTTTTGTGTCTTTTTGGTGAATTTGTCTTGTTTGCTGATAACCTAAATACTTATAACCTGTACTGTTATCTACGGGCTCTATCTGTTCTCCACTGTCTGTTATGTAAACGTTTTGCTCTATTTTTCCTCTATTAACTGATTGTATTTTACACTTATCTATCCCAAATTCCATACAGATATCTGCAGAAAAGTGTTGCGTGATGTCGGCTAGTTTACGCAATTCATTTAAGTTAGAACTATACAATTTTATGTCATCCATGTACATTAGGTGGCTAAGCAGTTGATATGTATTGTTGTGTTTGATTTTAAAACCTATGTTTGACTGATTTAATAAATTTGACAGTGGGTTGATAGCTAAACAAAACCAGAGTGGGCTTAAAGAATCCCCTTGAAATATGCCTCTACGGATATTTATTGCACCTGTTTCTATTGTTCCTGATTCGGAATTCAGCCTTAAAACTGTGTTCCAAGTTTTCATAGTTGTCTCTAAGAATTTTACTAATATAGGATGAATTTTGTAGTGCCTCAAAACCTGCACCAACCAAGAATGAGGGACAGAGTCGTAAGCCTTCTTGTAATCAATAAACATGGTGTAAATGTTTCTTTTCTTGGCTTGTGCTTGTCTTGAAGCTACTGCGTCAATAGTAAGTTGTTCTTTACAACCTTGGCTTCTTCTTCGACATCCTTTCTGTTGTTCTGTGAGTATATTATTAGTTTCCGTGTGTTTATATATGAGTTCCGTCAAGCAAGAAGTTATAATTTTGTAAATAGTTTGCAGGCATGTTATAGGTCTATATTTGGCTGGGTTTTTGGCATCTGAAGGGTCCTTTGGGAGCATGTATGTAGTTCCTTTTGTAATATAATCAGGCATAGATTCTGGTGTGTGAATAAATTTATTGATGTGTGTGAGTAAATGTGGGTGCAGGCTTGAAAATTTTTTATACCAGTAGTTATGTAATTTATCTGATCCAGTAGCTTTCCAGTTGTGTGTCTTTGCAATAATATTTCTCAAGAGCTCTAAATCTATATCTTCAAATATCATATCACTAGTGTCAGTCAGTAATTCCTTGTCCTTTTCAAACCACTCATTCTCTTTGTGCTCAACAGTAACAGACCATATATTGGCCCAAAACTCCTGAAGTTCTTCTGGCGTTGGTGTGTCTTTAGATTGAGTATTAGGCTGTCCTAGGTTTCTGTAAAAGCATTTTTCATTTGACAAAAATAGCTTGTTTTGTTTCTTCCTAAGTGTTGTCATTTTGTACCTACGTAACCGACTTGCAAGAGCATTGAGTTTTTGCTTCAAGGTATCCATAAAGTGCGACAGCTCTGTGTTTTCTGTTTCATGTCTTGAATGTATTTTATATTGGGTTTTTATATTATTTATTAGTTTTATGAGTCTAGGGCTTCGGCACCCTTTCATATATTCAGTCAGTCTTCCTATTTTCATTCGAAGGTCCGCTATTCTATCCTGTAATCTTTTTTGCCATCTTGGTATACTTTCAACTTTTGACTTAGAAATGTTTTGTGGTAAATTTTTAATTTTTGAGCCGTTTTCTGTCGCTGCTGTGAAAGCTGCGCAATACATAAATGTTTGAAATGTAGTAAAGTCAGGGTCTATGGGTAGGTGCTTAGGTATTATGACATTATTTATACAGTAAACTATATTTGCCAGTTTTTTACTAGGTTTTTGTTTTGGTATGTAAGGTCTGTCAGTAGGGTCAGTATTTTGGTACTCTTGGAAAGCTTTTAAAAATATTTCTTCGATGTGACTGACATGGTCAGACTGGCAATCAAAACTCAGTTGAGATATCTGTATTTCTTCTGAGGGTACTAATTGATCATTTTGATTTAATGAATTTTGTGTCTGTGTGACTTCATCCGATAGTAGTAAGCTATTTGAAAGGTGAATATTATTTTGATCAATTTCTTCACTGTTCTGCCATAGTTCTTCAGCGATAATTTCTGCCTTTATTTCTGCTATTCTTTGATCACTGATCATTTTGTTATTAATTATGACTCTAAGTTGATCGGATATTCTTTGCTCTGAAACCTCTGAGAACTCAGGATGCTCGGCTATAACGGATTGATGTAATTGTTGACTGTAAGCAGTTTTATTGGATTCCATACGTGTGATTTTATAATAATTTCGTAGAATTGTTTCATTTTACGTGTGATTTTATAATAATTTCGTATTATTATGACGAGGCAATATTTGTGAGTTTGTGTGTTTGTAATAAATAAGGCTTAAAAATAATGGGAATTTTTTTTTTTACTTGTAGGAATGCTACATTTTCACTGAGTAACATATGCCTATACATATATATATTAAAAGAAGCTGTGTAGGGGCTTGTATAAATTGCAAATGAAATATCAGTTTACTAACGTTAATGGAACAAACCTTTTGCAGAGCTTTTTTCAACAACCTCGTATGCTGTACAAAATGTTCCGAAAGATAAATGCTTAGTATCATAATAAGCAAATCATTGTAACTCCACATGAATGTCGACTGTATATTGAAAATCTGAAAAAGATACTTTTCGAATAAAGAAATTCGAAGTTTGGACAGACAAAGCACAAAATACGTGGCAAAAAATATCAAGATTCGAATATCGTAGTGTTATATCGGTTAAAACATTACCTATATTAAAATTTTCTTTTTTTGAGTTATAAAAATATGATGTAAAAATATCGTCAATTGTTTTCTGTCTATCGCGATGGCCCACTATGATTGACCAGCGTGTAGAGGGCATAGTGGCGTCTACTGTTTTATGGCGCGTGCGATGGTCTTGGGATGGCGTCGGTGTCGGTTTTTCGGACACACATCAAAAGTAGTGGTAACATCACGACTGAAAGTCGCCATCGTGTAGATGCGTTCCAACCTTGGCATGGCCATCTCGCTGGCCCAGCGCTGGCCCATCATGTAGAGGCGCCATTAGAACCTTAGAACTGATTTCTGGGTTTAGTCCAATTCTGTGCGAGCAATATTTTACTCTTTGTAATTAGTATAAATTTTGAATATATCTTCTTTTACCACTGCCAGACGCACTGCGTGGTATCACCCTTATCTTGTCGAGATCCCTCAGATACGCACTGAGCGCTTTTCTTCATCTTTTGTATTTCGCACTGCCAAGGAGTGGAATTTTCTGCCGGCGTCTGTATTTACGAGCTCATACAACTTGAATATCTTTAAGATACGAGTGAATAGGGTTCTTCTGGGTCAGCTCGCTGCATCCTCAACCGCATCTTTGCCCTGAGCTAGATTGTGGTTAAGAGCGACCCCTTCTTAAAAAAAACCTTTTCATCCCCTCATCTCGGAAAGAGTATTCTTGCACTTCGATATCCGAGTGCAAAAGCCGTTTTCATCCGCTAGAGGATAAAGTAAATTGAATTAAGAACGTTGTGTGCACTATGTTTGTGGATTTAAAACATCATTAAACCTATTTACTTCTACCTTCATGGTGCCCAATTTATCATACAACTTTTTAAAAAAACTCAGACTCAAAACCTCCTTGGTGTACTTTTTTTAATTTGCTTTGCGCGCGCCATTTTCTTTTCACGTCATATTGTTAAAACCTTTGTAAATGTTTTTTTTTACATTTAGTCGTTTCCTCGCTGAGGTTGGATGAAAAGTTACGTGTTGCACTCGAGTGCAAAGATTTTTCACCTCGTGCTCTTTTGGTTCCCTCGCTAACGCTCAGGATTCTAATTTTAGAATCCTTCGCTTACTCGGTCATCAAAATTTAGCACGCGGTTTAAAAGCAACTTTTCACTCTTGTAAAACAAATAACTATTATTTAGAAATACATTCCGCCACCTTACTTGTCTAACAGTTTTATTATTGTGACATAAAAAAGTGAATTGTGTTTTGCTTTTGGTTTTGTATTTTACAGAGTATAAAATTGAAACGAACTTGCGAACCTATCTACTTACTTAAAGTAGATATTAAGAAAAAAGTTTTAGCTTAGTATGGGCCCACCAGCGTTTAGAGTCAACAAAAAAAAAAAAATGTAAAGCTAGATTGTGGCCCCTAAGGGAGTCTATTACTCTTTGTTTTGTACGGTAGGTATAGAAAAAACAACAGGTGGCACTCCGGGAGTGCCGGCAGAAGTGAAAACTTGAACATAAAGATGATCGTCTCAGTGTTTTTTTCCCATACAAACAGCGCCAATGGATTCCATCTCCTAAACGTCAACGGATCCTTGTGAAATTTTGGTATAGTGTCAGGAACACCAAAAACTAGGTCCGTACGTTTTAATTTTTTTGATATTTTTAGTAGACAAAAAGATATTTGAGACTAAAAGACAAAATATTTCGCCAAAAAAATTATCAATATTTAAGTGGTGAGTAAAACTAAGAACAATTTTGGCAAAACAAAACATATGAACCTCGTTCATGTGCTTACAAATCGATAGAGACGTACGATTTTATTAAGTTTTTAGGTAGAAATTTATTGATGCCTAAACTCGTAATTTTGGAAATAAAACTCGGCATTTCGCCGGAAAGCTGCAATTGTCCCTTTCACACAAATCTGAGGTCGACATCGAGACAGCATGAAAAACAACTGAGACGCTAGTCAAAACTGAGATGCTTCTCTTAACGTTGTGCATCAATATAGAAATAAAACGAAATACACAAAAAGAGTCCGTTATTCTCTCAGGATTCGAACCCTCGACCTGTTGCTTACAATCTGGCAACTTTTTCACTCGACCAAACTATCTACTTTCAATTCAGTAAAATAGTCTATCGGTATTTGCGCACTATGTGCGAATAATCGTTGACATCGTTGACATCTGTCACAGAGATAATTTTACCATAGGGCTGCCATCCGTCCGGGTTTCCACCCATACTTCAAAGTACACAACGCTGCTAAAGAAGTTTTCACTTCAAAAAAGGTGGCAACCCTATCCTACGCATTTTCGATCAGGGTCACGTGACATCTGACGATCTGACGCAAGTTCATCGCGAGTTTAACATTTTTTCTCCATACTATTAAAAGTACTCAACGCCGCTAAAGAAGTTTTCACTTCAAAAACAATTTTTTATGTCATGATGTGTTCATTATTGGTAATAGTTAAGTTAGCGGGTGTCGGAATCACCCATATATTAACCGTTAATAAAATATTGTTTTATTGTCCTTTTTTGGTTTAGATTTCCTGCTAGTGAGTGCTTGACTTAATAGTTTTGGTATGTGGTTTAGGATGTGTGGTTATATGTGACTCCACACCCTCTTCCCGAATTCATTGCAACTAGGCGGACATCATGCGGACATACATACAGTGGGTGGTATGGCAGTGGTCTAAGATTATTAGATCTTGTTACTTTGGAGAGTGAATGAATATGATTTTGATACTCGGATCACAGTATCACAATCTTATAGGTAAGTTGTTAACGTTTCTGTAATCAGATCCTATAAACAATGGGCAGTATAGCGAGTCATTCCCAACACAAGTGTCCTTGGACTACTTTCTGGGAAGTCTCATTAATTGTCGGTAACAGTGATTACTGAAATAAATGATTTATTTATTGATTTATTTATTTATAAAAAAAAATCTTAACTTTAACATGCTACCCTTACCTCAACCAAAACTCCTTTCCATAACGAAAATTGTAGATATTCGAATACCCAAGGCATGTTGTATCTAAAATACATCTCTCCTAGATTATCTGAGTTGCAAGCTGCTGTTATAGCGTGTCCGTAAATTATTGAGAAGGCGTGTTCAACTGGAACAAACATTTTTTTACATTTAATCTCCAATTCGCATTGGGCCAGCTTAATGGACTATGGCTATGCCCTTAGATTTTGAAAGGAGGCCCGTTCCCTTCAGTGGGGATATAATCGGTCGATAAAAAAAATTTAGGTACTGTCATGTCAGTGAATATTATAATCATACGTTGTTACCCGATTTTTTTGTACAGACAGCAGCACGTCAGGTTACCCATTTGCACTATAAAGCCGGTGCTATGGCACTATGTCAAGATCAATGCTGTGTGTACTAGCACATTACTCTTCACTATCACATCTGGGAGTGTTAAGCTAGTTTAATGAAGATATTTTAATTCTTACGTTGACTGCACGTGTACGCAGATAATGTAGATTTAAATGATTACATTTTACTAGTTGAATATATCAAGTAACTTAGTTGTTTTATAAAGTTTTCAATTGATCACAATAAATGGCCAAAACTAAAAGCCAATCGTGAAAAGACAAAATTAACATTTTATCATTTCTCACAACATACGAGTAACACGGCTTTACTTATTTGGTACGTTACTTTTAAAGTCGGCGTAAAGTTAAGTACTAACACAAAATAAGCCAAATTCTGCTAATTTAATCTAGAACTTTGCGCTACGCTTCCAAATTCTTAATTCGGAAGATTTCAAAAATTTTTTAGCATCATTTTTAAGAGGTTTTTTAAAAAATAAAAACTGAAAATAGATACCTAGAAATAAGCGGAACCTTTTTGTATGTACTGTCTTATGTCTGTAATGTATGTCCTGTGTGTACAATAAACGTTATTATATTATACCTAAAGCCAAAAACAAAATGATGAAAGTAACAATGTTGCAGAATCTTTCGATGTTTCTTTGGAACGGCGGCAATTTGTTCTCGACTTCTTCCACTTTAGAGAGGAACTTTGACCAGAACCAACCAAGCCTGGCCAGGATCAGTGAAGTTACCATACTTGATGCGTAGAATAGGGTATTTGCTGGAAAAAGAAAAAACACAATAAATATAATAAATAGCACTCCACTCTTGGAATTCGGGAAAATTATGTAGCTAATGTTGCTGAGGGATAATGTAGCATTCTATTGGTGATATAATTTTATAAATCGTTCCAGTAGTTTTTGAGTTTATTCGTTACAAACATACGAAAATATATTAGTATATATAAATATGAATAATAAACACTCAAAGGCCCACACTAAGGTTTTCCTTTGTGCCGTGGGTCCCTTGGAACATACACAAAGACAGACACGAACACCCATCATCCAAGAATAAATATCAGACTTTTACACAAATGTTTGCCTCGACCGAGAATTGAACCCTCGACCACAGTCACTACTACTCGACCAAACCGGCAAACACTTCAATACTCTTCATTGCACTTAGCGTAGGTATAAACACTACAGAGACGGCTATTTACTTATCAATAGCGGTTGAATCAAATGTATATGAGGTTTATTTCACCACCTAAACAGATGTAACACTATAATTAAAAATTCTGATTCACCCCCGACATTCGAGTGCTTATAACTTTTAAACCACTTAACAGATTTTCATGAAACATAACTAAGAACACTCAGGATAAAATTAGCTATGACACAAAAAAACTAAACGAAAATCGGTTCATCCGTTTGGGAGCTACGATACCACAAACAGATACATAGATACACGACGATACGTTAAACTTATAACACCCCTCTTTTTTGCGTAGGGGGTTAAAAATGGCGACCATGGTCATTCAACTGCCATTGAGACGCCATTGGGTCTTTTTATAATTCGAAAACGGCACGCAAAAATTGTATTACCATTACCTCCTATGCACTAGTGATACTAGAAGCTTGGAACATAGAAGGCAATGGTAATACAAATTCTGTCATGCCGTGCCGTGCCGTTCGAATTACAAAAAGGCCCATTGATTAGTGGAATAGCCATCCGGATGTAGGTAATATTTATGAATTTTATACTTACTAAGGTTTGCCAAAGAAATCCCATGTTGAAAGAGAAAATAGAAGCTCATAGCAGAAAGCATTAGCTGTCCACATAGAGTAGTTAAGTAGAATAACGTGTATGGCGTTTTAATGGTTACCCTGAAAACTTCATTATTTCAATTGAATTCCATATATCCTATATATAAGAGATACCTGTTTAAACGAGCTAATCTTGTATATGTCACCGGAAAATAATAAGGGCGACTTGCACCAAAACCTTAAATATATTTAATAGCTTAAACACATTTAACTCGGTTGTCAAAGCAACAAAATCTGTCAAATTAATCAAAATTAGTCTCACTAAATACGTTTAGCACTTTGGCGCAAATCGCTCTTAGAATCGTAAGTTGATCAACTTTCGAGGTAGTTTATCAACTATCGGAAAATCATACACGGCAGTTGAAATGTATTATTCAACGTATACATTTCCGGTAATTGATCAATTTACGGCATCTCGCGGTCAAATGATCTGACGAACGCGATGTGTACGCTGATTGGTTGAAAACTCGAGGTGTACGCTGATTGGTTGAAAACTCGAGGTGTTCGCTGATTGGTTGAATGTCTCACTTAGAACTGCGACAAGTAGGTTTGTTAGTAGCCGAACGGGTTAACCGCGTTGGCCCTAAACGGGTTGATTGGGTTAGGTTAGGTTAGAACTGCGACCCTCAATGGTTAGGTTAGAACTGCCAGAAACAACTCGACTGTGGTTGCCTTAAGATGTTGTCGCATCGACCCATCAGAAAACAGTGTATGTCAGTTTAACGTAAAAATGTACACTGAGCAGCGATTGGTCCATTCGTGTATGATTTGACGTGTGACAAAATCGTAGTTGATAAACTTACAGCCAGGCAGCGTAAGTTGATCAATTAGCTAAAATTTATTGCATTAAATAATACATTAAAACTGATGTGTATGATTTTCCGATAGTTGATAAACTACCTCGAAAATTGATCAACTTACGATTCTTATTAATTTCCGGTGACATATAATATTATGTATAATTATACTGGGTGTAAAGGACAGCTTAGAAAATACTTAAATGGTGGAATCTACCCATAACTATCATCAGCTATAAGTAATTATTTTTTCCCGGAAACATCACATTAAGGAGTTTTCATTATTTACCTACTTTGGCGCTACGCAACGTATCGCAAAACCACGCCCCGCACGCGATTCCCCCGCGGTGCGCTGCTGTCGCAGTGCGATTTACATTTCTCGTTTTCGTGTTTTACGTTGTTATGATTGCTTTTTATTGCAAAATGGAGTATATTCGATTAAATAGTAAAAAAAATTAAAAAGCAAGAAAAAAAAATTCCCGGAAAAATTTCTACTAGAAAATCAATCAGAAGGGTTTCAGTTTTTGCTAAGCTGTCTTTTACAACCTATTTATCTGTGTAATTGGTTAAAATGGCTCTAAAAATTTTGATAAAATTTACAGGTTATAAGTATTTTAGGTCAAACATTCATTTTTGGCACGTCAGGTAATTAAATTACATTAGAGTGACTTCACCCTGACCTTCGTGTACACTGTTAACGATTCAATTCGTGACCTTTCTGTCGCCTGAAAGTGCAAGTTCCCTTACGATGTTTTTTCTAACCGGGAGAGCATCGGTTAGTCGGAAATTAATTTTATAGAGGAAAGATTAGATTGTTTGTTTGCATTGAATAGGCTCCGAAACTACTGAAACGATTTGAAAAATTCTTTCACCATTAGAATTCTACATTATTCGTGATGGACATAGGGTACATGATTTTCCCGAATTCCCACGGGAACGAAGTCCTGGGCGGAATGCTAGTAACTCATAAAACGGTAACATTGCGGCACTGGGTATTGAACGCGGTACCTCTTGCTTATGCTTACGAATTTGACCCGCCTGCTGTCAAGGCCAACTGCACTTTGTAAGCAAATAAAAACAATTTAAGAGAAGATAATTGAATCAGTGACTCAGTCAATACAATACCATAAAATAAAGACAACATAATTAGTGGATAAAAGAGAGAGTCAAGAGTTTTTCAGATTAAAAAAAAAATCTACAATTCTGTCTATTATTTTGAACAAAAAAGAACAAACAATCGCGTTTTAAAAGGTGAATTGCAAAAAATATATTTTATTACAATATACTACATTGTTTTAGTAACTCATAAAAACATATCGAGAGGAAAAACAATTGTAAAACAAGGAAAGCATGCCGCTATTGACAGAATACAATTTAACAATAGCCTCTGTGCAGTTAATTCTTAAAAATAATTGAATTCTCGAGTCGAATAAGAGTACCCTATCCTATATTTTTATTGTATTTCATTATATTAATAAGAGCTGAGTTTAGTTCCAGATTGACAGCCAAAACCGAGAACTTACAGCATGACAAGCAAAGCTGTTTGAAAAAAAAAACAAAGCTTCAAATGTAAAACACACTAATTAAACAATGCTTCAAAAACATTGCGAAGCCAAGTAATAAGGTGCAAGTGGGTGTTTTAATTTACTAATATACACTTAATGTAAACAATTATGAAATAATTCCTGATAGCTATGAAATTAAAATTATTAAGTACAGTATGAAAATTTATTAAGCATGGCTTTGACGACATCCATAATAAGATATATAAATAGATAGATAGATTCTTTATTGCATACTTAAAAAGGTAAGACAAAACATGTTGGATTAAATACTACAGCTAAAAATCACATTTTGAAATTTAGTTTCATTGTTTTACGACAGTTTTACGGTTTTGCGACAAAATAATCACCTTAATCCGTTGCTAGAAGGATTCATAAGTCCAGATACAGGTAACAGTCCCATTACACGACTGCAAATCAAAGTCCACCGCATCGAAGTATAAAGACCATCTCTTTCATTTCTCATAATATTTAGACGCTTTTCCAATGCTGACTTCTTCACAAACGCCTGGCCAACCTTCACCATTCTGGATTGACCTGGAAATGTACGTTATGTTCTGGTTTTTCGAAATAATCGCGCTTTGAAGACTTCATATTCATAGTATTTGAAAAATCGAATGATTTTATTCTGCAACTGTGTTTCCGTGGGGATTTTAAGAAACGTTTTCTTTTCTTACGACAGAAAAATGAATAATTTTTTTTTGAATAGACAGACATAGACATCATTTTTTTTTGTTTCTTCAACACACACACTACACTTACATAGGGTACATACATAGGGTAGGGTATAGTCATAAAGTTTATCTCACTACCTTCATTTTTATAAGAGCCTTCTTTAATATCAAGAAGAGCAGATTTAACTTCACGATCTTTAAAAAATCCATGAGAAATTCTTTTTTTAAAAACGCTTCTCACAAAATCAAAAAATCTTTTAGCTAAATTTTTCATATTTTCAGACCTAGTGTTTAAATTTACTAGTTACTACAAAGGTTGGTTTGAATTGATTACTTTTTAACGTACTGTTGGCACATTGTTAATCTGATTCAAGCTTGTCTGTTTTTCTATTTGTTTCATTATTTCTTCGTGTTTTCAAGTTGTGGTCATTATTGTGTCATGGTCAAATTGATTGTAATCAATGGTTACATAGAGTTAGGTAATGTATTGACGTGAACCGACACAGTATTTAATATTTAATAACATTAGTATGTATTTATAAATGTTAATTCATCCGTCAAATTGATGTTATCTTTATTCAAAGTTAAGAATAATGTAAAGGGCTTTTACCTCACAAATTTATTGAATTATTTCATACTTGCGAATTTTGACATTCCTAAGTCACATCAAACATAAATATTTAAAAAATGGTAATTTGTCAGCTACATAAGTTTTGTTAGTGATTTCTTTACTCTTAGTTCGATCTTTATTTACTGATAGGCATTTTTGTTACGATTACAATGATATGATTCTAGCTTAGCCTTCTTCTGAAACCTTAATTAAATGTTATCATTCTCTAATCATCTTCCTAGCCTTTGGTCCCGTTTCTCATTCAGGGTACGCTTCGAAGTGCTCATTCATTAATGTTCTTTTAAAATCTTTTATTTCTGCCACTTATTTATACTTTCCAGACTCCTATGAATCCCTTGCCTTTCACTGCCAACCTCCATTTATATTTCTGTGATTCTTATAATGCTAGGTTTGAAGGTTAATGGTTGCACTGAATTGACGATGCCATTGGCAAATAACAATGTTTAATAAACAATCTTTTTTCTTTATTTCATTATGTAGTAAGTACTTGTTTGTTGGATTTGTCAAATATTTGCTTTTAATTTTATTTTCATTTGAAATATTGTGTAATTGTTACTGTGGAATTACATGCAATCCTAATCAACGAATACAATGTTAATTGTTTACAATTGTTTACATCAAACTGTTACGGTTATAACGCTATTTATTATATTGTCGTTTATTTGAAGACGATACTTTGCTAAAGTAAGTGGCAGTATGAACATAATTAAAGTATTATTTTTAATTTTGAATAATGTCATCTTTATCTGTGCTGTGGTTCAAACAGTAAAATCAATTGGTGGCCTACAATGTGGAAACGAAATTAATACTAATGAAGTCAATGAATGCTTATTTGACAAACGAGATGACGATCTTTCGTCTGATATACATGAGCTTTTCAAGGAAAATAACAATTCATTATTTTTCATAGTATCGTCATGCAATGGAGGACTGAACTTTAAACAAGCTTGTTCTGTAGAATCGGCAGCCAAGGCACATTCCAAAAGAACTATCAACGTTTTGTTTCTTGGACCTGTATCTCAAAACTGTCTCAGAGTGTGGCCTATTTATGAAATTCTAAGACGTCGTAATATCAAGATGTACAGACTGAATGTTACAAGTATTCTAAAAGACACTCTTATTGAAAAAATAGTTTTTGCCGAGCAGTTTTTAAGTAGTTATCATCCAATGCAGTATTTGTCTCCTATTTTGAGATTTGTCATGCTATATAAGTACGGAGGGATATATTTAGATACTGATGTTATAGTATCGAAGTCTTTTGATTCGCTGCCGACAAAAGACAATTGGATCGGCGCAGAAGACGTCCATGTTCTAGGTTCAGCAGTCATGGCTTTATCTAAACATGGAATTGGACATGAGATTTCTTCAGAAGTGTTGACGTAAGTTTTTTTTTATACAAGGTGTGAGGGACAGAGTAGAAAAAATTTAAACCCTGAATTCAGCCCGTCACTGGACCCCCATGCCCCTTTGTACGTTGCTTAGCCTCACTGATCGGTTCAAATCAGTGAGCGCCACCGAGCTCTGGTTACTTATTAAATTAATGAATTTAATATTTACATACATTTTCATGCTATTGATTTCTGACATATTTTTTGACATTTTTTTTATAGACAATTGAGCAAGACATCTGACCCTCGCTTATGGAGACTAACGAGTTTTAATATCCTTTTGGGGTATTTAAATAAGATTTGTGGGGTTAGTGATGTCACAGAAGTGGAATACCGCGTTTGTAGAGGTAACTGTTAGTTTTTTTTCTATAATTCCTTTTATGTATTACACCATCTAACTCTAGGTGTCAGACAGAATATTTCTTATTTTATACCTAAATATGGGTTCTCTAGTATCACATTACACTTAACCAGGAGAGGTGCAATCTAGGGTGATCGTTTTTCACAACACTTCAGTTTCGTTTCTCTCTCTCCCGCAAGCAAGATAGGGCACGTGTCCCTCTCTTACCTCAGCTATTGGTAAAAATTTATATTCAACCAATTTACGTTCAATGCCACCTCTTCTGGTTACTTGCTTGATGTCTAGTAATAAATGGGCCTTTTTATAATGCGAAAATGGCACGTTAAAATTGTATTACCATTTTGCCTTCTATGTAATAATAATACTAGAAGCTGAGAACATAGGAGGTAATGGTAATTCAAATTTTGAAGTGCCACGCCGTGTCGTTCGAATTATAAAACGGCCCAATAAATAACACTTCATAATTTTTCAGGTTTTCAAATCTACCAGCCAATGTATTTCTATCCGATACGACATGACAACTTTTCGAAATTTTACACACAATACGACGGAGAAATTCTAGAACAACCATATGCCTTCCATGTATGGAATGAAATATCAAAAGATGCAATAGTGTACAAAGATTCATTGTATGGTGCGTTAATGAAGAAATTCTGTCCGTTTACTTATTCAGCGCTGGCTAAGTGGAATCTTTTATATCCTGGTGCATACAGTTAATGTTATTTCATCATCATAATATTAGTCGCAAGATGTTCACTAGTGGACATAAACCACCCGCTAATATCTATTGGGTGACTATAAATTAGCTATCTAAAGTTCAGGACGTGAATCAGCCCACTAAACTCAACAACTTTCTCCTAGGAACATGGGTCAAAATATGAAAAAATGTTTTCGCCTCTTCATACAACTTGAGATTACACTAGTTTGAAACGACGAATTTCAACCTATGATCCTTGAGGAAGTTATTCACTTCCATAGGTGTCACCCTATATGTATCGGATATTCTATCCTGGTAACCTTTGACCGACAATTAAATTTGAGGGATCGGATGTAGTACATTTCTCTCAATGCGTTGTACATATGACAGTGACAGGTATCATGTTGGTCGCATGCATGTTGTGTGTCGATCGTAGTCTTACAGAATAAATTCCAGTTCGTTGACATCCGTATTTAGCAGCTTTACTAAATTTTTCGGTCCACTTTGACGTCTTCCTACGGTGCTCCTGACGAGGTTTGTGATCGGCAACTGGCGACTTTTCTACCGCAACGGCATCAGTATTTCGAGCAATGTTTCCCGTTTAAGCGCTACATTAGGTACCACCCTGCTACTTGCACGAAGACACAGAGGACGCTACTCAAGATGCCGTCCAAGTGGCCACGTTCTGGGCGGCAACAATATAGAGTTTGATTTGCTATCGACCCGATAAAAAGAGAAATGTTTAGTCCAAATATAATTGAGTTTTTATCACTATACTACTCAAAATGTTTTACTTTTCTTGGAGATAGTTTCCTGGATATTTAAAAGAAAAATTTTATAACCATTAGGTACCCTATGGGTAATAACTAATAACATTAATTAAATCACAGAATCTCAAACACCTCAAAGTCAAAATGTGGAATATAATGACGTATATCAATCACATAATTGTTATGTAAGTTGGGTTACTGAGAACTTCGAGCGGTCGGGTGGTCGCTACTAAGCGGTTTAGTGGTCACTACTAAGCCGTCGAATGGTCGCTACTTAGCGGTCGAGTGGTCGCTACTAAGCGGTTGAGTGGTCGCTACTTAACGGTTGAGTTGTCGCTACTGAAAGGTCGAGTTCTACTACAAACACACAAAACTGTCTTTTACAAGAGAGTTAAGTCAGCAAGTGGTACTTTTCCTATGGCAAATTTCTTGCAATGTAATTAAGGTAGTGTCAAACGTATCAATCACATAATTATGCATCCACGTTATGTAAGTGGGGAGCTACGGAGAACGTTACGGAAGGGATTATTAATCATAATTAGCGCTGACTTGAACAACGTACTGCAACTGAAACGTACTCCATTGATACATTAATTACATTTTGAATTTTGAGGTGCTTCTGTTTTTTAAAGTTGTTATTTATAATTTGTGATTAAACAAACTGTTTAAAACTTTGACAAAATTAAAACATCAGTATGTTATGTATCTTACTAATAATTGACTTATAGCACACGTGCCATATGGCGATCGGTTTGAGAATTGTACTACCCCGTATTTTTCTTGCCATCTTGCGACTGGTTATGAAATTATGAATATCACCACCTCATATCTTTCCGTGGGGTGAAAGTACGTGATTACTATATCGCTCTTTAATCTCGAGTTATATGAATGATAAATGATAACCTTTAAAAAGAATAAAATAAAATGTTTTAACAAAAAATTGACCCGCCTTCAAAAAGGGTTAAATATTTTTTTTAAACTATGTTCACGAGTAAATAGTGGTTACGGGTAAAACAGTTAAAAGATGAATACATAGCGAAATATGGTAAATAGAGAGGATTTTTTGACGTCGGCGCCGGTTTAAACAGGACCTAATTTAATGAAATAAGTATTCGCACAAACTTTTTTTGCCAGTATAAAAACCAAGATAGTTATGCCAGGTGAGTAATTGTTCGGCGCCGACATCAAAAAAAAAATTCCTCTCTATTTACCATATTCCGCTATGAATTCACCTATTTACTGTATTACCCGTAACCACTACTTACTCGTGAACAAAGCTTTAAAAAAATATTTCACTCTTTTTGAAGGCGGGTCAATTTTTGTAAAAAATATTTTTTATGATAAGTAATTTAAATTCCTAACAAAATACTTTATTAATAATTCCTGTGTAAAAAGAGATGTGATGAAAATATGATTTTATAAACCAATATTAAACTTTTCTTTTAAAATAACTGTCTTTTATATAAATGTTCACATTACGTATAACAAACTTATAAGTACAACAAAAGAAAAACTATAATAGCTAATAAACTTCAGCATGGCGGTTAGCAACACGAATTAATTTATTGAAACGTCACTTACTAGAGACAATATAGACAGGCAATAGACATACGTAGAACTTATCAAGACCATTTTGATATATGGGGTGGTGAATGATAATCAACCGATTACCAGACGGCAGGGACGATGTGTGGTGGTAATATACGCTACCGGTCACTAAACGTTAGAGCCCCAGGACACAAAAGAGCCCCAAAAAACAACTTCAAAGTCTCAGGGAACAACTTCGTTTTTGTTTCGTTTACATTGATGACCTATAATTAATATCATTAACATATATGACCGTAAATTTCATTTTTTTTTACCTAAACTACTGAAGCGATTTCGATAAAAAATTTAAGGGACCAATCTGGAAGTAGATACTTCCGAACTAAAAAAAAAATTTTGAAGTCGGTCTATAAATGACGGAGTTTTGAGGTAACAAACATAAAGAATAAAATAAAAAATCACCCGAATTGAGAACCTCCTCCTTTTTTTTGGAGTCGGTTAAAAAACAGGATAATGTAACAATAGAGATATGTTACAAAGTTTGTTTACCTGTTCGATGAAGCACTGGTCCTGTAGTGTGATTTCTGAATCGAAATGCCATTACAATAAACTAAATATTTATTTAAGACAAATGTCAGTATTTGTTTACAAAATAAACGAATCAGAAATAACTCAATAACACTTTATTTGAAGATTCTATAAGTCTAAATACACACAGTTTTATGTCTGTCATTTAGGACATCTATTTTACTTATATACACATCAACACGGTCTAGGGATATTGCGATTTTTCATACAAAAGAGCTCTGTTTGAGAAGCTATAAAAGCATACTTGAGATACATGGAGAACTATAATTTTCAGACGAGTAAGTGCTACACTTGAATTTTTAATTCTAGTCAGTAAATTTTGTTTTACTTGAAATTTGTGAAAACATGACGGAAACGAAAATGAAAATGCACTTTTTTATTGTTCTTTGTATGAAAATGGTCGAATTTACGCAATTTTTTTTCTCATTTTCATCACGTTTTCACAAATACTTAGTCGGTCCATAAGTACTGTCACAAGCTTTAAATTTCAAATTTAGAACGGGCAAAAAAAAACTGAAACACATATTCGAAGTTTTAATATTTGACGATATTAAAAGCACTGAATTTCTGGAATTTTCTTTATTTTACAACATGGAGTGGACGCGAAAAGACGATAAAGTCGCAGTAATCGCGTTGCACCGCTGCAGTTACGCGCCAAAGGTGATTTTCAAACTGCTTCAAAATTTGAAAATAACGTTGAGGTTCGTTTATCATACCATAAAACGATTCAGTGAGGATTGCAGTGTCGATGATAGAAAGAAAAGCGGTCGTCCTCGTACAGTTCGGACCCTAGCGGTCATCAAAGCTGTGAAGGCGCGAATTGAGAGAAATCCCGTCCGGAAGCAAAAACTGATGGCCCTGCAGATGGGAATAAGTAAGACCACAGTCAAAAGGTTATTAAATGAAGACATTGGACTACGCATCTATCGAAAAAGAACAGCACATCTCCTTAATGCACGTCTGAAGAAGATCAGGCTAGACATATCGCGAATGTTGTTTAAGCGGTACGCGGGAAAAAAGTACAGAGAAATCCTCTTTTCGGATGAAAAAATTTTCAATATCGAGGAAAGCTTCAATAAGCAAAATGATAAGGTGTATGCGCACAGCAGTGAGGAAGCGAGCTGGCCTATTTCACGAGTTCAGTGAGGTCATCATCCTTCTTCAATCATGGTTTGGCTGGGAGTCTCGTATTCGGGCCTCACAGAGATGTTTTTTTGCGAAAAATATGAAAACCAGTGCTAATGTTTATTAAAACACTGTCCTGACAAACGTTGTGGAACCTCTCTCTCTTGTGGAATGTTTCAAAACTGGCATTGGGTATTCCAGCAGGACTCTGCGCCAGCACATAAAGTAAATAGCACACAAGACTGGCTCGCGGCGCGCGGAATCGATTTCATCAGGCACGAGGAGTGGCCGTCTGCTAGTCCTGATTTAAATCCATTGGATTATAAAATATGGCAGCACTTAGAGGCAAAGGTCTGCTCTAAATCTCATCCCAATCTGGAGTCTCTGAAGGCATCCCTTCTCAAGTCAGTGGCCGAGATAGACATGGAAGTGGTGCGTGCCGCTGTTGACGACTGGCCACGCAGGTTAAAGGCGGTTATAAAAAAAAAGGCGGTCATTTTGAATAAATTAAATGTTATTTAAAACAGTATTTTCTAGGCTTTTATTTGGTGTATAAAATATACTGATAGATAAGAAGTTAAATTATTTATTACAATAAATGTATGTAACAATACTTATGACCGGACTAAGTATAAGTAAAACAAAATTTATTGAATATAATTGAAAATTCACGTTCAGCACTTGCTCGTTTGAAAATTATAGCCCTCCATGTATTTCGAGTATGCTATTATAGCTGCTCAAACAGACCTCTTTTGTATGAAAAATCGTGCAATATCCCTTGACCGTGTGTTGATGTGTGTATATGACGGTTGAATGACAATGGAGGCCATTTTATCTGTTTAGGTGGCGAAATTGAGAATTATTTAATTTTAAAACCCTTGCTAATAGCCACCCTTACCACCAGCGTCACCGTTAACCGACCGTTAAATTGCAGACTACCTAGCAACTAAAAATTCAGTTAGCGGTGGCGCTGCTGTCAAAGCAGCATACATGAAATGTGTGAGGTTTTCATAGTTCTGAATTTTGGCACCTGAACAGATAAAATGGTCACCATTGTTCTTTAACTGGTTTTGAGACGCCACTGATCGGAGAAATAGACGCAAAGTTTCGCATTCTTCTTGTAAGAAACAAGTTACGATCAGCAATTTTTGTATTTCAGTTTTTTATTCTGACAAAAATGTTTTTTCCAAGGCCTCTAAAATTCTTTCTTAAAAGAATTATTTCTTATAAAGTAAGTCTAGTATTGACTGTGTTTATTTGAAAATGTCAGAAACGGCTGCTATTTCTTAAATAAACAAATTATGAGTAAAATCGAGTTGTTTTATTATGTTACAAAAACTTTGATATTTTCGAATCAGTATTAGGTCTGTAAATACTGTTACAGGCGAAGTATATTTTTACTAGAATACAGTGTTTTGATTTCATTTTCTATTGAAATTGGGAAGTGTCTTAATACGACTACAGCACCTAAATTACTATTTTATGATGCGTAGATAAGCATGATGCACTGCATTAAATCGAAGAAAAAAAAATACTACGGTAATATTCAGGACATAAACTAGATAAGTAGTTTGCTGAAAACATGTTTCAGCACTTTTGGTTCGATAGAAAAAGCTCACAAAGTCACCTCTAAATATCAATATTGTGTATCTTTTAAGCTGTAAAAACGATAGTAAAATGCACACAGGAACTTGAATTTGCTATCAAAATGTTCGTGATTGAACACTCTCGATAAGTAGTTAACGCATTTTTCGATTTAAGTAAAAGCTTAAATATTCTATAAATCTCATTTTTCTAACTTTCGAACATGTTTTTACGCACGCACGCTTTCATAGTCCGTAAACTTCGTGTATCGACACTGTTCGCACTGCCGGCCCAGGCCTGTTGAGAGACGGAGGTGGCACTATTCCTATGTGTGCTGCCTTTATCGGGTGCTGTAGTCGCCTTAAAATAAAAGTGTAACTTACACTTTATCCTGAAGATAAATGTTAATACAAGTTTGTATGTACTTGAAGACAAAGGCTTAAGCTTGTGTCATACGTACATGTATAATAGTTTTGAATCAAAACAGTTGTGACAGGAAAGTCAATTAAAATAATATTAGTGAAAGCACTGTATTACGTTGACCTGACACCTTATTTTGTGAAGTAATATTTTGATGTCACAATTTTTGTTATTGATTTATAAATCCAAATTTCTAAAAGGTGAACTGTTAACTCTTGACTATAATCTAGCCCAAGAGCGAAGATGTAGTCGAGGATGTAGAAAGCTTACCTGGAAGAAGTCTAATCACATAGATCTGACTTATATGAACTACGAAATGCAGACACATACAGAGAATCCCACTTCTTTGCAGTGTGTAATATAAAAGATGAAGAGAAGCGCTCAGTATGAATCCAGGGGATCTCGACAAGATAAGGGACACCAACCAGGGATCAATATTAAACAGGCCAACTTACTTTTTTATACTTTTCAGTTTTTAGTGTTATCAATTACAAAGTTATACTTTTAATGGCTCTCTTCTAATTTTAAATAAGTAAAAATAAAATCAGTTAATTTGCACGATTTTTTATGTAAATACTAGCTGTCCGCCCGCGACTTCATTCCCGGTGGATTTTTTTTTTTTTGTAAATCTAAACTATCCTCAATCCCCCCCGAACACACACAAAAAATTTCATTAAAATCGGTCCAGCCGTTCAGGGTGACATACACACGCACAGAAGAAATTTATATATATATATATATATAAAGATATGTTGACTTATTAATCTTATTATACAGTCATGAAGTATTGCTTGCTCTTCAAACATCTGCTGGGATGCACCATGTGAAGTACTGAAAATAAAATAAAATACTGTTTTAATAAGTTCATAAGATAAATCTGTACAAGACTTGCTCTATTTGGGTATTCTTAAACTCAGAAACTGGGTTGGTCAAGTTTGCCACATACTTAAGATTTTAGTAGAAAATTCAACTCACACAAATTCTCCCTGCAAACAGCCCTTCTGGCGTGACATTGGTTGATGAAAGCCAAGAACCCTTTCTTGTATCGGCTAAACATCATGCACACAGGTTCATTATCATTCAAAGGTAAGTCTTCGCAGACAGATTTGCAGGCATCTTCATAACGTTTCAGACGCGGTTTCCTGTGGTTTAAAGTATTGTCTTGAATATCTAGGAAGAAACAGCCGGTGCCTACGTTAGGGCTTCGGATTATTTTCGGGCACATGATCATTGATCGGATATATTAATTCCCTACCTATGAAATTGCTGTTTTCCATTGAAATTGGAAAATTGATTTTTAATAAAAACATTTTTGAATTTTTTCGGGGATGTGAAATTCTAATGTAACAATTTGTTGTGGGAACTGTTTGTTTTTTTTTTTTGTTTTATTCAACTAATGATTGCTAGATTAGTTCCAATAGTAAAGTAGTTAGAGAGAAAATTCACATTCAGATATTTTTGTACATGCATTCACATTTTAAGAACTGAAACATTTTTTCCAATAAAATAGACTCTGCCAGATAGTCTGGGTCACTTGGTTACTTTAAAAAAAAACTTACTTTCAAAATATGTTAACGTTACTCTTGACTGCGAACGCAGAGATAAATCACTTTTTTCTCCATTTTTCTCCATTTTTTTCTCTATTACCCTCTTATTATATTTAAACCATGCTTCTGGTTTTTCAAACCGTGATTGGCATTCTGAAAAAGTTGGGCAATTTCAAGGATACAGGATATTTAAGAACGAGAGATGCGAGCTCTATCACTATTCCACAAAATCGTATACTTTTGTGGTACACTTTGTGAAAAAACTATCACAACCTTAAAGTTTGAACTTAAAACTAACAATTTAAAATAATGTTAGATAATTATCTTATCTACCATTAAATTACATACTATCTTTAAGTCTTTCTAAGTTACTAATTTATAGACATGACGTTGTGAAATCAATATTTTTCTTACCTAAAAAAAATGAGATAAATACTATTAAAATAAACATTGTCGTTATCTGTAAGTGCCAATACAACTTTATACCTTCTATACATTCGTAAATAATGTTTCTTTATCAAATATCAATGTTTTGAATTTATAGTATTGTAGCAACTCTTATAAAAGAATATAAAAACACTTCTGATTTAGCAAGATGTTTTTTTAAAGTATTACAGCTCACAAAGCATTTTTATATTATTTTCGATATTTAAAGCGAAAGAAAATTAAATATAAGTAAGTATGACTTTTTAATATTTTGATTCCTCGTTTTATACGTTTATTGTTTCAACAACAATCATATATGGTTATATGTGGTTAAACTATAAAAAAAAATGCAATACATACCTATATCTTTATTACACACTCAACAAATAAGCAATACATGAGGCTAAAAATACATTTCTTTATCTCAGTTAAAATTTTAAATATTCATAAATTAACAGAAAAAATATTTTTTTTTTCTAAAACAATGCGTAGGTACACTCCTTGGTAGCTGCATTTATCAAGTTATTGCCATCAATGGGACTTTTTAATACAATTTTACGTGCCGTTTTCGAATTATAAAAAGGCCCATTAGCTTGGTGATGTAACATTTAAGGACACCAAAGACAGAACGTGTCCATCTGCCCCGATCATGTTCTCGCCGCTGCTGAACTGAAGCAGAACCAGCTCGTACGTCACTATGGTACCAGCTACCTGAAAAATGTTATTTTTTTTAAGTGAAAAGCGCGCTGAACGATTTTCGGTAGGGGCTTAAGTTAGGGGTTCGCGTCACCGACATGTAAACATGCTATACTAAACATATCAACACGGTGTAGGGATATTGCACGATTTTTCATACAAAAGAGGTCTGTTTGAGATTTATAGCATACTCGATATACATGGAGGGCTATAATTTTGAAACGAGCAAGTACTAAACTTGAATTTTTAGTTCTAGTCAATAAATTTTGTTTTACTTGAAATTTGTGAAAATGTGACGGAAACGAAAACTTAAATTTACTTTTTGCCTGCTTTTTGTATGAAAATGGTAAAATTTACGCATTTTTTTTTTCATTTTCATCACGTTTTAACAAATTTCAAGTAAAACAAAATTTATTGACTAGAATTGGAAATTTAAGTTTATCACTTGCTTGTCTGCTATGTATTTCGAGTATGCTATTGTAGCTTCTCAAACAGACCTCTTTTGTATGAAAAATCGTGCAATATCCCTAGACGGTGTTGCTGTTGATGTGTGTATTTTTTTTACTAAATATTAAATCTTCCCGGTTGCCTGGAAGAAATTGCTCTATAGCAATAAGGCCGCCACTTTGTATTCTACAAGATGAACATGTTTTTGTTTTATGGTAATATTTTTTGATTGCAATAAAGAGTATTGTATTGTATTGACGTCCCACTGCTAGCATTGCTTCCCCCGCATCCTTCCACATCTCTCGGCTCCTCGCGGTGTAAAATAATAAGTCGTCAGTGTATAAATTAACGGGCTATTTACTCGGAGAACCAGGTTCACTGTCATAGCTGGAAGCATTGCAGATGATTTGTTTGTTCGGATTTGTTCAGTTTTGTGGGGAGAAAAAGTCATTCCATATAAATAATTTAGGTAGTACTTTGCTTAAAATTATTAGAGTTATTTTCATTAGTTTTTAACATAACTCGTAAGAAGAAGTGGTAAGAACCCGTTTTAATACAGAGTTACTTTTTAATCAGAACACAAATTTTTCTTACGGTGTCAGTAACGTTGATAGAACGTGAATAAGAAGGAAAAAAATTTTTTTTTCCAAAATTTTCAGATTTTGACACCCCTTTTTAACGTCTTAGAGGATTAATTTTGTAAAACGCAGAAACACGGGTGTCACAAATTGTGTTGAAGAGTACTATTACCAAGTTTCAAGTCAATTGGACGAAGTTATTTTTTTTTCATTCAAAAAAATTGATTTATTTTCATGCTTCAGACGATCTAGCTTGAAATGTTTATATAAAACGTTATAAAACAAAAAAATACGGGTCTGTTAAATTTTCATAAATTTTACGTACAAAAAATTTGTGTACTGATTAAAAAATAACCCTGTATATTTGAAATTAGTTATTTAGACAAATTATATTAAAGACTACTTACAGAAAGAACTAACTCTCTTGTCATGTAAAAAAACTCGTATCCACTGAGTGCAACGTGATCTCCGTGAACTTGTTCAATAAACCTTTGCACCTGGAAAAACGTCAAATTCTGATTACTAAAGACTGATTATGATTTCAAGGATTATTAGGATTTCGCTCCCGAAGGAATTTCTAAAAATGCTTATTTATTTACATCTAGTCTAATATTATGGAGAGAAAATATTTTTATTTTTTTAATGAATAAACTCAAAACTGCCTATTTCAATTATTTTTATCATTAGAAAGCTACATTTATCCGTCATTAACATAGGCTACAAAATTTTGCCGAAATTCCCACGATACCGGAGTCCCGGGCAGAAAGCTAGTTTTCTATAGGTGTAGAAAAAAGAAACACAGCGCAAAATTTTTGAATTACAGATCCAACGTTTGGTTTTGGGGTGGATATGAAAAATGTGTAAGTTATAATTTATTATTTTAAAGTTAACTTGAATATCATCGTCGTTCTTACCTCCTCACAATAAAGGTTAGATGGTACTTCGTATAGCGGTGGAGCAGCGGCCAAGGATGCTGTATGTACGCTGGCAGCAATAAGTGCAACGGTAACCGATCGTATTAGCACCGTTATAAGGGAAAACGAGTAGTATATTGAGTGCTCATAGCCACGAAATGGTCTGAAAATTTAAAAAAAAATAATGAAATACTAGACTCCACCCGCGTGAACTACAGGTTATATCGTGCCTAACTGTGGAATAAAATGTAATTTTTAACCTTTCCCAGGCTCTAATCTATCTCTGCACCAAATTTCATCAAAATAGGTGCAGTAGTTTAGGCGTGAAAGACGAACAGACAGACAGACAGAGTTACTTTTGCATTTATAATATTAGCAAGGATGGCATTCATTTTGTGAGTCTGCGAGAAACATAATATTGGGTTACTTGAAATTAGTTACCGGGCTGATTCACATCAGCCCACTACTTGACACTACTTTCCCTACAGAACATACGTCGAAATATGAAAAAAAAAATATTTATCCTTTCCGTACAACTTGATTGATCAGCTGATGGCTTACTGTGAGAAGTAAGCCATCAGAAGAAGAACCAAGGGTACGGCTGAAAACCAGCGTTGGGGCCTCGGCTTCAACACATGCTGAGCTTTGTTCTTTTTGACATCGCACTACAGCACAATTATACATTGTTTTGTCGTCTCCTGTATGTGTTCTTGTCCTGTGTTTTATATTGTATGTTATTTTATTTTCTTTGTGTTGTAGTGTTTTGTGTCAAATAAATGTCTTGAATCTTGAATCTTGAAGTTCATTATTTTATTTTTTGAGAATTTAAAATGCGTCATTTGGGGAAAGTCAACAATAGTTAACATTAAAAGTTAAACGAGAACTTGTAAGGGGTTGGTTTGTAGGTTATTTGACAGGTGTCAAATGTGGCTTTTTGAACCAGTGTCCCAGTAAAGTAAAAAAAATGTTGATATTAAATTGCGAGTAAGTGACAGTATGCAATTAATCATAAAATAAATAATTAGAGAAACTTAACATGATAAAACATACCCACTAGGAAAATTCGGACAATTTTCATCCATAGCCGTTTGTAAGCCATTCCTAAAAAAATAGAGTTCTGTTCAATACAACCCTACATGTTTTAAGTAGTATGGGGTATCTCTAAAAGGGAACTCGCCATAGACTTAGGATTAAACTGGTGCATAGACGAACTAACTCCTAAGAAACGCATTCCCAGCGGCCCAAGCACAACCTGCGAGTCGCGCTATTCAAATGGCGGTGAAACTTCAAAAGTGTTGGTTATCACTGTCAAAGTAAAGTTCGCTGCCATCTTGAGTGGTACAATACGCGAGTTTTACTTGGAATGCAGGTTTCGCTTGTTGAATGTGTCGTTATCGAGATTATTTCGTTGATTTACATCACATTGTTGAATACAATTGTACATATTAGCTTAAAATATCTAGCAATATTGTGGCCAAATTATCAAAAGCATAAGAGCTCTGACATTGCGTACAACTTTGAGGTTCCCTGTCAATCTAAACCGGTAACTTTACAGTCTTGATTCGCTTTCCCTTTTTAATCCTCATATAATTATATATTTAATGAGACTTGACTCCTAGTAATCCATCCCAGGCAACGACACTTCATTTTTTTCTGAATCTGAGGTGTCGTCCTATGGTCTCATGCGGTGTGGTAGGCTCTGTAAAAGGCCATCTGGTTCGCGACCACCCTCCTACCGAAGTCCGACGCCAAACAGCTTGCTGTGTTCCGTCGGTGCGTGGGAGTACCAGTGCCTTTATAGGCATTTTCTGTGTTAACTCGCTCCATCGTCGACCTCATCTTTGACCTTATGGTCAAGATTGAGGTCAAGAGTTAACCCATTTTATTAAAAGAAAGAAAAGATATAATTCCATGACGGACTTTCTTTTTTCTCTCACACTTTGGTTGTCTAAACGCCTGTATAATCCTTAGTCTATGTCGTAGCAACTACATAGCATTTCGTACACTTACACAAGAACATTAAATAGTTGTAGACAGACGAAAAAGAGACTGGTTGAGAAAGACACAAATATGACAGCGTTGACTGTGTCATCAAAACATTTAACCAATCGCGTTGCACGAGTGTATGCTTCGCGGAGATTACGCCACGCAGAAGGAGGGAGTTCCTGAAAACATACAAAGACTATTATTAATGTACAGACAGCAGCACGTCAGGTTATCCATTTGCACAACAAAACCCGGCTCTATTACGAGCGAGATAAGGGTGACGTCAAGGTGAACATGTATAGCCTGATGTGCTGCCTTGCGTACTAAAGAATGCCTGGCACTTCGTTCCCGTGGGAATTTTGTTTAACTCTTCCTTATTCCTTGCCTACGTCATAAAAAGAACCTCTGGGCCAAATTATAGCTTTCTAGGTCCAAGGACTGGGCGTTGATGAGTCAGTGAGTCAGGACCTCCAAAATATATATTAAGATTATTTAATTTTAAACAAATCACCGCAAATAGAGAGAAACATTAAGGTGTTACCGCTTTGATCTTTGTACATTGTATTCGAATGCCCACCTGCCCACCAACGAAGTACTATTAGATAAGTGGAGGACTTAATCTCGCTTTCAACAAGAGCAGAAGCATTCTTAAAATCTAAGGACTTTACCACAAAAAAATTAGACAACACTGGCTTATGTAATTATTTGTATGGAAAAAACGACATAAGCCGGTCATAATCAATGTTCAAAGGAAAAGCAGTAACAGTCTTTAAGATCTAACTTAGATAACATACATATAGGTTTCACCTTAAGATAAATAAATAACCGTTTATTTTCCTGTTTAACTACGTATTACAAAGTTCAGTGAAACAACTCATAGTTGCAAATTTAGCCCTTCGTGATTTCAGCCCGAACCCTTGCCTTTATGTTTAGAAATTAACAAATTTTAACAGCTGAATTGTAGTTCTCAAACTTTACAGGATTTGTGCCAAAGTAAAGTTTACTAAACGTATATACCGGGATTCTATTCCACTAATATATGGCGTCTCAATGGAGGTGGAATGATAATGGTGACCACTTCATCCGTTCAGGTGGCAAAATTTAGAACTGTCTAATCCTCGTACATTTGATGATGGAGTATTATATTATCTGTGATGACGGCTACCTTACGAACTAAATGTATAGCAAATTAACATACTGCTGGCGCTGACACTGCTGATCGGGGCGGTTTATCACCAATGTCATTCAACCGCCATTAATTTTAAACGGCCGGTTTTTCCGAGTGGTAATGGCTCTGCTTCTTGATCAACGGGTTCTGGGTTTGATTCCCAGTTGGGGCAAATATTTGTGTAAAAAGCAAATATTTGTTCTCGGGTCATAGGTATTTGTGTTTGTCTTTATGTGAGTTCCGGGTGACCCACGACACAAGGGAAAACCTTAGTGTGGGCCTTTGAGTATGTAGCGTTTATTATTTTTATTAGTGGAATAGACATTAGAAGGCAGCGCTCATTACTCAGTGGCTCTCGCAGTTCTGAACCGATCAGCGAGGTTAAGTAACATAAACAGTAGCAGGGAACCTGGTGAGTAACCTTAACGCCAATTTATCACGAGGGCTTCCGTGCTTCGGGGAGCATGTTAAAACTTCGATCTAGGCTATTATTGATTTACTATAGTCGTTAAACTAAGTTAAAAGCCAGTTGGCAGTAAAAAAACATTAACACCAGCCTTAGCCAAAATTTCTACGTCTTGATTTTTTAAATCACCCATATACGTCACCATGGAGGGGCCCTCCCTTCAAAAGACGAAGCGGATTTATGCCATAAATTCGAAAAATGGAACAAACCCGCACCAAGATTTAAATCCGCAACCTTCCGGTTACATGTCTGGCTCATTACTAAAGAGACAAAAACCAAATAGCATGAATAGACTTACCTTGTTTTTACTAGCCAGAAAGACTTCTTTATTCAGTTCACTAATTACAGATGATAAGTAAATACTAATGCATATTATGAAAATGTCTGAATAGTTCCAATTTAAAGTACTGTTTAAGGTTAAACACTGAAAAAAAATTGATCTTGGATTTATGGCATGAATGTAAATTAGTGAGTGAAGCTTTAGAAAAAGATTATCTTCGTGCAACTGAACAACTTTCTTTAAAGAACCAAGAAAATAAACTAGCTAAAAAAAACATCGGGAGTGCCGGCCGAAGTGAATACTCGAACATTTATTTCTTCCTTGCGGTCTATTCTCCCTCCGTCTTTCGAATTTTCGATCAGGTCACGTATCCTGACGCAAGTTCAACATTTTTTATCACTCCCAAAAAGTGCACAACAAAGAAGTTTTCACTTTCCCTCCGTCTTACGAATTTTCAATCAGCAGGCCGAGTATGATAGTGACAGCGCCGCGACAACACCGCCGTCCTATGTCAAAATGTCAACATTGACAACGCCACAGGGCGAGCAAGCCTTTGCGCGGGACCCTCGCGCAATCAAAGTGAAGTTTCAGCGTGAGCCGAGCGCGAGTTTGTCGTTATCGTGCTAGAGCTGCTGGCACGTATCCTGAATGACACGAGTTTAACATTTTTTACCCATCCCAAAAAGTGCACAACGCCTCTAAAGAAGTTTTCACTTCAAAATTCAGAGGCCACTGTGCGGTTTGAAAACTCTGACACCAGGGTTAGCCTAGTTCGCCACATACTTAACTATACCTACACGATAAGAAGAAAACTTCAAAAATCTATGATAACTTTACCTGCAAGAATATTCCAAAAACGAGGTGATAAGGCACTCCATACTCAAAAATGAAAGGGAAACTCTTTTCTATGTAAGTTCGGTACACCTCTTTCTCTGGGAAGCAGTCGGTGATAAATGTAACATTTGCTATTATTGATAAAACATGCTCCACTGAAATCAAACTTTTATAATTAAAGATAATATTTCATATCCTTACTAATATAAAAACATTAAATTGTCGTCATCCATAAGGAATTTCCAGTGAATTAACAGGGCCGCTATTCCACTAATCAATGGCGTCACAATGGTGGTTGAATGACAATGATGACCATTTCACAAGTTCAGTTTGTGAAATTGAGAACTGTCTAAACCTCATACATTGGATGATAGCATACGCAGCAGTGCCACCGTCAACCTAACGTAAAGTTGCAAATGCAACTAAACATTCAGTTGGCGGCGCGGCGTCCTTTGACAGCCATTGTAACGCCATCAATTAGTGAAATAGCCATTCGGATCTTTCACATTGAAATTTGCAGATTTTTTCGGGAATTTGAAATCCAGTGCCTAGGCATTTTCTGGGTTAACTCGCTCCATCGTCGACCTCATCTGTGACCTTTGTCAAGATTGAGGTCAAGAGTTAACCCATCTTATAATAATAAAAAAACTAAATTTACATGATTTTGTGGGAAGGCTTGGACAACATGAAGCTAATATTGTCAGATTCAGTTTAATGAAAGCAATGGCGTCTTTATTAAAAATGGTGGAGCAAAAATAAACATTAAAACGGATATAAGCAAACAAAGATGTGTTTGAGCATTGTAGCCTAAATAAAAATTTGTATTCACTGTTTTTATAATCTGTGTAATATTAAAAAAAGGATATCAGAAAATAGCGGTTCAATTGAAAAAAAATATAGGTGTATGAAAAAAAAACAGCGATTTCATACTTAATCCATGTATATTCTTACTTAGAATTTAAAAAACTTAGAATGTACCAGCTGCCAACTCTTCCCAGGAATTTTTAAAAATCAGTAAGTAAGTAAATTAATAAATAAAATGCGACGCGATGGTTTTGCTGTATTACTGGCTAAAGACTGACAACTTCTTAAATGTTTCATGTTTCGTCTAATAAACTTCAGAATTCAATTGGTTCTGGCATCAAGTGGTTCTAGATCCACTGATGCTCGGTCTACCCCGATAAGGATTATAAGCGTGATCGTATGTTTTTATTCTAACTTCATAACTGTACTCACCAATGGCTATTGTAAGTGACGCGAAAAAGGCTACTGTACATTTGGATACAATATTCGGATTGACATTCAGACCAGACGACGATATCTCTTTGACCAATGCTGGCCATTTTGAGGCAGTTCTAATTGATAGAAACGTGATGAAGCTCGTTGACGCGTAGAAGAAGATGCAAGCTGAAAAAAAGGGTTTGGTCATGTCAAATTAATCAAAAATGGGCCATTGCCTCTCTGGGAACATAAAATAAAAGGCAATCTAAATATATAATAAAAGGAGAAACTGACTGACTGACTGACATATCAACGCACAGCCTAAACGGCTAAACGTAGGCACTTGAAATTTGGAAGGGACGTAGCTTAGGTACCGTAGAGGTGCACTAAGAAAGGAATTCCCGAAATTCCCACGGGAACGGGATTTAGCGGGAAAATCCTTTTGTATGAAAAATCTAAACCGCTTAAGTTAGACGCTTGAAGTTTGGCATGGAGGTACCTTAGTAAACTTAAAGCTTAGTTGCAACAGGATATTGCAAAATTCCCACGTTAGCGGGAAAAAACTTCACGCGGTTCCCGAAGTTCACGCGGGCGAAGCCGCCGGCGAAAAGCTAGTGGTGATATAAATTCTGCCGTGTCGTGCCGTACCGTTCTTATCATAATAAGGCCCTTTTCCGAAGAAAAATTGCAATTTTGACTTTTCATTTATGGTACTTTTTTAAGGGTTGACTTAACGAAATAAATATGTGAGTACTTAAATCAACTTCTTAGGAATGCATTTGTTCAAAAATCATTCTCTGTATTTCTATACCTACTCTGAAGGAATTTTGTTTCGTAGATGTCCACTTTGTTTAATGTAGAGCATTTTAAATTTCTCTCAAAACTAGACTAAATTACTTAAGTGAACTACCTGCAGCCTTATAGTTAATTTTTTTCCAGATAAACTTATAAGGCTTGAAGCTCTGCAGTCTGAGAGCTTAATTTTCTTGACTTTTCCCCGAGGAAAATATTCTTCTCAAGAGTTACACATAAATAAATGTGAGGACCTTTCTATTTATTTCCGGAGAGTATTGACTAGAATGCGGGAACAGGGGGGCTATTCCATAAAGCTACATGTTATTATATTGATTATAATGTCAGTTATTTGCAAGATTGCAGTATGTACAATAATTAGTCGAATAACTAGGTATGTGATCCGTGTACCTATAAATTTAGAATACATTAATCAATATACTTAATTGATGCCAAGAATTTTAAAACAATATCAACAGAAAAAAATTATAAATCTTATAGAGGAACGTAACTATTACCAAAAGTTACTTAAACAATCGCATAACCGCATCAATCGCATAACCGATTTCACATTATAGAATAGACCTCCAGACCATTGATAGTATAGGATAGTAATGTTGAAATTATACAATTGTAAGGTAAAAATAAAAATAACATAACCTTTAAATGTTTTCTTGATAAATATATCCATTAATACTTACACAAGTCTACTATACTAAGGCCATCAGGTATCATATTCATGAAGCATAAGATGGCTATTATTGTTTGAAATATCCATATTATTATGGTATAACAAAATCTGAAGGATTTTTTATGAAATCTGTAACATAAAAAGAAGAAAATGACACGTAAGTGTATATAAAATAAGCATGATATGCAAAACAAACACGTTTGTTTTACATAAATAAGCTCTATATACAACACAAAAATATTTGTTTTACATAAAAAAGCTTTATATGTAACACAAAAACATTTGATTTACACAAAATAATAATAATAATAAAAGCTACACACTCAAAGGCCCACACTAAGGTTTTCCCTTGTGTCGTGGGTCCCTTGGAAAACACATAAAGACAAACACAAACACCCATGACCCGAGAACAAACATCTGCTTTTTACACAAATGTTTGCCCCGACTGGGGATCGCACCCAGGACCCGCCGATCAAGAGGCAGCGTCACCTACCACTCGACCAAACCGGCCGTCAAATAAGCATAATATGCAACTCAAAACATTTGTTTAGTACCTATAGGATCTTGAAAATATTATATTTTGCTAATATGGTATTATTCCACTCCGGAGGCACAAATAAACAAAAAGACATACATAAACTTATAAAAATTAACAAATCTACACTTTCATGAGTATTTCAAAATAACATACCTTACTTTAGAAGGATCCTTTTCCAAAATCCCCAAAACGGGGTTCAGTCCCCAACATTGACCCCAGAATAGTAAAGGTTTCATCGCTCGTTGAAATGTAATGTACACTGGGCGTCAAAAATAAGTAGTACAGTTTTAAAATTGCGATTTCTCCCAAACTATAAAACTTAGACCTTTGAAACAAAAAAGGTTAAAAAGAAAATTTAATCTTATTCAATAAAAACTTCATGCATTATAAGAACTTATAATGCTTGACTTTAAAAAAAACGAATAAATAAAAACACTTTTTTTAAACTGTTGAAAGGTGTTGTCTTACTTAGGATTTTTGTGTTTGACACATTCGCTGCTGATAAAGCAATTGTAATTGAAAAGCATAGGTATCTTCAGAGAGTAAATTTGACTAATCATGCCTCTTTCACCAGAAGAATGTGCAAGAATCTTAGCTTTTCTCGAAGTGGGCATCAGTATGCGTCGTACTGCAAGGAGGGTGGGTGTAACTTTAAGAACGGTTCAGCGAGTAAAGCAAAGGTACGAAGAGACTGGAAACCATCTAAGGAGACGAGGTAATGGCAGACCCAGGTGCACAAGTACCCGAGAAGATCGCTTTATTGTTTCCACTGTGTTAAGAAATCGACACCTTAATGCAG
The DNA here is from genome assembly GCA_949987775.1 of Aproaerema taeniolella. Classification (NCBI taxonomy): domain Eukaryota; kingdom Metazoa; phylum Arthropoda; class Insecta; order Lepidoptera; family Gelechiidae; genus Aproaerema; species Aproaerema taeniolella. The sequence goes on from OX465248.1 coordinate 16,745,373, forward strand.
TTGAGGTTCAGCAACAGCTTCTTCGGACCCGAACAGACTACATCAGTGAGAGTACAGTGAGAAGAAGACTTGCTGAAGCTAACCTGAAGCCTCTAAGACCAGCAAATGGCCCCAAACTTGAGACAGAGCATCGCGTAGCAAGACTACGCTACGCCCGTCAACACGTACAATGGGGCGAAGAAGAATGGGCTAGAGTTTTATTCACAGATGAGTCTCGATTCTCTTTATACACTTCAGATGGACGGCGGAGAGTCTACAGACGACCCGGTGAGCGATACATTCAAGCTTGTATCTCGGAAAGAGTCCAATATGGCGGGGGCTCTGTACACGTATGGGCTGGTATCTCTTCAGAGAGTCGCACAGAGCTTGTGGTAATAGAAAATGGGACTTTGACTGGTGAAAGATATGCCTCGGAGATCCTCAACGAGTATGCAGGGCCATATTTAATAAATATGGGTGATGGAGCCATCCTAATGCATGATAACGCCCGGCCACACACTGCTCACCACGTACAAGAGTACATTCAGGAGGTTGGCATCAACTTGATGGCTTGGCCATCGAGAAGCCCAGATCTCAACCCGATTGAACACGCCTGGGATGAGCTTGGGAGGCTAGTCAGAAGGCGCAGTCCACCTCCTGCCACACTCAGGGCTCTAAAACATGCGCTGATAGAAGAATGGGAAAATATTCCCCAACACCGCCTCCGAAACTTAGTGTTCAGCATGCCAAACCGGATCCAAGCTGTAATTAGAGCCCGAGGCGGCAACACAAGTTATTAAATTGTGAAAAAGTTCCAAAACGTGAAAATTAAGTGGTTGACATATCGTTAAAAATTGATACTTTTTAGTATTTATCTTAATTTTAAGTTTGAAACTTTATTCATGCCAAATAAAATATAACTTTAATAAACTTCGTTAAGTTTACTATAAACTGCTTTTTATTTCATAAGTGTAACTACTATAGTTTAGGAGTAATTGCAATTTGAAAAGTGTACTACTTATTTTTGACGCCCAGTGTAGTATTTATTATCAGGAGCATTTTTAGGCGTACTAGTTAATGTCGTCATATCAAATACATCTTAAAAAATTATAGGATTTTTAGAATGTCATACAGAGTCAGCATTTATGAAGTATCTTATTTCGAAAGGACGTCAAATTTTCGATTTTAGGAATTCCGATTGCAAAACCCTCAAACATTATCTATACATATCGTCCATCCATTAACTATACATAACTATACTATACACATTTTTTTTTAAATAGTGTTATTAGTTATATATTTTTTGTGTAAATTGTTGCTTATTGTTATATATTGACTGTAAATGTTTTTCTTATCTTATGAATTTTTTGTTCTATGGTTATTCTAAACCGATTACCACACGGCGAATTAGGATGCTAATTAGGATGCTAAATTGTCCTTGAGTAACATAGGCCACATAATTTTCCCGAATTTCCACGGGAACGAAGTCCCGAGCGGGATGCTAGTTATACATATAGCTACTTGGTCCAAGCAGCACTATGGTTTTTCCTTGTATGTAAGACACATACAAAGATGGACATATTATTATTTGACTAGCTTTTCCCACGAGAATTTGGGAAAATTATGTAGCTTAGGCAGTATTTTAATGTCTTAGCTATATAACTGCAAAGTTTTTTTGCGTTAAACAAACTTTCTTATTGAAAATATTAAATTTAAATATTAAGATTTAAAATATTAAATATCAATATCATCTTAAGTGAGATGAGTCTTTTCAAAAATCCATACACTCACATCATGCCTAAATGATGCCTTTCGGGTAGGCATAACGTCATTTGAATTCATTCACATTATTTTTATTCTAGTAGAGGTAGGTTCGATTTTATGCTTAATAAACTTTGATATAATTAAAACTTAGTAACACTCACTCTGTGGTTGGCAGATTTGAGGTGCAACGTTTTTGGCACGCAATTTTGAAACTTCTTCTTTTCTGCTGAAACAAAAAATAATGTTAAAAATTATCTAGATGTCTTGTAAAGTTAGCAAGGAAATTAATACGATTGATATTTTTATTTAGATTAATTTTATTTGAATTATAAATTGAAGATAGTAATATTGGAATTATACATTGAACATAGTCAATTTATTTTAATTAATATATTAGAAGCGGGATTAAAAAAATGTTTTACCTATGTCTTCTACATGTGAATTATTAAAAGGAAGTTTTATTAAAATTCGTTTTGTAGGTTTTGCTTCAAAAAGTAAAACAAAATTGGATGAAACCAATACTTTATGCTCCCTTTTAGTGAACACTAACTGTGCTCGCCAATTTTAGCACAAAATTATTTTTATAAGCATAATAAAGTTCATATTCAAGTAACGTAACACACAAAATAAACACTTTTGACTGATGTACATACAATGAGGATTGTATTCAAAATATTATATTAAATCGAATATTACTCACCCATCATTAAATGGTTCACGTTTTAATAACTTTGAAGAAATAAGAACTTCAAAATCTTTGTTATTAGTATTAGCTGCATCTGTAATAATCAAAAACAAGATATTCTAATTTCAAATACCGCCACAAAAAATAAATTAATAAATAAATACAAATAAATTTTGCCTGAACCTTCCATTCTCTTTTTTGTAGAAAACACAACAATATAGTAAAAGAAAAAGGTTTTTAGTAAAGTACCTTTCGAAACTCAAACTAAATTACAAGTTGTTGACTTTATTGATGGACATTATCGAATTACTAATCTTTTCTACCGAAACGATCAACTATATTGACACTGTCAGGTTGTTTGTTTTTGCGTAAATGTATCTCGAGTATGCTATTATAGTTTCTCAAACAGACCTCTTTTGTATGAAAAATCGTGCAATATCCCTAGACCGTGTTGATGTGTGTTTTTCCATGCTCAAACAAGCACGATAGAGTTATCTAATGCTGTAAGGAAGGTAAAGACTTCAGATTATATTTTTGTTAGTTAATATTTATTAATTAAAATATTGATGTAGCTTATTCCATAGTTCAAAAGAAATTATGTAAATGATTTTCCAAGCCAAATCTTATTCTTTAGCGTTATAAGTAATTGGTAAAAGTTATAGACGAGAAGAACGATGTTTTTGCATACAATTTTAAATAGTTTAGCATAAAATTGTTGTGAAACAAATAGACAAGTATATTTCTGAAACTTGTATAATTTTAGATATAAAACCAACTTAACTATGCATCTTAAGGCACATCTTATAAATTTATAAAAATGAATAACCATTAAACTCAAACTCAAAAGTGTTTATTTCATTGAACATATAAAACGTTTCTTGAACATGTTAATACAGTGATATATTTACATCAGCAAAATAGTGAATTACATTAGCACTTTTGACTTTGCGCCTATTTTTTGCCTATTCTTACTCAGGAGAAGAATAGGCAAGAAACTTCGAGGGTAAATTTTCTTACTTCTAATTTTAATTGACTTAATATCTGAATAAATCTGAAGCAGAACAATTTATTCCCATGGTCATCGCATCACGCATGAACGGATGGAATAATTTTGCTAATTCTTTTTTGTTGTGTTTATTATTGTCAGGAGGAGGTTTTTATAACAGAAAAAATTAAGAAAATTGAACGGAACAAATTTAATGAAGGACAACTTCTGTGGGGTCAGCTAGTCCCTACTAATATTATAAATGTGAATCTAAGTTTGTTTGTTACGCTTTCATGCCAAAACTACTGAACCGATTTGGATAAAATTTGGAACAGAGATAAATTAGAACTTAAGAAAGTATATAGGTTACATTTTATCCCACAGCTGGGCACGATATAACCTGTAGTCCACGCGGGTGGAGCCGCGGGCGGGAAGCTAGTGTTTAATAAAATTTGTAACAAAATTACAAGCTTTCAAACAAAAAAACTTTGTACTTAAATTAATATGAATTATTACGGCAAAAAAACTCTTTACTATAATGATGACTTGCTACTTGTAACTTTTATAGAAATGCTTTTATAGTAAGTTATGTGAAGTAGTTTTCTGTTTTATGTGTTTACTTAAGAAACCCACACAGTTTATTGAAAAGTTAAAGGTCAAGCTTAATTCAACGAAAAATTTATGCTCAAAATTTTATTTATTAATGCCGTAGGGATTTTATCAAACTCGTGTGATTTTTAACCCCCGACGCAAAAAGAGGGGTGTTATAAGTTTGACCGCTATGTGTGTGTGTGTCTGTGTGTCTGTCTGTGGCACCGTAGCTCTCAAACGGGTGAACTGATTTGGATGCGTTTTTTTTATTTACAAGCAGGTTTTTTGACGATGGTTCTTAGATACGTTTTATCAAAATCGGTTCAGCCGTTTCAAGGTCATCAGCTCTTGTTAGCTGCGGTAGGGTTCTTAGACTCTTAATGTGTATTTACTTTACTTTCAAACATACATTTGACCTAAAACTTGAAACACTCATGTATGCTTAATAACTATGCAGGATTATGGAACTCTTGGTCTGATGCTGCAGCCAGGATATCCAGAACACTAGCACACTCTTAAAAAAATAATAGCAGATATGTCGTGTTTGGACTCGTTTTGTTCAGTATTTGATTCTGCATACAATGCAATGCTGGCAACACGGTGAGCTGATGCTGCGGCCAGGATATCCAGAACATTAGAACATAGACGTACGTGAGCGACGGTTGCAGATGGACGTGTCCAGTGCAATTCGTTAATTAATAATTCCGCGTCAATAACAAGTGATTTTTTCACAGCATCAGCGCATATCATAATGCTGTGTGAGAATTAAAAACTGTGTCAGTGACTGTATGGTAAACTGTTATGTGTGATTATACTGTGACAACAAGCGTATAAAATGAATGAAAGCCCTTTTAAACGGAGCTCTATATTGCCCCGAAGCCCGCCCCCCGGGAGACAGGAACCACCAATTCCCCAAACCGAACCGAACACCACAGGGCCAACATCGGAGTTAATCCCAACTCCCGAAATACATAAATGGGTGAGTGCCATAGAGCTGCATTTAAACGAAATATGTTCTATTTCGAGCGAGGGTAAGCTCAATTTAGAGCAAAAACTCAAAATCAGCACTATCAGCAGGATTGTATTAGGCGATGTATCTCATTTGGCTATCCAATATCAGCAATTAAAACAAAAATATTTCTCAGCCCACTCTCTCATTAATAATCTGCAAGAACAAAAAGAGGACCAAATAGAAGACCTAAAAGTACACATGCGCTCTGTCCCAGTGGTGCCACCTCAGTCCAGCTTTTCATATGCCGATGCCGCTAGGAAAAACACCTCAATAGTGCAACCTTCGACCTCCAGCAGTATTGCTATATACCCAGCAGATAAGGAACAGACTAGTGAAGAGACCAGAAAAATTGTTCAGACCATAATTAAGCCAGAACAATTGAAACTCCACATTCGGGGAGTAAGAAAGACTAAAAATGGAGGCGTCATCATAAGCACTGAAAGTAAAGAAGATTTAGAGAAGCTGAGATATGCAGATTCTCTTAAGTCATCGGGGCTAAAAGTGGAAGAGACGACGAAGAGAAGGCCTAAAATTATACTTTTGGGAATTCCCTCCAACACAAGCGAAAAAGAAGTTATGGAGTGCCTTTATGAGCAAAATATTGCAGAAAATCACCCGAGCATTACACGTGAGGCTTTCTATGGCGCAATCAAACTGAGCCACAAGTCAGGCAGGAGAGAAGCTCCCTCTTGTAATTATATCCTAGAGGTAACAGCAACACTTCGGAAACTACTCATTCAAAAGCAGCGCGTTTACATTAACTGGACGTCATGCCTGGTTAGAGATTTCACCACTGTTACGCGGTGTTATAACTGCCAACAGTATAGACATTCAGCGAAATACTGTAAGGATAAGCAACCAACTTTTGGACATTGTGGATGTATAGGACATACAATTAAGGAATGTGCCCAAAAAGCGGAACCAGCAAAATGCGCGACATGCAAGCGCTATAATAAGCCTAGCTTGCACAAAACAGGAGACCTGCAATGCCCTGCGAAAAAAAGTGCGGAAATTCGGTACATGAACTTTATTGATTATGAGGGCGCCTAGAGCGCCACATCAGCCGGTTATAACAGCTTAAGTATGGGTAACAACACGAATGATCTGGTAAAGGATATTGATATCTCTTTTGAACACGAATCTTTAATCTGTGATCCTACCGATTGTTCCTCTATAATTAAGACTTCAAAAAATAACTTTAATATCTTTTTATAAAATATTCGTAGCATTAATTGTAATTTCGATGGCCTATTGCCACTGTTAAGTCTAATTAATTTGGAAATCGATGTAATTGTGTTAACTGAATGCTGGTTATCCTCTGCGCCCCACATCCCCCAATTGATCGGATTTAATGTACATACTAACAAAACTAACCTATTGCAAAATGACGGAGTAGCGATATACATAAATAGTAACATTGCGAATGTGACTTTTGAAGAACCAAATATTGCAGATGCAAATTGTTTGATTGCAAAGATAGGTAATGACACAGCCATTGTAGGGATTTATCGCTCCCCCTCATACAAAAATAATACTAACTTTTTAGATTCACTTAGTAACGTATTAAATACTCTAACTACGTTTAAAAGCGTATTTGTGCTTGGTGATATTAACATTGATATAAAAATTGGAAACAATGACCGAAACTCGCCAGAATATCTTATTCTTACGTCTTACCTTGGATACCTACCCACACACTTTCTTCCTACTAGGAAAGAAAACTGTCTAGATCACGTACTTGCTAAAACAAACATTCCTCTGAAAACTCTAATACTAAATACTACTTTGACAGATCACGACTCCGTACTACTGTGTCTACAAAAAACATGCCGTAGGTCTTACGCAATCACCGAATACACTAGACTTAACTACAAGACTGTTGCACATGACCTTGACAATATGAACTTCTCACCTATTTATAACATAAGTGATGTTAATGAAGCCATGGAGTATCTCATAATGTCCCTGACAAAAATTATAGAACATAATACACGAAAAATTACATTCAGTCGCAGTAAAAAAGTTATCAAACCATGGATAACTCCTGGACTTTTACGTTGTATTCGTCACAGAGATAAACTACACAAACAACTGACAAAATCACCTAATAATGATATACTTAAAACCACCTACCACAGGTACCGAAATTTTTGTACCAAACTGTTAAAAAAACTTAAACGCCAATATGAAACATCAGAAATAAAAAACGCTAGCCAAAACAAAAATAAGTTGTGGAAAGTCATTAAAAATATCACAAATATGACTCATATAAAAACTTCTGCTCAGCAACTACTGACTAACTCTGCAACAGCGACACAGTCTGTGAATTCAGCAAAAAGCTTCTTTGTGAATATAGGGAAAAATCTTGCTGAGAAAGCAAAGATTCACCTGACTGACATAGATAGCCATCAACAAATTTATGCGCAGACTCCTACATTGCATTCTTTTGCTCTCTTTGACACTGACGAATGTGAGATTGAGAGAATCATCATGACTTTAAGGAATGACTGTGCCACAGGTTTTGATAAAATACCATGTTCCTTTCTAAAAACCTTTAAAAATCACCTCATCCCACCACTTACGCATATTTTTAACGCCTGTTTTGTAAAGGGTATTTTTCCACAAATCCTAAAAAAATCAATTGTCCATCTGATCCATAAAAACGGCGATAAAAGCTGTGTCAATAACTACCGACCTATCTCAATACTGACATCCATTTCTAAAATCCTGGAAAGGCTTGTGTATAACTGACTCGTAAAATATTTAGAGAAAAATAAGTTACTAGCAGGAAATCAATTTGGTTTTAGATCTGGAAAGTCGACTGATGATGCAGTACACGAACTAACTGATTATATTGTTAAAAAATTGGATTCCCAAAATAAGTGTCTAGCTATATTTCTGTATCTGGCAAAAGCATTTGATACTGTATCTGTCCCTATACTCCTAGGTAAATTGGAATCATTAGGTATCCGCGGTATCCCTCACAATCTCTTTAGGGACTATCTTACCAACAGAAGCCAGAGAGTTAAAATTGATAATATTATTAGTGACGAATTAGCCATAGAATACGGGGTTCCCCAGGGAAGCATCCTTGGACCCATATTATTCCTAATTTTTATAAATGATCTATGCCAAATTCCGGTTCATGATGGTAAGACAGTAGCCTATGCAGATGACACGGCTCTGATCTTCAGTGCTAAAACATGGCACGATACATTTCACCAAGCTCAAATAGGTTTTGACGCAGTCACACTTTGGCTTCGACAAAATCTGCTGACACGTAACACAGATAAAACAAAATACATAACATTCTCCTATACCTCTTCTACTCAGCCAGCTCTAAATGACTACTCACTATTAGCCCACCAATGCATTTACTCGCCAAATGTTCACTGCCTCTGTCCTAAACTACAAAGTACTAAAATAATTAGGTATCTAGGTGTCGTCATTGATCAATATCTAGATTTTAAAATACACATCGAATCGCTCACGGCTAGAGTACGTAAATTGATTTACGTATTTAAAAATCTAAGACATTCTGCAAATGCCAAACTTCTTAAAACAGTGTATCTTGCACTCTGTCAGTCGTTATTAGTGTATTGCATAACAACCTGGGGCGGTACACATAAAAGTACCATAATAACATTGGAAAGAGCTCAGAGAGCGATTCTCAAGGTTAGTTCCTTCCGTCCCTTCCGCTACCCCACCACCCAACTCCTGTCCGAATGCGCTGTACTCTCTGTCCGTCAATTATACATTTTATTAACCATTACTAAAAAACACAAAGAAACTCCCTTTAATCCAGCATTCCTAACCAGTAAAAGACGTGCAGATATTGTCTGCACCAGTGAATCTTTCCGTACTGCTCACTCTCATAGATTTTATTGTTTTCTTGGCCCTTTACTGTACAACCGTGTTAACTTTTATTTAGGAATATATTCTTTGAACCATAAAGAATGTAAAAAGAGTGTACAGGACTGGTTAACAGGCACATCCTATGAAGACACGGAAAAACTATTGACTGTCATATCATAATTACCTAGTCTCTAGTATGCCTAAAAGAACCTGCAGCGTGAAGATATGCACGCAAATACTATCAGAACAAAAACAGCCAGTTGACCTACTTTTATTGTTATTGTTAATTGTAAAGTAAGCACTAACATAATTTTATTGACTAAGATATTTTACCTAAGACACAAGTATTGTAATATACTTAGTTTAGGTATTATATTAATGAATTAATTTGCCCTACTAACACATATTTTATAAACAGTTTTATTTTGTATCAGCGTTAATTGATTACTGTTCTTTTTATATAAGTATTTAGATAAATTTTTACATTATTGTTTTTATTGTAATCTAATTAAGCTAAGTTTTTTACACTGAAATAAATTTTATTTATTATCCTTGAAAAAATAATAGCAGATATGTCGTGTTTGGACTCGTTTTGTTCAGTATTTGATTCTGCATACAATCATTTATAATATTAGTAGGGATCAGCGTTAATTGATTACTGTTCTTTTTATATAAGTATTTAGATAAATTTTTACATTATTGTTTTTATTGTAATCTAATTAAGCTAAGTTTTTTACACTGAAATAAATTTTATTTATTATCCTTGAAAAAATAATAGCAGATATGTCGTGTTTGGACTCGTTTTGTTCAGTATTTGATTCTGCATACAATGCAATGGTGGCAACACGGCGAGCTGATGCTGCGGCCAGGATATCCAGAACACTAGCACATCCTTGAAATAAGTTAAAAATTTTGAAATAAAAATTTTATTAAAAATTTAAACCCCCCCCCCCCCCCGCAAAAAAGTAAAGCGGACATTTAAAAAGTAAAAAATAATACCTTTCGTTGAGCCATCAAATTCATTTCAGAAATACCTATATATATTTTAATTATCGAAATCGATGGATGGCACGATAGGGTTTGCTCGTTAAAATGGCGCTATAATGTCGCGTCGGGGTACCGCTTTAGTGAATCAGACCCTTCATTTGATTGACTATCCACTGATTCACTAAAGCGGTACCCCGACGCGACATTATAGCGCCATTTTAATGAGCAAATCCTATCGTGCCATCCATCGATTTCTATAATTAAAATATATATAGGTATTTCTGAAATGAATTTGATGGCTCAACGAAAGGTATTATTTTTTACTTTTTAAATGTCCGCTTTACTTTTTTGCGGGGGGGTTTTTTTAAATTTTTAATTTAATGTAATTTCACTAGTACAATTATAATGACCTGTGATACTTACTACAATTTTAACAGTAAAATTAAAGTTGCACTAAACTTTTTTAGGTTAGGTTAGGTTCGGTTAAGTTAGGATACAGGACGAAAAATCCGTCAAAGTGTAAGAAATGGAGGAAATTGACAACGTTCTACGCAATATGTGTATATACTCGTATTTCACTAGTCAAAAACATAATATCACGGGATTGACAATATCCTTGTAACATTAACCATAATATATAATGGCTGGGTTTGAAAACTCTGTAACCAAGCTCAGTCAAATTCGTGACAAACTTGATTATACCTACACGATAAAAAACCAAGATATATTAAACCAAGCTACCGGAAGTAAACAAAATAAAATTCTTTTGCACGGCCCTCGAACGCCTCTAGCCGGCGAATAAACACACGTATCCGGATACACACGAAAGGGATTTGGAAAAAAGATAGAAGCCTCACAAACAAATGGATACGAGTTTGAAATTTTTCTCATACTTTCCTCAGATTTTTTTAAATTTTTTTAGGGCGCCATACCCTAAGGGTAAAACGGGACCCTATTACTAAGACTCCGCTGTCCGTATGTCTGTTTTTCCGTCTGTCACCAGGCTGTATCTCATGAACCGTGAATCATCTGTGTACATCGGTATTTCTGTTGCTGATATAACAATAAATACTAAAAAAAAAGAATAAAATAAATATTTAAGGGGGCTCCCATACAACAAACGTGATTTTTTTGTTCGTTTTTATAGATAATGGTACGGCACCCTTCGTGCGCGATTCCGACTAGCACTTGGCTGCTTTTTTTTTTGTTCTTCCTACTTCCCTCAGAATGAAATGTGACGTCAAGTGGTTCTAGAACTACACGACGTTCTGCCCATCCCCAAATGGGTTTATAGGCGTGAGTGTTTGAATAGATTTCCCCAGCATTTTTTTTGTCAGCGTGTTCATATTTTAGGGTCTTTACAGTGCGACTTTAAAAGACTGGTCATTATTTTCTTTACGTTATCAATATCATTGAAAGAACATAAATAATGAAAAAAAAACTTTTTTTTAATTTTTAAAAGTTACTATTTTGTATAACACAGTAATCCCAGTAAGACTTACGGGATGAATATTTAGAAATGCAGAATTATAGGTCTCATAAATTGTGATAAAGAGCTCTGTTAACCAAATTAGACGATATTTCTTTTTTTTTATGTTTCGGATAACTTGACTTGAAATTTTCTTTTTTTCTTCATGTTTCGGATAGCCTAACTTGACATTTCATTGTGAAACGTAAAAAAAAAACGGAGTCGGTTAAATTTCTTATGGAAATGATGTACCTACGTAGAATTTGACCAATGATTAAAAAGTCAACCTGAACAAAAATTTATTTCTTCATAAAACTGACCAACTTTCCCCGAGGAATCTAAAAGAAATAATCTAGACTTGCCACATAAAGATCAGTTGAACAAGAAACAAATGGAGAGCCAAGGTTTTTCTTCATATTTCATTTCATTTTCCATAAGGAAAGTTGTAGTATTATTAGGAGGGTTAGTAAAATTCATATCCTTCTCAAATTCACGAATAGAAAACAAAAGCATTCTACCTCAAAACACATCTATGTCGTCTCAAGTTCAGCAAACAGTACACATTTACCCACGTATTTTGGTATCGCAGGCCTTTCTGAGCGTTGTTTGTCTCAAATCACCCGTAAAGAGGGTCAGTATCAACTGATTTAGGTCAAACCTACATGGTCACAGTCAGGAAAACTTTATTTTGGATCTTTTTGATACCTATTTCTTATAAGATTTAGTTATTGCTAATGTTAACAGAATCGGCTGTGACAAATCAGCTCGTGGTTGTTCATTTCGATATATGCGCGAATATTTTATGTCAATAGAGTTGCTAGAACAATTGAAATAGACATTTATTTTGTTAATCTACTGTCAACAATCCGGAGTATTAGGTGATGTGAATCGATTTCAAAAATGGGGTAAAATTTTTTGTAATTTTAATACCCGTTTCACATCAAACAGAGTTACGCAAAATGACTATATTTTTATTTAATCGTATTGAGAATAATAATTATAGACCAAGATCCCAGGGCCGCCAGACCTTACATTATTTTCTCATAAACCAAATGTGTAGGAAATAGTAGTGCTAGTACGTACTAGTAAGGTATGAATACCAGATAACCTGGGCCGGCGGCCAATTTTCAGATACCAGGTTCTGAAGATACTTCCAAAAATTTCTCACTTGTCTTGAAGTCTGGGTGCTATAAAAAGTATTGTTATACATAGTTCCCTGAACATCATATACAACAATCACGGCTCAGATTGTAGGTATAACGCATAATTTACTTGCGAAATGTAAAGTGTCTTTACAGCCGAGGGAGAGTGTTTGGCGGTGTTGAACATTTATTTAATTAATTATATTCTAAAAACATCAGCAGCCAGGTGTTGAACATATATTTAATTAATTATATTCTAAAAGACATCAGCAGCCAGACTTCAAGACAAGTGAGTAATTTTTGGAAGTACTTTCGGAACCTGATAGCTGAAAATTGGCCGCCGGCCCAGGTTAGCTGGTATTCATACATTACCAGTACGTACTAGCACTACTATTTCCCACACATTTGGTTTATGAGAAAATAAGTAAGGTCTGGCGGCCCTGGGATCTCCGTCTATTAGTATAGCAAGCTGTCTTCGTCCTTGAAAGCTACTTATTACTTGCGTTACATACATAATTACTTCCTTTTTCTCTAAGGCCGTGTGCTAATCAGGCTCACAGTGAGCGGCTGACCGCCCTATACATTTTAAACGGAGTGTCCATAAAGTGCGGACAGTCATTTTGAGCATAATGGGGACACGGCCTAACATTACGTAGAACAGAGCCCTGATTCTGTAACTTCAGTTGTGTGTCGACGGAATAGAGGAAATTTTATCTGTTTAGGTGGACAAAAAGAACTATTTAAATTTCATATACTTACTTGCTGACAACCACCCAGGCTAGCAGCGCCACTACCAACCGAACGTAAAGTTGCAAATTACCTAGCAACTGAAAATTTAGTTGGCGGTGGCTCCACCAGGCAAACCATCCGTAATTTCATGTATGAAATTTAGATAGTTCTCAATTTCGCCACCTGAACGGATTTAATGGCGACCATTCCATCGACACACAACTGAAGTTACAGAATCGGGGCCCTGGTACTAAATAAACTTGTCACAACCATAGACAGCTCCTAAAGTCTAATATCAAATAGGCTCCTATCACTTATAGTATATGAGGTCACTTATAGTATTTGCACCTCTAGCAAGGGTCAGCTAGACCCATCGAATTTGATTACATTATCGGACCTACGATCCGACCTCCATTTTCATCTCAATATGAATGGGTACAATTTATGCAAATTGACGCAAGTTGTCAGATTTTGGACTGTATTTCTGTGTTAGTTCTGCGATATTAGAAGAATAGCATTTGCACGAATGGTTGTTGAAATATAATTTTTATAGCGTTAAGGAATTATTTGATCTACGTAACTTTTATTCATGATTGATTACATTGATTTTATTTTGATTATTTGATTATAATGATTGTTATTGCTTCTTATTGATTATTGTTTTGATTGATGAATTGACTATTATTTTGATTATATTGATTATTATTGACTGCATTTATGATTATTTGATTATATTGATTATTTTTTTAAACTGTACCTAATCACCACTAATATTTGCATGCTACAATTATTTAGCTAAACATGTAAGGCCACTTTTATTGTATAACATCTTTTTAAACCATGTTTAAAGTAAATAAAGAATTATCTTATCTTATCTTATCTAATAGAAACTTAGTATTTTAATACGTTATAAAGTATCAATGTGAAAGTTTGTTTTTATACGTTTCACATTTCTATTTCTATTTCAAAACATACTTTTGGAAAAATTAAGGACTATAATTAAACAATTTTTTTAAAGAAGAGCTATTATTTAATAATTTATCAGAGAAATGACCATGGGAATAAACTACACAGTTCTAGATTAATTTCAGATTTAAGTCAGTTACAAAATGAGAAAATAATGTAAATAGATGTTTGAAAAGAGCACCCTTCAGACTTTCTTGCCTATTCTTCACGGGGATAGACTAAATAGGCGTATGTGTTAAAAGAGCTAAAAAATTCACTACTTTAACTTTTTTTTTTTTTAATCTAGCCAACAAGATCCCACTGCTGGGCAAAGGCCTCCCCCGCATCCTTCCTTTATTAACTACTACTTTAACTTATTTTAAGTAAAATCCTAAATCTTTTATTTTTTTATATATAAAATTGGAGGTCCTGATTCACTGACTTATCAACGCCCAGCCCAAATCCTTATGCTTGGAAAGCTGAAATTTGGCAAAAAGGTATTTTTTATAACGCAGGCAAGCAATAAGAAAGGATTTTTTGAAATTCAACCCCTAAAGGGGTGAAATGGGGGTTAAAAGTTTGTATGGAGAAAACAATTATTTTGGACATTTTGACTCGAAACTTCGTCAATATATACTTTGAAGCAAATAAACGGAAACGTGTTTCGCGATTTTTCGAAAATCAAGAATAGAGTTGTTTGCTCGAGCGAAGCCGTGGGAAAAAGCTAGTGTTTTATAAAACTAAGCGACTTTGCCTTGATTTTGACTTGAATTTTTGAAGACAAAATTGGTAAAGCGTTTTCTAGCTAGCCAGTATAATGCTAAGTTTACAAGTGTCGGATTCTCAAAGCAACATCAAAACATCGATTAGATTAACAACCATTCCTTTTACACAGGGTTAAGGACAAAAGTTAATTGTTGATTATTATGCGGTCACTATTAATTGTCATGCATATTTTATCGTCCTCGTCGACATTTCCATACATAAACATAAGGAATTAGTTTTTATGGCTTGGATGGAATGATTTCATAGACTTATTTGCATTTAGTATTGTCTTACATTATTTTCAATAGAAAATGGTCATTTGAATATTTTACTATGTTTGTACACAGGAACATACGTGGTGAAATAAACATAAGAGAGATGACACAATAGGCATTGGAAGAAATTTCTAACAGTAAACCCACCAAACAGAGATTTAACGATGTGAGACGAATGCTACGAGCACAGTAATGTATGAAAATCTTTTTTTTTTTAGTTGTGTTATTATTAGCATCCACGGATTTTATGTCCATGCCATTGTCCAGATTAAGTTTTCTTGTACTTGCTTTTTAACTATAATACAATACTTTCCATAGAGGTTTAAAATCTACACTAATATTATAAAGAGGAAAGATTTGATTGTTTGTTTGTTTGTTTACATTGAGTAGGCTCCGAAACTACTGGACCGATTTGAAAAATTCTTTCACCGTTAGAATCCTACATTGTCCCTGATGAACATTAGGCTACATAATTTTCCCAAATTTCCACGGGAACGAAGTCCTGGGTGGAAAGCTAGTTTATATATAAATATATGAATATATAACATAATGTATATACGAGTATATTTAAACCAGTGGCGGATCTTCGATGTTGCATTCAGATCTCAAGGCATCTATGACGACTGAAGAGTACTAGCCGGCCGCCATTTTAATGACGGCGACTTATCGCAAAACCTACGAAAATTGGGTTTTCAGCCACCACCTCGCAGATGGTAGCTGAAAACCAGTGCTTTGTCGCATTCAGCGGCAAAAATTGTCACTGAGCTACGGCCTATTTCTGCAGAAAATTTATTTTTTTCCCTCTCTGTTCTCTTTCCTAATTATCTACAATTATTTTTATTATTAAACATGTCTTTTTTATTATTATTATTTCAATAGTGTAACCTTTGCGGTGATAGCCCAGTTGGTAATAAGCCAGACTTGTAATCCGAAGGTCGCGGGTTCAAATCCTGGTGCGGGCCTGTACCACTAAATTCGTCTTTTCGGATTTATGTACGGATTTTTAAATTATCACTTGCTCAACGGTGAAGGAAAACATCGTGATGAAACCCGCCCGTCCAAGAAAATTCATTTTCGAAAGAGGAGCGGTCCACCAACCTGCATTAGGCCAGCGTGGTTGACTATGGCCTAAATCCTCATTGTGTTTTCGAAGGGAGGCCTGCATATGGGCTGGTAAGAAGAGGTGTAACCTTTGTGTATGCAGAAATAAACGATTCAGTGATTCATTAATTCAACAGATCGCCAGATGCCGATTGTTTGGTAATTAGACGAGATTTAGACACAGGAGTAAAATTCTATAGTTTGGCGGGGAGTGAAAAACTAAAAAAACCCGGCCAAGTGCGAGTCGGGCTCGCGCACCGAGGGTTCCGTACAAACCTGTAGGTATATAAGTAAAAGTTCAATTTAATACCTTTACGCGTTCATAGGAGAGGGGTAGTAAGTTTAAAATTATCCCTACTATAATATTATAAATGCGAAAGTAACTCTGTCTGTCTGTCTGTCTGTCTGTTACCTTTTCACGCCTAAACCGCTGAACCGATTTTGATGAATTTTGGTATTTGAAAAATTCTTTCACCGTTAGAATCCTACATTGTCCCTGATGAACATTAGGCTACATAATTTTCCCAAATTTCCACGGGAACGAAGTCCTGGGTGGAAAGCTAGTTTATATATAAATATATGAATATATAACATAATGTATATACGAGTATATTTAAACCAGTGGCGGATCTTCGATGTTGCATTCAGATCTCAAGGCATCTATGACGACTGAAGAGTACTAGCCGGCCGCCATTTTAATGACGGCGACTTATCGCAAAACCTACGAAAATTGGGTTTTCAGCCACCACCTCGCAGATGGTAGCTGAAAACCAGTGCTTTGTCGCATTCAGCGGCAAAAATTGTCACTGAGCTACGGCCTATTTCTGCAGAAAATTTATTTTTTTCCCTCTCTGTTCTCTTTCCTAATTATCTACAATTATTTTTATTATTAAACATGTCTTTTTTATTATTATTTCTGCAGAAAATTTATTTTTTTCCCTCTCTGTTCTCTTTCCTAATTATCTACAATTATTTTTATTATTAAACATGTCTTTTTTATTATTATTATTTCAATAGTGTAACCTTTGCGGTGATAGCCCAGTTGGTAATAAGCCAGACTTGTAATCCGAAGGTCGCGGGTTCAAATCCTGGTGCGGGCCTGTACCACTAAATTCGTCTTTTCGGATTTATGTACGGATTTTTAAATTATCACTTGCTCAACGGTGAAGGAAAACATCGTGATGAAACCCGCCCGTCCAAGAAAATTCATTTTCGAAAGAGGAGCGGTCCACCAACCTGCATTAGGCCAGCGTGGTTGACTATGGCCTAAATCCTCATTGTGTTTTCGAAGGGAGGCCTGCATATGGGCTGGTAAGAAGAGGTGTAACCTTTGTGTATGCAGAAATAAACGATTCAGTGATTCATTAATTCAACAGATCGCCAGATGCCGATTGTTTGGTAATTAGACGAGATTTAGACACAGGAGTAAAATTCTATAGTTTGGCGGGGAGTGAAAAACTAAAAAAACCCGGCCAAGTGCGAGTCGGGCTCGCGCACCGAGGGTTCCGTACAAACCTGTAGGTATATAAGTAAAAGTTCAATTTAATACCTTTACGCGTTCATAGGAGAGGGGTAGTAAGTTTAAAATTATCCCTACTATCCCTACTATATATATATATATATAATATTATAAATACGAAAGTAACTCTGTCTGTCTGTCTGTCTGTCTGTTACCTTTTCACGCCTAAACCGCTGAACCGATTTTGATGAATTTTGGTACAGAGATAGATTAGAGCCTGGGAAAGGACATAGGCTACATTTTATCCCACAGTTGGGCACGATATAACCTGTAGTCCACGCGGGCGGAGCCGCGGGCGGAAAGCTAGTTAAAAATATTTTTGCAATTTTTCCTTTATCTGTGCGATAAGACGTTGCTTCGTAACAAATTTCAAGATTGTGAGTTCACGGGAAGTACCCTGTAGGTTTTGATTCCCTTGCGAGTGTCGAAAATTTGCGGAAATTTGTGGCATAAACGGCTGTATCTTTTGATTGCGTTGGCTTAGAAGTTTGATTTTTTCACAGCTCTAAGGGACAGTAGATTTGAGTATTTGATATAAATTCCAGCTTGATACCTCCACGCGTTCCTGAGAAAAAGGGTCTTGACAGACAGACAGACGGAAGGACGGACAACAAAGTGATCCTATAAGGGTTCCGTTTTTTTCCTTTCGAGGTACGGAACTTTTAAAAACAATCAAGATTATGTATTATGAAGTCATAAATAATTTTTTATTTACCTCTAACAAAGAATATAAAATTTATGACACAAAGACAGTCCTTTACAATAACAAAATAACAATTTTGGGGAGAAATAACATCGGTCGGTGTATTTACCCGACATGTACGATGAACAAACAACATAATCTATCAAACCATTTTGATTTACTTTTCGTCGCCGGATCGGAGTTTGTCATCGATGTCATGGAAAATTATGTTACATGTATGGCCACAAGATTAGCTACATCCATAATAAATAATGATAATAATAATTTTATTAAATACAACAAAGACAGCCAGTACATTAACAAAAAGTTACTCTACAAAGTTTGTCCACTGAGCTACATTATTAGGTTTAATAAGGTTTTTATTAAACACTTACAATAGGTTTAAGTAATAAAAACCTGAGCTATAAGTATCTGCTTCAAAACTTGAGGCACAATATCGACAGAGTACATCTATTTGGGCGTTTGTATAATCCGAACGGCACTTCAGAATTTGTACTTCCATTGCTCTACATGTTCCCAGCTTCTAGTATTACTAGTTCAAAGGAGGCAATGGTTTTTGCTGTGCCGTTTTCAAATTATAGAAAGGCTCATACACTTGTAACGAGGCTTCATGCGTCTCCTTCTCAACCTTATTCATTATACCCAGTTTTGTTCCTCTTGTTCAGATTCCTGTTTAAATTCAAAAATATCTGCATTTTATTCGTCATTCCAAAGGTGACTTTAATTTAAAGATGTCAATCAGCCCATGAAACTGAACATCTTTCTCCAAGGAATATAGGTCGAAATGTGAAAAGAAATCGTCCATACAACTTCTGCAATCACCTAATTTGCCTTTGAATGAAAAATCGATTTTTTTTTCTAGAATTTCATATGAGTCCCCAGGGGAAAGTTGTTCATTTTTATGGAAAGAACAACCACCTACATAGTTTCGCTTACTTATTTAAAGTGACGCCATAAATCCAAGATCTATTTTATTTTTCAGTGCTTAACCTTAAACTGCTGGTTAAACTGCTGATGAGTAATTAAATAGTCATCATGTGTTATGTTTTTTTTTATTAGCCTCCTAGAGGGGAGGGCAAAGGCCTCCCCTCGTTTCCTCCAGGCGTCACTCAAAGGCGTTTAGCTTACCATCATGTTATATTACATGCCATTAAAATTTTTAATGAAGAACAAGTACGTAGACATATAAGTGATCACTAAGTGATTTAAAAAGCATTTTTGAAGTGGGAAATTGATCCGCAGTAAGGTATGAAAAGAAATCATAACGATACTTGTGTGAAAAGTGGGTACATAATATGCAAATAAGAAAAAAACACAGAACAATAATATTTTATTGCTAGTATAATAAAGAATATCTAGTTTTATAGCCACCACTTATGTTTCTTAACACTGTCATAACCATTTACTGATAATTTATTATGTATCGTTGGTAAAGGTAAGTTCTGTAGCCTTTCAACTTTGTTTGAGATACTATACCGAAGTTATCACTTGAAGCGCTCGGTTTTTTTAAGAAGGTGAATATTGGATACTAAATTAAATATAGTAATTATACAATTTCAATAAATTATTAATTAATTGGGTACTTTATATTAAAGATGTCAATTAGCCCAATAAACTGAACAATATTTGAAAATGACAAGAAAAATGGATTATTGAAATTGAAGCTTTTTACCTGATAAATAACCTAGGATAAATAGTGCTTTTAATTTATTTAAAAAAGGAAGATACGAATATTTCAAAAACTTAAAAAAAGCGAAATACTAAACAGTGCCATCACAATTTAGTACCTCCATATAAAATACATGCTGAATATCATTTATTATGGACCCAACATTTCAATGTCAAAGTTCAAAATAATTTTACAGATAACTTTTCAATAATTAATAATTATTTATAAACAAAAAATTTATACCCTATGAAAAATAAATGAGTGTGGAAAAGATACACAAGTACAAGAATATGCATGGTTAGAATTAAGATCTGAATCGGTGCCAAGTTGAAATCTTCAAATTTTAATTACAGGAATATACAATATCCTGAATTATATACACAATTTCTTGTTTCTTGCTACTTGCTACAACAATCTTCGTCTTCGATATAAACAAAATTGGAAATTCTGACTCAATGACTCATCAACGCCCAGCTCAAAATTTTAAATATATGGAAGCTGAAATTTGTACATATAAAACTTAAGAAAGCTAAATCATATAGAAAGCTGAAATTTGGCCTTTTGGTTCCTTTTATGGGCAAGGAATAAAAAAGTATGTAAAAAAATCCTACGAGAAATTTTTAAAGTTCTGGGTATCTTCTAGCGTTTAAATAAATAGGTATGGTCACATCTATATTCCATAAAGGTAGGCAGAGATCACAGACTTTTTTGTAAGAGTGGGTTCGCTCTTGACCACAATCTAGATCGGGGCAAAGATCTTTCGCTTCCTTTACATTCATAACTCGCTTCATACATGTTCATCGGGTTCGAATACTCCTAATAAAAAACTAAAAATACTACTTAAAATATATATTTTTTAAAACAGCGAAAAGACTTAATTTGACAAAGGTATCTCATGTTTACAAAAATGGGGACCAAAAATAAAAGAAGTATATAGCCATGCAGCGCGGAAATGCAGCAGCCGTAATGGGCACCTTTGCACTGGGAACGATCAGGGGCAGGCTGATTGACTATTATATTTAATCTAATTTTGTAAATTATAAGGTATAAATTGACTGTTTTGTAAAATATGACATTACCGCAAAAAATATTTGATTAATTGTTTAATAAATATTTAATTAATTGTTGTTTTGTAATAAATTTGCCTATTGTTTCACATAGATGGATAATTTGCAGAACAGACTGTGATTAAATTACCATAGGTATTTACCGTGGTATTTATATTGTTAAGCAACGGCTGTGTGATAAGGTTTGTCAAATAAAAATATTTCATTTCATATTTCATTTCAATTTGATACCTAAATTTGATTTTCTTTGTTACAGCCGCAATGAAACTGAACGAAGTAATGTATCCAAAGGAACTGGGCATGGGCGTAGCACCTCAGCAAAATCAGCAGAAATTTAATAACATGTTCAGTAAAGTTGGGTTTTATGAAGGGATCCGTAAAACACTTCTTGCTTGTAGGATTGTTGGGTTATTACCCATCGCAGGACTAGGACAGCCTAATAGTCAACTGACTCGGTAAATTGTTCATTTTCATAGTCCTCTTAAAGTTACTTAGTGCCAAAAAAAAAAAAAAAAGTGCTGAGATAAAGTTGAAAATGTTAACAAAAATTTTTAAATTTTGGTGTTCATCTAAAATAAAGTTTTACCTATTTAAAAAGATATCACATTCATGCGAAAATATGGACTAAAAATTTAAAGAAGTTTTCAGTACAAGACAATTTTTACATATAGTGCAGAATACTATTACAAAAAAAAACTACAGTACTTCCATTTTCTTATCGTGGCTCGGCAAAATTGGTATTTCAAATAAATGAATTGATTTTTAAAAGACAAGGATGAGATAGGAACTAATAATAGAAGACCTAAAGGTTTTTTAATTCTTCATATAGGGGAATGCTTTTGTATATCAGCTACATTTCTTAGAATAATTTTAGACTGAATTGTATTCTGTAACTCTAAATTCTAATGTACTAACATCTACTTAAATATGTTTTAGACACTCCTGGAATACACCCTATACTATTATTTATGTATTAGTGTTGGGATTCTTTTTCCTGAGATTTGTTTTAATAGTTTACGGAACCTTGTTTTTTAAAATGCGATTATTGAAGATAGGTAAGTAATCATTGATATGTATCAACATCTATTTTTACTAGATATAATTAGATAGATATAATTTAATTTTTCTATGGCGACAACTCGAGAGAAAATGTGATTTGAGTGTTTTCTGTTATACATTTTTTTTCGATTTTTTAACTTGATTTATAAAATAAGCTATGTTAGCTGTGTAAATGTGATATATCTAGTAAGTTCAAGTGCGCGAAGTGTTTAGTTGATTGTATCCAATGCCTTAAATTACAATAAAATCTTGATTTCGATCTCCGTTATCGTAACTGGTAATTTTTTCAAAGAATTTTGACGACGCTTAGGGCGTTAATTTCGGTTGAGAATAACACCACCCCATCTCTTTTCGTGGGTGTCGTAAGAGGCAACTAAGGAAACACAAATTAGACGTGCCTCCTAGTAATCCATCTTAGGCAACGACACCTCAGTTTGTTTTGAATCTGAGGCATTTTCTGGGTTAACTCGCTCCATCGTCAACCTCATCTATGACCAAGGTCATCTTGGCCAAGGTCAATTATGATAAAAAAAATAAAAAATCTTTCAGACCTGTTGTTTAACCTTGGCATGACAACAACAGTGGCAGTTCAACTAATTCAGTTATGCAAAAATTGGAATACAGTCGTGACTAAAATTGAAGAAATTGAAAAGAATTTGCCTCCGTTCCGGAAATCAAATGTAAACAGAATGAACTTACTTATGATGGTTATGATTGGACTTGGCATAGGTAAGTCCATAGGGACTCAAGAAAATAGGGGGTCAAGAAAATATGGAGCGAAAACCAAATAATAGTATTTGGTTTTCGCTCCATATTTTCTTCGAGGAGGTTCTCAGTATGACTCTATGATATTTTTTTGTATGTTTGTTACGCGATAATTGTCAGCCAAATTAAAAATTATTTTTTGTTTGAAAGAGCAACTTTCTAAGGGACCTCCTAAGATAGTCTTGTTTTTCGAAATTGATTCAGGGTTTAAAAAAATAAATATGCAAAAAACACGTACTTACTATTGTATTTAGAAAAGGTTTTGGTTCATTTTATTTGCTGATAAGCATTGTTGGAATTTCACTCAGTTGATTCTTACTTTTTTAATGTGGACATTATCCATCACTCCTTGTGAGCTTAAATAGGTACGTTGCACCAAGATTTAATCATTTAATTAGTAGACTCTGATATATTGTAACATTAAAAACTAAAGACCTTATCTTTTACTTCGACAACATTTGACACATTTACAGTCAGTTACTCGAGAACGTACGTGCTATAACTTCAAAATTAGGGGTCGGAGGTAGCGGGGGGTGTCATTTTTGAGATCAGGAGACACAACTCCATCATGGATCGATGTTAACTCCTAACCCGTTACGCTCGACCCATTAGAGTGCAGTAACTGCTGCACAAGCTGCATCGTGACGGCTATGCCTGCACGTCGGTCCGATGCACATTCAGTGAACATGCAGCCTGCTAGAGCGCCGATCGTGACCTTAGCTCATACGTGAGTTGGGATACGCGCTACTAGACGCGGTGTCGCGTCAGCTTATTCTATGTCAATTAAACTAACAAGTATTACATAATAATTGTTATATTAAAAAGTAAAACAAACAAAGCATCACTATAATGAGCGAAGCTAAACGCCGCACAGGTGACAAAGGACATGTAATGACTATCTCAAACAGTATTAAGGTACTAGTGATAATTAAAATCTTTAATATTAATTCGGATCTGGTGGGCCACCGAGGAATTCAATTCCGCAGGTCCCTATCAGCCATGGTCTCTTGACGACGTGGGAGTGTCGTATCGTTATTGTGTCGGCTTGTGCTCTCGTCAAACGGGATCCGGTCGGATCGGTGACCTGTAAACAAGTTAAATTGACATTAATTTCGTTGGAGGTCTTACAAGACGTTCGGATGGGTTGGCGCACACGATAACGTTTTTGCTCAGAAGTTGGAAAATAATAAGGAACTTGGATGACGGAACGTTGATATGAGTTTGTAGAACTGATATACTCACTTCTTAGCATCCTGTGCATTTTGCAGTCTTTGGCAGTCACGATTCGCAGTAGCTGCGAATGGAAAGAAACGGACGGTGATGTCCAACGCTATTTATAATAGCCTGTCGATAACAGTTTCAGGATAACGATCAGAAAAATGAAACCACATTGACGCCATCGGCGATAATAAATATAAAATAATTGTCAAATCAAATTAACAATGCGTGCATATGGTTTAATCGCGATCAGTTTTAATAGCGTCAATTTGTATATCGATTACATTGGTTTTCCTGAAATTCCGACGTTATAGTACTTTCCAGTTATGTAGTAGATAACTGGAAAGTTAAACTGTTTCCAGTTAAACTGTAGTAGAGTTTGTACCTAATGTCGACAATAATCGAACACTACAAAGTGCATACGTTTTGACATGCTAACTTGTATGAACTCCGTACAAGATAAACCTTACGTGCCAACCAAGTGCTTCGTGTCTTGGCCGCACCATCGGGCTACCGATACGGTCAGCGCGACACAAGAGCCCACTACGGACTCTGACTTCAAAGTTAAGGCTAGAGGGCAGCGGCGGGGGGGTGTTATTTTTGAAATCAGGAGCCATACTCTATCATACAACGATGTTAACTCCTAAGCCGTTACGCTGGACCTACTAGAGTGCAGTAACTGTTGCACAAGTTGCAGCGTGACGTCTATGCCTGCACGTCAGTCCGATGCACATTCAATGCACATGCAGCCTGCTAGCGGACTGATCGTGACCTATCAGGTGTATACGTGAGTTGGGATACCTTCTAGACGCGTTGTCGCGTCAGCTTATTCTATGTCAATGATACCAAGAAGTATTGCTCAATAAAATTTTTATTTAGAAAAGTAAAAAAAAAAGAAAGCATTACAATAAGCAAAATTATGCGCTTATTGAATCCATGAACAAATTGGACACATGGATTCGAGTTTAAAAGTTCCAGTATGTGTTCAGGTCTGGGCCACTGCCAAATCCAATTCGGGTCCCCAAGACCCGGGGTTTCTTGACGACGCGGTGTTCACCTTCCCGTAGTCCGAATCGGCAGCGAGATCTGGTGGGATCGGTGAACTGTGAATAGAAAAATTGACATTAATTTCGTTGCAGCTTTTACAAGACGTTCCGGAGGGTTGGGTCAGACGATAAACTCTTTGCTCAGAAGTTGCAACACTATAAAGAAACTTGGACGTTGATACGAGTTTGTAGAAATGATATACTCACGTCTTGCGGGCGACAGGGCAACTTCGGCATAGATTCTGGATTCGCGTCCGCCATCAGGACCAAAGTCATCAAGGCCAGCAAACTGTGCATTCTGCAAAGCTTTGGGAGTCACGATGGCGTAACTGTAAATGAAAAGAAATGAAATATTAAAGTCAGACGTTAAAAAGGTCCGCCATCCCTGAAAGGAATGCGCAGGAGTTCATAAAAATGCATAAAATAATTTATTTATAAACTGGAAACTTAGATAGAAAGTCGGCGTTGATAACGGCGGTATTTGCTTTGAAGGAGCTTGGTCACAGTGTTTCTGGACGGACGTCTTCACGGAGCGGCTGTCGATGAGCTTATGAAAATCAGGAGCGACCTAAGAGCGTTATATAGTGGCCCGCTGATACGAGTTACAGCAACTTCGGCACTGAAGTTGAATAAACCCATGACGCAATTTAAGGAAAAATTAAAAAAGAATAATCCTGGAATAAATTTATTCAATAATGGGGAAATTGCGATCGGTTATTATTTATGCGTCATGTGTTAGAAATAATGGTGTAATTATTATTGAAATGCGCAATAACTATTTTTGTAAATTCCGCGGTCAACGCGAGTCATACATTTTTACGCCATAATTAAATTAATAATACCATGCTGTTTGCAAACTAGAGTAGAATTTGTGCCTAAAAGTCCATACGTCTTGACATGCTAACTTTTTCAAAGTCTGTACAAGCAGAACTTGCACGCCTATCAGGCGTCTACTTGGCCGCACCATTGAGCTACCGATAAGACCGTGCCGCATAGAGCTCGTGGTCACACAATAGAATGAGGTGCGGCGACTGTGCTATATCTTTGAAGAAAAAACCACGTATTTCTGCTCAGGCGTATCAACAGCGGCTTGAGCCCATCAGAAACCACGTCCGCAACATAGAAAAAGTTCAGGTCGCAACGGATATTGTTCAACTTTTTATAATACGTGCCTGAAAGTTTTGCCCTGATGGGTTTCGAAGCTGCGCATAACAACGTGCATGTAACGATGCTTTTTAATTAACCACACATGGCGCACACTCGCTGAATATCCAGTAAATTCCCAATGACATAATTGCGGTAAACCGCAGTAACATTAATTAATGGCGATACATGGTAACGGGACTGTTACAATTACGTTATCTAGCTAAGAGGTAAATTAGACTGGAATTCACGCAGCAACTAGCCCTGGTAGTTATTGTAAATCCCGTGATAAGGTGTTTGGTTGCCATGGTCACAGAATAAGAGAAGTGACAAAGGTTTTCACCAACGTGTCGCTTGCTGCCTTATTCTCGCCGTGCGAGCCGGACGGTGACCCGGTCGACAAAGCTTGCATAATGTTTATCCTTCACATAACATTGATGCGTCTCAGGCATCGCGGCACATTACTGCATACGGAGAATGCATCGGACGTTCACCCCGTGTTCGGTCATCTTGACCCACACTTGTGTACGTATACGGCACATGAACACACGCACACATACGCATACAAGGAAAACGTCTTATGAGCTGAGTAGACGTCACAGACGTTTTAAGATGAAGTAATATTTTTAGCCGAGGTCTGAGAGCAGGTAAGCCTTGCTCAGGTACCGTAGATTGTTCTGTAGACGCTGACATTAGCCTTAAGATCGACGTTACGTTGCTAGATTTCGCGCCAAGAGGCTCGTTAGCTCTGCAGCGTTTATCTTCTTACCTTTCTGCAACACCTGAGAGTCTTTTGTAGAGATTCATGCCTAGACCTTATCTAGAAGCATGCCACAAGGCTAGTGACCATCGTTTGTGGTGAAAAAATTCGACTGCATTCTGAGTCAAATGCATCCAATTGCATTGGGTTGACATTGCAATTTTGAAATTCCTACTATCACCTGATGGTGCATCTAGGAATTATGGCCTGTACGTTCTCGTGTTCACTACTGTACTTCGTCAAACATTTGTGTAAAAAGCAGATGTTTGTTCTCGGGTCATGGGTGTTTGTGTCTGTCTTTATGTGTGTTCCAAGGGACCCACGACACAAGGGAAAACCTTAGTGTGGGCCTTTGAGTGTGTAGCGTCACTTCGGCATGAAAGAGTACTAACAATTAAAAAGGTAACTTAAATAGTTTCTTATCAACAATCAAATTATTTTTCTTATTTTTGAAACTGAAATGACAATCGTTTTTCTTTTTCAGGCGAACAACTTTTAAATGAAATCTTTGTGGGGTTTCTAACCAAAGCCTGCTTTACATTACCTGATGATTCGGGTTTATATTATAAATCGTATAATATGTTTAAATTAAGAACCATTTACTTAATTATTCCATTTGATTACTTCTCGAGTTTACTTTTCTCGGTAAGGTTTGCATTTGATTTTTGTTGTTGAATCTCGCGCGTAGATTATGTGTAGTTTCTTCTTCTTCCTGTTCTATGCGTTAGTATTAATTTGTAGTACTTGTAAAGGCCTCTTCAAAGTTCGAGTGAATAAGCATTTTCTGGGTGAACTTGCTTCATCCTAAACCGCTTTTTCACCCTTGTGCTAGATTGTGGTCAAGAGCAAAACCATTACTACTAAAGGCACAATAAAAAAAAAACTCTTAATGGGTTACCGGGATGCATGGGGTCATTAAAAAGTGCTTCAAAATCATCATTCTCACCTGCTAGCGGTGCACCCTGCTGATCAACGGACAAGGCTATGGCGTTTTTCAACCATTTTTAATTGATATTGGCGACTTTGCCATTCTCCATTTTAATACATAATTTACTTACTCTGACATTGGCAAAATCACGATTGTGGACGACATTTTATCAACAATTAAATTGCAGGGAATCCATTTACATTAAAATCTAACCTAGTG
Organism: Aproaerema taeniolella; assembly: GCA_949987775.1. Lineage (NCBI taxonomy): Eukaryota > Metazoa > Arthropoda > Insecta > Lepidoptera > Gelechiidae > Aproaerema > Aproaerema taeniolella. The sequence continues at coordinate 16,773,752 of OX465248.1, forward strand.
AATAGTAAGTCATTTAAACACGTTTCTTATTGTCTCTACTAAAAATAAGTAACATTGTTCATGTCTTGTGTTACGTATCCCCGCTGTTGATGATTAACTATAGTCGTTAAAATCAAGTTAAAGGTCATTGTGCTATTTGAAATCTCTGGCACTAGGTAAGGTTAGCCAAATTCACCACACACTTGACTATACCTACACTACACGATAAGAAGAAGACTAGCTGCACTGTTTGCACATTAGTACTTTCGTATAATCAGTTAATAACTCAGTAGTACAAAAAGATACAAGTGTGCTAAGTTGGATTTTACATTAGAGGCAAGTTTGTTCAACGGAGAGGAGAATGTAATATCCAGAGCGCACGCATAACATACAATGTTTTTTAACACATTTGCAAATAAATAAATAAATAAATTTAAACTTTCCTTTGGTATTGGCGGCAACAAACTATCACTTGCATGTTGCGCTTCGGATAGTATTTCTGGCGGTGTACCCACGTAGGTTTCCTGTTCTGCACTTGAAGAAGACATTTTTTGTGTTGTAGGTATATCTGACAATAATGACAATCTGATGAATACAAATGCCGTTTGCGAAAACCAAGTGAAAGCATTTGAAAAGTGGAGCGAAAATTTTTTTTTTTTTGCTTGCAAAATGACATTCACATTGACAAGTATGCCATACAGCCAAATATTAAAAAATACCGAACTATATATTTTCACCAATTTAGCAGAAATAAATAATAATTTTCTGTTAAATATAAATAATTTAGTGGAATTATATTTTTATTTACAAATAGCTTAATATTTACACTTAGTTTTAAATAAAAAATAGCATCTAATCTCTGTGCTGAAATTTAGAAAAAAAAACATGATAGTATTTTATTTTTATTATACACAGCCTGGGTAAAACATATCATCATAAACCTTAAAACAATGACATAAGACCCAATTTATGAGCAAATGTTTTGAAAAAGGTTTTGTCCTTTTAAACTTTTTCACCTCAATGCTTCTCACTTTGTTGATGTTATTAAGGACCTGGATGGAATTGACATTAAAATACTGGTAAAATTTTGCTTTGTAAGCTGCTGCATATTTTTTAATAATAATGGCAATGGATTCCACTTTCAGATTTCAATTTTAGATACACGACGTAAGAATTTAAAAGCCTAAAATGTGTGGACTGCGCGTACAGCCTATTTACAAATATGTTTCAAATTTAATAAGTTTAGGAGTATGTTTTTCATATTACTTTTTTATATTAAATACATCAATTATCTTTTAGATCTCAAAGGTTCAAAGCAGGTTTATGTGGAGTTTCGGAGATATTCTTATCATGGTTGTCAGTATATATCTTACCACAAGATTTGAAAATTTCAATAAATTACTCAAAGCTAAGGAACGAGCGGTAAGTTACTTTTTGACGATAAAACCTCCCACCCAATAAACCTTAGTATTTAATTAAAACATCCCGTGCTTTTTTAAATATATTTTATTCTAAAAAAAAATCACTTATTTGTAAACTTTCGCAGTCATATTATTCATATACAGCGAAGCACTCACATAACAACGTGTACTCAGTTGGCAAATGTAAAATTAACCTCAATAAAACATACAAAGTAACTCATGTGAAACAAAAAAATGGAGTTGACTTTTAAAAAATTATTTTTTTTAGCCTATCTGGATCAATGATAAAATCAATAATTACAAAATCACAATACTAAATAATACAAAATTTAATTTTGAAAGATATATTTCAAATTTTTTATTGTTGACAAAATCATCTGAAAAATATCATCGTATTGATAATGGCACTATCAATCACCCGACAAACAAATGGTAGAGAAAGATTGATAGATTTTTTTAGTTTTGAGATCTATCTTTCCACCACCAACACACATTTTTATTTTTATGGCTTTCAGATGTAATTTGATCATTTAAACCTACAATGTAGCGAAACGAACAAATGATCATGTTCATATTGTGATAGAACTGCGCGTGTCTTAAGTGGAGTTTTGTTACACATTACTTAACGCACTCGTATTGTTAAGAATTATTATATTTTGTTAGCTCGTTTCGTTCCTAATCGTGCTTCAGAAGCATACTGCCTTATTCATAAGCGTCATTTAAAGTTAAGTGATAGTTAATAGCCTTGTGTAACTAGTTTCTACCAAAGCAGAAACTAGTTACTAACCTGCGGTTTTGTAGGCAGTGGAGGGTTAAAAACGTGACTTAAACGGAGGGTTAAAACGTGATTAAAACGGAGTAAAACGGAGGGTAAAAAAAAAAAGAAATAGAAAATATTTTTTAACGCTATCGCGAGGCTCTCAAATGTCACTTAACTTTAAATTACGATACTGTATAAGGCTTAGAGTAACTAAAGCTAAATGTCTCGTAGTACTTCTAATAACAAATTCTAAGCTAGTACATCGCCCCTCTGTCGTAAAAAAACTCGTGAAAATGTAAGCAGGACATTTTAAAATGTAACCTACTATGTTGATGATACTTAAACGTACTCGTATGTTGAACAAGACGTTACAATTTTAACAATTTTTTTTGAATTTTTAAAGAATATAATTCAATTTTTTATTTTAATTTTAATTGTGGTCTAACATAAGTGGGTCGAATTCGTAAACTAGAGGTAGAGGTGTCAAACAAACTGAGATGTCGTTGCCTAAGATGGATCACTATGACGCAGGTCTCGTTTGAGTTTCCTTAGTCGCCTCTAACGACACCCATCGAAAGAGATGGGGTGGTGTTATTCTCAACCGATCACCACGCGTCGGAAAAACTTAAAAGACAGATTGTAGCAATCAACATGAACTACTATTACTGTGGGACAGAAACTGAAACCATAACCATACCATGGCAGGGACTGAAACGTGAGAATATGTATAGAAAATCTCTGTTTTCAGCTTTCGTCAAACACGAACAATCTACCGTGGTCTCAACTACAATTTCAGTACACTCAATTGATGACACTAGTCGAATTGTTGGACCGTTACCTTAATCCATTAGTGTTTATTACATATATCAACCTTATATTCGTCGGGAAGGATATTTATTATGTACTGACGTAAGTTTTATATAATCACTAGCAACTTCGTTCCCGTGGAAATTCGGGAAAATCATGTAGTCTATGTCCATCGGAGATAATGTAGCTTTCTAAGGGTAAAAGAATTTTTCAAATCGGTCCCGTAGTTTCGGAGCTTGTTCAATGTAAACAAACAAACAATCAAATCTTTCCTCTTAATAATATTAGTAAAGACTAGCTTTCCGTAGAATTCATTTGCATAGAAAAGTATCCTGTATCTCTTTTTTTCGTAAAAAATACATAAATAATTTAAAAAAAGACTTATATAAAAACAAGCTCTCTTTGAAGTGTTTATTTTTTGTAATTTTCTCAGAAAACCCTTTCTTTGAATATCCATATCATGGGAGTGTAAAATAAAATAAGTTGTCCGCAACTTTGAGTACTCCGCCATATTGGATTTTGACGTCACTTTGCTAACCACGCTAAATGACGTCATTCTAAATCCAATCAAAATTTAATGTGTATGTAAAATTCCTCAATCGGTTGAGAGTAGATAACTGCATTAAAATTCAGTTGCAAGATTTGACCCGAATACAACATACATACATATAAAATTTGAAAATTCTTTGTTGCAAACTGATAAGACGATTCCAAGATTCTTTTGTATGTAAGATGAATTAGATACAATGCTTTTTTTCTAAGAGTTTGTTACTATTCATTTTAAAATATAATTAAGTACGTTCATTTGCTATTACTTCCTCATATAATTTCTTTTGTTTAAAATAAGCTATGTGTACAATGTTTGATATCTGTTTTTCAGAAAACAAATGAAGGAAGTTATACTTAGAGGTTGCGCAAAAGAAGACCAACAGTGAGTAACTTTTTATGTATTGTTTAGCGGGCCTAGTACGACCTACGACAAACTCACGCATCGCGCCGTCGCAATGTCATTAATATGTCGGTGAAAGTTCACTTATTGCGCTGTTAAGGAGACACCGCGAAAGGCTTGTTCGCGTTTTGCTCGCCCCTCTGACGTTTTTATTTTGATATTTCACCGCGAACAAGTTATGCTACAGCCACTGTACATGCTAGCTTCATTTTTTTGAAAACGAATTTTTGTATGATGAAAAAATTCATAGATTTCGTGCCTCATACGACTATCGAGCACATTGGAAATGAATCTACGGAATTCGAAAAAAAACTGTTCTGACTTTTTGACTTTTGTCAAAAAGGTTAGGCTCAGGGCAAACCCTTAACCCGATTGTCTTTGTTTTAGGCTCAAACTTTAGCTGACTAAATTGTCCACAGGATATTTTCTAAAATTTTCATATTATTCTTCGTTTCCAAAATATCGAGAGCCAAAATCAAAATTCGTTTTTTTTTTTTTACTATTTCAGCCATAACTTTTTTTTTTTGACTTTCTCGAATAATTCTTTTTGCACCTTACAGCTCTTGTAAATACACGTTTTTTAAGTCTTTTTGAATATCATATCTTCACGACTCTTCGAGATATAAGGGAATTGCACTTTTTCGTGAAATCGGAGCCTATACTGGAGCAAACGAAAAGACATTTCCAATGTCAAAAACCGTCGCGATGTGACGGTTTTCTTGCTGATGCTCAGCTTACTTAGCCGAATTTAAGAGATAGCTTATTAACAACTGAAATTCTGAATCTTTATTCTGAGTGTAATTTTAATTGTAAAATCTTTTAACGGAGCGGTGGTGCTTGGTGGCGCCACGCAATGTACAGCACATTGCGTGGCGCCAAGGATAAAGGACCTTGTATTGTCATGACTGTGTGTGTAATGTATAACATTTATTTTTTTCAGACTTTTAATATTGGGTGTTTTACATAAAGCTGTATATTCATCAGCTGTAATCTTACGTCTGGTTCTCGTATCAAGTTTTGGATCTCGCATTAATACACTAAGTAGAAAACCCCTTGATTGTTTGTACACTATTCCAGCTTTTGCTTATGATAGAACGGTAAGCATTTAATATTCAGAATAATAAATAGCATAATCATTAATCACACAACATTTAGCACCTTGATTAAATCCTACATAAGTAATCATAAGATTCAGTAATATTTTTTTCCTCGCATCTCACTCTTAGGCATAAATCGCTGAACCCAGGCCTTTTTGCCTAACTGAAGCAGACAAAAGTTAGCATAAAACTATTGTAACAGCCCAATAGCACAAGAATTTATATTGGAACATTTTAACATTATGTATGTGCTGTCTTGAAGAAATTTTAACATATGTATGTGCTGTCTGAAGAAATATTATTATATTAATTAATTTACTAACTTATAAACTAGTAGGTACATAAAGTAAAAAAAATGACGAAGCAGTAAAAACGTAGAGTATACGGAATAGGTAAATATATGTATTTATTTTTGACTTCATTGTATTCCCATGGATATCTCATTCTATTTTTATTATAGGCCTGTCAAAGAAATCAAAATTTTTGTATTTTTTTATGACCACATTTAAATTATTAAAATTTACAATAACTTTTTTTTAATATTGTTATTGCTAGTAGTTGTGAGCTCCCAAAATAATATATGAAAATATTTTTATTCCAGTTTCAAAGATTTATCGATCAAGTATACCATTCACGAGTGGGTTTAAGTGGATTCAAATGTTTCTACGTCACGCGTGCGATGTTACTTACAGTAAGTAATAGTGAATATTAAATCTTTAAATTCTTACTTCCTTACCAATATTATAAATGCGAAAGTAACTCTGTCTGTCTGTCTGTCCGACTTTCACGCCTAAACTACTGAACCAATTTTGATGAAATTAGTTACAGAGATGGATTAGAGTCTAGGAAAGGACATAGGCTACATTTTATTCCATGGTTGGGTACGATATAACCTGTGGTCAACGCGGGCGGAGCCGCGGGCGGAAAGCTATTAATAATAAAAAAAGGAGTCTCTTAAAACTTTTAAAGTTATAATTCGCCTTTTCAAACTCAAATAATATGAAATTCTACAAAAAAAAACACTTTTATAACCAATCCTATTACAAGTATTATCATTCTGTCCGTGTATGGAACTTAAAGTTTTTATAAACGCGCTCTTTGCTCATGCCTTAAAATAGATACGGTTCTAAGAATAGCCTGTTTTTTTTCAGGCCATGGCATCACTTCTTACCTACGAACTAATGTTGTTTCAAAATTCATATCTCAGGGAGTAAAATATTAAAATATACATCAACACATTAGCATATACATACATATGTACCGCAAAATGTCAATTTAAAACATATTTTTTGGTCTAACCTTGTTATTAGTGTATTTTTATGGTATCTTTGTATATTTTTTAAGCAATCAAAGCGTATATTCAGTTATACATTTCACAATTTGTAACAGTAAATTATTCGCAATAGTAATAACATTAATGTTATATTTGTTTTGTTACCTATTTCGTTTATTTTAAAAACAGAGGGTAGACTCAAACTCTGTAATTCTTAAAAAGCTTTTCATCAAGTAAAAAATTGGAAAAAAATCCATAAAAATAAAGTGTTTACTTTTCCTCAACCCCTGCGCACGCCGCTGATTAGATAGAAGGTATAATTAACAAAGTTTTCTAACAAATTATTCTGCAAACAAAAAGCTAACTTTCTCATACATTGCTGCCTTAAAACTTATTTAAAACTAAAAATCGTCATAATATTCTACTTTATTTTTTACTGTTCTTTAGATTATTCATAAAATATGGACTAAACAACTTTTCCCAATTAGCCATAGTAAATAAAATGACCGCGCAAGTTGTATTGAGTGGTCAATTTTTCTTTTCATATATTGACCTATATTCCTTGGGGAAAGTTGTTTGGTTAAATAAGCTGTTTCGCACGATTACAATACAATGCACTTTATTTGCACACAAAAAAGAAAACAACAACAGATACATGAAAACAAGTGTACAAAAGGCGGCCTTACTTTCATCTAATTCATATTTATTCGTTTTAATTTTGTCTTCGTTTCATTGTTATGCTTAAAATTTATTTATTTAAATTAACTTGTTAAACTTTCAGTCTAAGCATTAGGTTTAGTAAAAAAATCAAACCGTAAAAACGGTTTCAACAATCAAACAAACATCATTTCAGTAGTTACGCAGCAATGTAGTCTATAAGATTATATTTATTCGCTTAGACCTTTGAAACAAACAGCAGAATACCGCACTGTGGTTAGCTGAGACCCACAATCTGCATCCATGATTGAGGACGATGTACACAGGGCAGCAACGTGATCCTCATTTTTAAAGTTGTTTAAGAATATTCTTTCGTATTTTTCGTGTTTTTTATTCAACCTCCGAGGGCGTTGTTTGAATAAGCCTGAACATTTTTGTAAATTTCAGTGAATAAATGGATATCTTATCTTTCTGAAATACTGTGTGGCTCTGCGGTTTTTTATATTTTTTTATTTTTGTTATAAGCTCATTTTTTTATGAATAAATTGCAATACATAAATAGAGGTTTAAAATGAGCAAAACTAAAAAAAAGTTGTACTCCGGGAGTGCCGGCAGAAGTAAAAACTTTAACATATATAACTTCCTTGCGGTCTAAGAAGTTTTCACTTCACCCTCCGTCTTACGAATTTTCGATCAGGGTCACGTGACCCAAAAAGTGCACAACGCCGCTAAAGAAGTTTTCACTTCAAAAATAAAGATACATTATAATATTAGGTGTCTTAAAATCACCCAGTGAACATCTAGGAAGTAAATCAGCTCACTAACAATTTTCTTAAAACAAATAAACACGTAGGTCGAATTATGAAAGCAAAAATTCGCCTCTTCATACAACTTGAGTGATCAGCTGATTACTTAGTATCATGAGGAGTCGAAAATATTTTTGTCATAAGGGTTCCTTGGAGGTTTAGTTCCAAAGGCAGAATTATTAAATAAAGTTTTGCATACTAATTTAAAGTCACCAATTAAATAAAAACAATTTATACAATTTTGTCTATTCGGGTCCTATTATGATTCTCTCTCGATTTCATGTGGTTTGATCTACAAATATATTAAACCCTGCCTTGTATACAGTGTATATGTCACATATGTATATGTCACAGTTAAAACTAGTTAGTAGATAGAACGCGTTTTTCCTAGTTAGAACTAGTTTTTACTTAATGCCTTTGTTAATACTAGAATTGACTAATGTCTGAATCAAATATCAGTTAAAACTAGTTTCTGCAAGACAAAACGCGTTTTCCCGAAGCGAGTCAGTTAACACTGTTCCGACCGAGGTTAGGTTAGGTTAGGTTAGCATCCAGAGAAAAAGCACATGAAAACCTAAAAAGCTTCTAGCGCTAGTTTTAACTATAGCTCGATGTGACAACTAGTTTTATCTGAAAATCAAATATGATATTTGATTCAAACATTAGTCAATTCTAGAATTAACAAAGGCATTAAGTAAAAGCTAGTTCTAACTAGGAAAAACGCGTTCTATCTACTAACTAGTTTTAACTGTAACATATATATAGAATTTAAAATTTATATATAGTGTCGGGAGCTGGTTGAGAGGAATTGAAACTATACAAACCGAAGTAATGATGTTTGTATTGAGTAATATTAAACTGCATACACTTGTGCTAATTTCCTTGGGAAATATCAGTTCATTCGGGTATGAGTTTGTGTATTTTACAACCATTATTATGCTAAGTAATCTATTATCACCTTGATCCTTTCGGCGGTCGTGAAAATGACCTGTTTTTTGCAAAAGAAGCATATACTTTTGGACAGAACTGCTTCATTAGTCGAACATACAGGGAATCATTGTATATCGTCTCCCCTAAAGCCAAATCTGACCAAATGTAAAACCCATACGGCACTGAAGATATATGTCCGTCGTGTTTTTTGTAATATACCTCGTAATCTTGATACTTTACTGGGTAGAAGTATTCTGGTGGGTAGATATGAAATCCTGAAAATTTAATATTTTTATTACTTATAGATAATTAAACAGGCCGTACATATATGTACCTACATGGCTTTTTATTGACAACGACAGTCATTTTTATATAAGTTCTGTATTTCCGCCCGGGACTTTGTTCCCGTGAGAATTTGGAAAAATTATGTAATCTATGTGTTAATCCAGGTAACCAGCTACTTCCATAACAAATTTTATCAAAATCGGTCCAGCTGTTCTCGAGTTATTATAAGTGTTCGAACAAACCCGATTTTTTTATATACAGGGTGTAAAGGACACTTACCAAATATTTAAATGGTGAAATCTATCCATAAATACAATCAAATACAAGAAATTATTTTTTCTCGTAAACGTGAAGTGAAGGAGTTTTCATTATTTCCCTACTTTGGCGCTACGCAACGTACTGCGAAACCACGTCCCGCGCGCAGTCCCCCGCACCTCGCCGACACAGAATGCGATGTACATTGCTGGGTTTCGTGTTATACTCTGTTTTAATTGTTTTTATTAGAAAATGGAGTGTATTAGACTTAATTATTTTATTTTAAAGCAGAAAATATTTAAAAACATGAAAAAAAACAAAAAAAATTCCTGAGGAAAATACCACTGGAAAATCGTTTAGAATTATGGTTCAAGTTCAGGGTTTCAGTTTTTGCTAACCTGTCCTTTACACCTTGTATTAAGATTAAATTCTAACATACAATCTACATTATAATGATATAATATTATTTAATTAAATATATTAATTAAATAGGCCGCATAAAATTGATACCTACAACGTGGATATTTGTCTCTACATATTATAAAGAGGAAAGACTGTTTGTTTGTATTGAATAGGCTCCGAAACTTCCGGCCCGATTTGAAAAATTCTCTCACCATTACAATCCTACATTATCCGGGATGGACATAGGGTACATGATTTTCCGAATTCCCACGGGAACGAAGTCCCGAGCGGAATGCTAGTATAGAATATTCAAAGAAACCCTAACATTGAAAAAAAGTCACACAAATCCGATTTGAAAGTTTATCTTTACATATGAGTTCACTACAAAAGTTGATGTTTTTTTTTTATGCATATTTTTGCCATTTTTACCTTCACATGAATCTGACTTCATGTTATTAATGTCTTTAGTATTGCAAATGGATTCCAGAATATTAAGAAGAATTTTCATCCCAGCGTATTGCCAAGAATTAGGATTGAAGTTTCCTTTTAATCGTCTGTAACAAAGAAACATACAAAATTAATCACATGTTGGCTTTCGAGTCTGAATTTTATTTTTAACCGACTCTCAATTCGGGTGACTTTTTTTAAAAAAAATTTTAATGTTTGTTACCCAATACCCCGTCATTTGTAGACCGATTACAATTTTAAATTTTGTATCGAAACCGGTTCAGTAGTTCAGATTAAAAATAAATAAACACTTAAATTTACGGTCATAGGTATATATGTGGATGATAATAGGTCATCAAATTAAACGAAGCAAAACGAGGTTGTTCCCTGAGACTTTTTTGTTGTTTTTTGGGGCTCTTTTGTGTCCTGAGGCTCTACCGTTTAGTGATCGATAGAGTATATTACCAGTATCTTTCCTGCCGTCTAAAGATCGGTTGATAATATCACCACCCCATTATCTTTCATGCCATCTGGCGATCGGTTTGAGAATTTTACCACCCCGTATCTTTCTTGCTATCTTGCGACTGGTTGTGTATATCACCATCTCATATCTTTCCGTGGATATCAAGAGGGGTGGAAGTGATTGATTACTGTATCACTCTCTTTAATCTCGAGTGATTTAGTGCTTTACAATATAACAAATGTTCATCATCTAGTGCAAAATGCGGCGAATTTATTGCTATAGAGATGAATGATAAATGATCTATTTTTTTGTTAAAAATATTTTATTTTACCTTTAAAAAGAATAAAATAATATTTTTAACAAAAAAAATTGACCCACCTTCAAAAAGGGTGAAATATTTTTTTTTAAGCTATATTCAAGAGTAAGAAGTGGTTACGGGTAAAGCAGTAAATAGTAGCGGAATATGATAAATACAGAGGAATATTTTTTTCACGTCGGCGCCGGTATAAACAGGCCTGAAACAAGTATTCCCACAAGCTTTTTTTGGCAGTACGTGGGCCAAACTGAAAGTTTTGCGTAACTCATAAATAAAACAATTTATTTGTATAATATTATATTTACTGATTTTCAAAGTATTCTCCGTTACATTTTAAACACTTTTTCATCCGTTCAAACCATTTTTGGAAACACGAGGACCAATGTCTGAGGGTATGTTTTCTACGTGCTGGTTGAAAGAAATCACTGCCTCTTCTGGCCCCGTAAATGTCTTTTTGATTTTTGGTTTTTGGGAAAATGAAGAAATCGCACGGTGCTAGGTCTGGACTGTGTGCGGGATGGGTCACGAGATCTATGTTTTCAGAAGCCAAAACTGTCTTTATTTTGTTCGCGGTGTGCGCCAAAGCATTGTCGGTGGAACAAGATGCGACTTCTAGGTCGTTTTTCCCTTACTTTTTCTAAGACATTTGGCAAACAAATAGTGGTGTGCCACTCAGCATTAATGGTCTTTTGTTGCTCGAGTGGGATCGTGCAGACAGGACCCGTCTTGGAGAAAAAAAACACAATCATTTGTTTGCCCAAGCTTCTCGCCTGCCTCAATTTTGTTGGTTTGCTGTCACCTTCAAACACCCACACAGAAGATTGTTGCTTTATTTCTGGAATATAACAATATATCCATGTTTCATCTCCTGTCACAATATCATACACAGCATTAGAATGTCCGTGATTGTACTTTAATAGCATTTCTTTACATCAATCTACTAGATACCGTTTTTGTTCTGGAGTGAGTTCGTGAGGAATCCACCGACAACAAAGTTTCGTAACTCTTAAATGTTCATGTAAAATTTTCTGAATTTGGCTCATACCAATCCCCAAATGTCCTCAAATCTGCTCATAAGTGATACGCCGATTTTCTTCAATAAGTCTTCTGACGGTAGCCACATTTTCCTCCGTGATCGCAGTTGAGGGTCGACCTTCACGAATTTCATCATGGAGAGAAACACGGCCGCGATGAAATTCGGCATACCAACGCCTTACAGTGCTCAAATATAGTGCTTCCCTCCCAAAAGCATTTTGAAGACGAGCATTGCAATCTTGCAGAGAAAGCGAACTTTTAAAATCGTAAAAAATCATCGCCCTAAAATCTTTTCGTGTTAGTTCCATTTTTGCTACGGACAACGATCTTCAACTTGAGATAAAAAACAATTGACAAGCGACTTCCCGCCAAAATTTATTTTCATCAACTAATGAGATTTCATGTTTTAAAAAAATATAACATTCGAAATCCAAACATTTATGGGTGGCCAGCAGCGCAAAACTTTCAGTGTGAACTAGGTATAAGACAGATAGTTTTAATAGCCATGCGAGTAATTCTTCTTCTTATCGTGTAGGTATAGTCAAGTGTGTGGCGAACTTGATTAACCCTGGTGTCAGAGTTTTATAACCGCACAATGGCCTCTGATTTGGTTTTAACGACTGTAATCAATCGACAAAAGCCGGGACCGACAGCACCACCCATTATTTAACTCGTACCTATTATTTAATAATAATAAAAACAAACTACTCAATTACTCAAGACTGCAGTCTTACCTTAATATTTCATTGGAAATTATTTGACCGATTCCTTTTTTTGACAAAGCCAAGACTCCAGCACCTAACTCATTTCTTCTTTTCCTACCGACCCAATTATCAGCCATAGGCAGATGATCGAACGATTTTGTCACGATCACATCGAGGTCCATAAATACTCCACCATATCTGTTTAAAGTGGCAAATCTCATAATGTCCATAGTATGTTGTTTTGGATAGATACTTCGACGAAAGTTACCACTTGACACAAAATCTGACAGAGGAGTGTCTTTTAAGAATGCTGTCATGTTAAGTCTAAACATGTTGACGTTTCTATACCTCCGCAACTCCCACATAGGATACTTGGCTAAGCATATTTCGGAGACAGGTCCGAGAAACAAAACAATGATAGATCTTGTTGGATGCGCTCTTGCTGCAGATTCTACAGAACACGCTTGTTTAAAATTCAGTCCTCCACCGCAGGAGGTATCTACAAAAAATATAGGACTCCTTTTAAATGTTATATTAGGGTTTATAAAAACAATGTCATCATCTCCACGTAAGAAGTAACAATCAGTCCTGTCTAGAAACACTTCAACACCACAGAATGTATTCATTACTCTTTTTTGTATGATTCCCAGGTCAGCATTTGGAGTCGGCCTATTAGCAAAAACAGAGATGGATAGTAACACTACAAATATTCCGTACATTCTGACCCACTCACAAAACTAAACTAGAAGAACCGATAACAAGAGTTGATTTAAATTTGTTGATTTATTGAACATTTTCTCCTAACATAAACGACTTTGTTTTACAACTTTTGTTTTAATGAAACGATGGTTGGCGGAAACAAAGTCTTATTGTATTCTATGAAGAAGGCTTGGTGCATCATATACCATTTGAATTTGAAATACTATTGATAGGCTATTTCAGTGTTTTCCAAACTGTGGGTCGCGACCTTCGGGGGGTCGTAAAGCCTTATACTCGGGGAGTCACGCTTAAAAGAAAAAGAAAATTATTTTTGTACAATAAGAAACTCAATTTCAGTGAAAAGTCTGTGCCTTTATAATAATGCCACGCCTGTTACCTGCGGCAAATTCATAATATTATGTTTTACAATCTCCGGCGTAGGTCGAAGACTTAGCCTAGGAGGTCTTAAGGCCTTAGATGGTCGCCAGAACTTTTCAACTTCCAAAGGGGTCGGGAATTCAAAAAGGTTGAAAAACACTGTACTATTTGAATAAGAAACACTGTTCTGTTAATCTGGCATCATATTGTTTATTGTTAATAACTAAACAGATGGTATTATCACATACTTCACCTCCGGCGTAACCAGAGTTACTCAGTAAAAAAAAAAAAAAAAGAAATACTTACTTTTCTTTTATTTTTATTTTATAGCGTTGGACCTCATTATTAATACGTAGTATAATATTTTTGACTTCCTAGTATCAATGAAATATCTCTCTATTTATCGCAAACATTTAAAATATATATATAATGTTTGTGTTCTACTCATGTCATACTCATCCCTGGACTGTTGAGGGCAGTATAATTGCGAAGGCTGGACTGACCAGTGGCTACGCCTCTATGCAACTCAGGTATGCATTCATCGACTTCAGAATAATAATATTAAAAATGTAATCTGGAGGTAAGACGACTGCAGCTAAATTAACTCTATTGGATGACTTTTTTTTTTTTTTTTTATAAGATGGGTTAACTCTTGATCTCAATCTTGACCATAAGGTCAAAGATGAGGTCGACGATGGAGCGAGTTAACCCAGAAAATGCCTATAAAGGCACTGGTACTCCCACGCACCGATGGAACACAGCAAGCTGTTTGGCGTCGGACTTCGGTAGGAGGGTGGTCGCGAACCAGACGGCCCTTTACAGAGCCTACCACACCGTATGAGACCATAGGGCGACACCTCAGATTCAGAAAAAAATGAAGTGTCGTTGCCTGGGATGGATTACTAGGAGGCAGGTCTCATTTGTGTTTCCTTAGTCGCCTCTTACGATACCCACAGAAAGAGATGGGGTGGTATTATTCTCAACCGATCACCACACGGTTAAAACTTTAAATTAACGAAAATTATCCTACGAAACCCCCCGAGAAAATATGAAAAAAATATATATGCAATCAGCTGATTTGCCTTTGTATGAGAAGTCAACAATTTTTTAGAGAATTTTATATAGATTCCTTGGGGAAAGTTGTTCGGTTTCTTTAAGTTTCTCTTACTAATTTAAAATAAAATAAAAAACCCATATATTTTATTTTTAGTGATGTAATTATTATGACCTTTTATATCTCAAAAGTCAAAAGTCTCCATTTTCAAGTACTCTTTGTAACTTTAGTGTCAATCATATAATTTTGTTTATTAACTTTAAAATTGTGCTTACGCTTACAATATAATAGAATGTGGTTTAACTGCATTATGTCTGTATTACCTTCTATTCCAAGATAAGACGATCGAGTAGCTAACCTAACAATTAGCAAAGTTTGAATACTGGTA
Organism: Aproaerema taeniolella; assembly: GCA_949987775.1. Lineage (NCBI taxonomy): Eukaryota > Metazoa > Arthropoda > Insecta > Lepidoptera > Gelechiidae > Aproaerema > Aproaerema taeniolella. The sequence goes on from OX465248.1 coordinate 16,788,857, forward strand.
TGTTAGAAAAGTCTTTCAAACAAATAATGTTGCTTGTTTTACAGGACTTTTTCAAATGTATTTTTTTTATTATTTTATTATAAGATGGGTTAACTCTTGACCTCAATCTTGACCATAAGGTCAAAGATGAGGTCGACGATGGAGCGAGTTAACCCAGAAAATGCCTATAAAGGCACTGGTACTCCCACGCACCGACGGAACACAGCAAGCTGTTTGGCGTCGGACTTCGGTAGGAGGGTGGTCGCGAACCAGACGGCCTTTTACAGAGCCTACCACACCGCATGAGACCATAGGACGACACCTCAGATTCACAAAAAAATGAAGTGTCGTTCCCTGGGATGGATTACTAGGAGGCAGGTCTCATTTGTGTTTCCTTAGTCGCCTCTTACGACACCCACGGAAAGAGATGGGGTGGTGTTATTCTCAACCGATCACCACACGGTTAAACAATTTCGTAGTCTCCCATGAGGCTAATAATTATAATTAATTGACGTGGGCGTAAATGAACACTTCAATCTTCGTCGAATATGAGCAAAAAAAATTTACAATTATGCTCAATTAAAAGATGCAACAAAGTATAAACCTATCAATTTCTTTCTTATCTCTTAAGAAAATATTTTCCTCTTGACCTATCTTAAACTCCGTCGTTAAGAGAACAACAAGAGGTTATGGACCAAGGTCGTCATAAATCGAGGATGGGCGATATAAATCCATTAGGTCATCTTACATGGAAGAGTAAATTTGTGGAGAAATATATTTCTTTTCGCGGTTCATTCCTGTTCGAACTTATTTTCCCGGACTACTGGAACATTCGCTAAAAATAGAAAAGCTTATTGAGTAGAAATTGTACTTTGGAATTGCGGGATTCTAGTGTTTTCAATTTATATTTCATCTTGAAAACTGTAAGCTCTTGTCTTAGAACTCTCAAGATTGCTTAGAGAAATGCAGTTTTATTGAACTCAATCTAGGTGAAACCCACAATAAATGACTTAAAAGTAACGAAATATTTCGATTTTAAGCTTACTGTTGACTTTTTTATTGATTGCACATAGATGCTATTGTTAGTTTAATAAAAACAATAAAACTATACCAAAATAGAGAGTGCCTAGGACTTTGTCACCGGGAGAATTTCGTACAATTCTTTCTTATGCCTAGTCTATACCATTAATGAGAACCTTTTTGCAAAATTTCAGCTTTACACGTTCATAGGTTTGAGCTGGGCGTTGAAGAGTCATTGACCTGATACTTGCTTTTATATGAACTTTTATATAATTGTTAAGAATTAAGATTAAAATAGTATATTTATTTTTCCAATATTATGTGGGCTAATTTTATTTATCTAGAAAATAGCTGCAAGTAACTATCTGAAATCCAAAAATGGAGAAATCATAACTGCATGTCTGTCTATTATTAAATAATCATAATCATGTTATGATTGTTTATTATAACCCAATGATATTACAAAATAATAACACTAAATTAAAATTTTTGCTTATATCGATTGCTTATAACTTTTAAACGGCTGAACAGATTTTCATTAAACATGGCTAAGAACACTCGGGATAAAATTATCTATGACACAAAAAAAATTAAACGAAAATTGGTTCATTCGTTTGGGAGCTACGATAACAAAGACAGATACACAAATACACAGACAGACACAATAAACTTATAACACCCCTCTCTTTTTGCGTAGGTGGTTAAAAAGGGAGGCAGTTATATCACCTACGCCCGCACTGTAGTCCCTCGAAAACACCCTATTTGGGTTCTTTTGAAATATGACATTAGCATGACAGTTTCTCTATGGAAATATTTTTAGTTCGGCGGTTTAATGTTTTTGTTTTAGTTTTGTATGAGGTGACAAATTTAATTGATTATACCCGACTGTCAATGTGTTTTTTTTTAAACCAACTTTTTTGGAAATTTCGTTAAATTAGAACTCGTTTAATTTTATTTTGAAAGTAATTATTTCACTTGTTTTGTTTAAATTAAGTGTGTTCATTATATCGTTAATCTGCCTTTTTTTAAATATTCATTGCATTAAACGTAACTTTTTTTTGTTTCTTAACATACTTATAACTCAGTTGTAAAATTATTGAGATAGACCCAAGGTAAAACTTTTTGAGTTAGACTATGTTTATGAAGGTGCGAAACGGGAATATTCCAAAGAAACACCCTGAGGTATAATTTATAACACGATCCGACTACACTTAGGAAAATAAGCTCTTATACAAAATGTTTTTCCCGTTTTCTTTAGCCGTTTATTGTGTTGTTTTCTGGCATAAATCCTTTTGTAAGCGTCCAGCATTGTTAATCTAGGTTTAAAAGAGTGTAATAATTTTATTTTGTATTCCGTTGCAGTTGGTAGTCAAAAGAAATTTAAAAAAAAGATAAGTGGTGAAGATGTGTTCGAGGATTAGCATGCTCTTCCAGAAGAAGCCTATTTTAAAGAGAATTAGGTTAAACGAATGAAAATGAGTTGCCTAAGATGGATTACTAGGAGCACCTAGGAGGCAGGTCTCATTTTCACACCTCAGTTTGATATGAATCTGAGGTGGCGTCCTATGGTCTCATGCGGTGTGGTAGGCTCTGTAAAGGGCCGTCTGGTTCGCGACCACCCTCCTACCGAATTCCGACGTCAAATAGCTTGCTGTGTTCCGTCGGTGAGTGCGAGTACCAGTGCCTTAATTTCCATTTTCTGGGTTAACTTGCTCCATCGTCGACCTCATCTACGATCTTGGTTAAGATTGGGGTCAAGAGTTAACCCATCTCAGAATAAAAAATATATATAAAAACTCTGTTACTCTAGGATCTTTAAGTTTGCCACAAACTTGATGATACCTACACGATAAGGAACGATAAGTGGAATCACTCATCAATATATTATTATGTGTAGCTAGAAGATTCACCATAACTCTATACTCAGTTTAACTAAGCAAGAATTTAGACGCTAAAAGTTAATGACTCCTTGAGGTTTTGTGATTAGGCGAAGGGCTTTTTTATCTCTATGGTGAGAAAGCAAATGACCTTATAGAAACTTTACATGATATCTCGTACCTTTGCAATACCTTACGAAATATCACGTTTCCCAAAGGTCCGATAGGTAAGTACGTAGTTAAATAAAACTGGGATAAAACCTGTCCCCTGTCATCTGCCGTTTATGAGATCAAGCCCCATCGAGTAACGGTGAGGATCAGATGTCAGAATTGGACAGTATAGAGCAGCAGTTGAAATTATTGGGGCAGTAAAAACAAGCTAGTCAGTTGTTTTTTTTTTTGTAATTAATTGACTTGTATCACGCTACGAAAAATATACATACATACACTCACGCCTATAATACTTTTCAGGGTAGGCAGAACGTCGTGCAGTTGCTGTTGCGGATACGTTTTTGTATATTTTCTTTCTTATTTCCATTAAATCTTTAAATGCTGTTCTAAAACCACTTGGCGCCACTTTAAACATCCATTCTTAGGGTTATTAGATGGACAATGAATATAGTGGTGGTAAGTTGTCAGCCTTCGCCCACGATACAGCAAAACCCTCACACCCCACTTACTGGGTTCTACAGTAGACTAGGAAGAAATAGCAGCTGGCACCTTCTTAGTTTTTCTTTTAATCTCAGTCCAGCGTGGAAGAACATATTATAATAAATAAATTAGGTCATTTTTAAATTAGGAAGCTAAAAATTATGGCTGTCAATCATTTCACATAATATTCTATATGTGAAATTTTGTTTATTTGTATGTTTGTCTGGACCACCGCTTCAAAATAAATATTTTTACAAAGTCTACTTTACTGAGGAACAAAAAACTAGTGATATAATTCTTACTATCCTTACTAATATTCTAAATGTGGAAGTAAATTTGTGTATCCTCTCTTCACGGAGCAACGGATTGACCAGATTTTTTTTATACTGAAGTAGTTGGGGCCCGACAAAGTACTTTTCCAGGCAATTGAAATCACGGGCAGAAAGCCACTGTTAGTTCAAACTATGTTACAATTTAGCTTTCTAACTTTTACAGCTCTACGTACCAGCCCTTTTGGTCATAAAGGGTGATAGTGACAACTATAAACTTGCAAATCTTTTATACGTGATGTGAAATTTTATATCAACCCTAATATCCAAGACTGAGCTAAGGACGAAGCTTTGATACTCGTACAGAGTGCTTGTAACTTTAACTTATGTTTAGATGAATTGAAAGACTTTTGGAAATCTGTGATATCTGCCCACTCCAATAGAACAAAGGCGTGAATATGTCTGTGTATGTAAAAGCCAACAAATAATTGCTTTACTGACTTATTTTGGAAATTTTTGCAATTTTAAGTGTGTACTTTATTACATGCAGGCTTCATAATAAAAGTTTTTCACGCAGGATACATCAATATTAACATCAACTCATAGTTTTCCTGACAGAAGAAGAAATCACAAAGAATCACGCCTTAGTAAGACCACTTTTCCTTCCACACAGTCAAAAGTAAATGATCATTGCACTTGTGTCTAAGCAAATGAATCACAACATAGTCCCATATAAATTTTATCGAAATTGATTCAGCGATGTAAAAAAAAAACCCATTCACATTAGATTTTGATGATTTTGATGACGTATTACGTGTGGCTATCTGCTGTTACGGTATTGGGATTGAATTCGATTAATTCTTACGTTTTTAACGTAGAGAATTTATGATGTTCACGTTATATCACGCATAAAGTTTGATGAGGAAAGTACAATCAGTCAATTAGAAATTTCTGGAACGACAAAAATTGAGGACGCCATTTTGAAATCGAAGCTCGAACTAAATTAGATTTAAACTTCAGAAAACGTGATCAATTTAGTGTTTCAAGAACACTTAAAAGCACAGACCGTTTTGAATGCTAATAGATGAGGGTCCTTCATCTATTTTAGTCAGTTTATATGATTTATCTTTTTAGTTTTAGCACGTTCACTTTGTCAATAGACAGTCACGGAATAAAACGAATGTCAATCACAAAATATCTTGTTCTTTAGGTTTCTTTTCTTATGAATGAGTCGTATAGAAGCAAAGGTGGCTATCTGACTTATGGGTGATTATTGGCAAATGTCAAAATAAGGTATTCCACACAAATTTTAACTTACGAATTATTCGTCGTAAACTTAAATATGTATTGTAAACAATATTACTTTTAGTTAATTAAGTAGGACACAATAATATATAATATGCAATACTGTTTTATTTTAGACAACAGTTTTTTTTAAGTTAAATTTTACAGATTGCCGGATTTGAAACTGATTTCATAATTTGAAGTGGTTTTTCTATAAGAAATAGCCGACTTTGATACGAACTTTGAATAATGGTAGAAAGTATTCAAAATTCTGAGTGTTGCTACATTCAAAGCTCATTTTCAACCGACTTCAAAAAAGGAGGAGGTTCTCAATTCGACTGTATTTTTTTTTTTTGTATATTTGTTACGCGATTACTCCGGCAACTGTTGTCCGATTTTCAAAATTCTTTATTTGTTCGAAAGAGTATACTCCTGAAGAGGTCCCATATAAATTTTATCGAAAATGATTCAGCGCTTTTAAAAAAAATCAACAAAAACAAAATATACTACAAACTAGAACATCATCTAAATAAATGAATGACATTTCTGTTTGTAGTTATTTGCTAAAGGCATTGTAGTCCGCAAAAAACTAGATATCTACTTTGTGCGAACTGTTGTTGGGATTGAAGTCGGTGACTCATACGTTTTTAACGTGGAAAATTATTACTTTAAATGCCAGATAGCCGCCTTTGACTCTATTCGACTCGAATAAATGGTTCAATCTTAACCACAATCTAGCCCAGCGACAAAGATGTGATTAAGGATGTAGCAAGCTCACCCAGGGGAAGCCTATTTACACGAACTTTAAAGAAATTTAGGTTGTATGGGCTCGGAAATATAATGAAATTTTAATTAGTTCAGAGTCTAGAGTAAGGTAACGGTCGCCTTACAATTTATAAGGCATAATAATAAAAATCTTTTCGTATATAATATATACAGGGCTTTAGGTATCTCTCTTTCAACCTCTCGGGTCGTTAATCAGTCAGTGAAACTGAACAACTTTCCCAAGGAACATAGGTTTGTAAGGGATCAAAATTTTTTTTTCGTATTTTGACCTATGTTCCTTGGGAAAGTTGTTCAGTTTCATTGACTGATTAACCACCAGAGAGGTTGAAAGAGAGATACCTAAAGCAATGTTATAAAAAAAATAGAATAGATTAATAGCTAGAAAGAGGAATTTATTTTCAAAAATAGATATAACAAATGAGTCAAAGTCACCGTTTATTTCAAAAATGAGAGATATAATCCCAGGACCCAAATTTCACCGAATTACCGGCCATGTTATACAGCGACCGCAGGTTAATCTCTCGACGTAATTGCATTCCTTTCCTCATCAGTGGCCTACCCTGATTTTGATAGCACAGAAATGTGGTAGAATTTTGCGTAAGGCAAAATATTATGGGGGAAAAATTAATCTTATTCTACATACATACATACGCTCACGCCTGTAATCCCTAACGGGGTAGGCAGAGCATCAGTGGTTCTAGAAAACCACTTAATGCCACGTTTGACACAAATGGTGAGGGTTATTAGATGGAACATGTTGTGTAATGGTAAGAGGTGGTCAGCCTTTCGCCCATGATACAGCAAGACCCACACGTCCCTTTTATTGATTTTTACAGTATGCCTAGGAAGAGTAGGCAGCTGGCACATTCTAAGTTTTTCTTTCACTCTCAGTCCAGCATGGAAGGAATCTTATTCTTACTCTGTTATTACGAATGAGCTGAATGTTTATATCTTTTTCTTTTGAATGTTGCAATGGAGCTAATAAATCGTAGTCATATCTCTCATAATTTGTTGTTTGAATGTGCCAATCAGTGAAATACCGGTTTTGAAAATATTTTCCATTGTTGTATAAAAGTTATTAGTAACTAAGAGCGTTGGATGGTCTTACGGGTAGCGCGTCTGACTCTTAAGCGTGTTCTTTTCCCAGTGCCGCCATGTATAAATGACGCGTTTTCTGAGTTCTGTACATTTGTTGCACTCTAGAAAATGTTCTTACGGTAACGGTAAACATCGTGAGGAAACCCAAATGAGTAATCATGATCCATTTTTAATCAGTTTTCCCTCTTAACAGGGTCACGGAGGTCAGCTGGCTGTCGTTTCACTACTGTTATGACTTGCCCTGCCAAACCTAGGATCATATATATTATAGTCAAGCGTAACCCAAATGAGAAATAGGACTAAGCGTTAGGAAGAAGATAGAAATTAAGTTTAATGTAGAGATAGAAACCGTAGGACACAGATTGATAGGTATTCAAATCGTAACAGCATGGAGGTACCTATACTAACTACATTTAAAAAAAAACCGGCTAAGAGCGTGTCGAGCCACGCGCATTGTAGGGTTCCGTAGCAGCATGGTTCAAATACATTCTTATTAATCCCAACAGTGTTTGGCACTTGGTCGACTATTACTCGCAAACTTGAAGGACCAACTTATGTGTGATAGTTTTCCTTTAAATTACGTTGTATATTCTACCAACGTGAATTTTTTCACATTTTTAGAAACAACCGTTTAGCAGGGACACTTGTGTTTGACAAAAATTTTCACTTTAAAAATTTATTTTACTCTACAGTTCTGTTGGCGTGATTCATACGTATAATCATGCTTAGTTTCAGCTCTGTAGTACCAAGGGTTTCTTAGGAAACCTGCGGACAGACGGACAGACGGACATGGCGAAACTATAAGGGTTCGTAGATTACTACGGAACCCTAACAAGTAGATATTTTAAGAATCCATACAATATTTAATTATTCTGTAAAAGTATTGTATTCCTCATAAAAAGTATAGCGAGGATTTTGCTGTATGGACAACCTCTCACCACAATACATTAATAATCCTCAAAATCTTTGTCATATGTGGTATCAAGTGATTCTAGATCTGCTGATGCTCTGCATACCCCGATAGGGATCACAAGCATGAGTGTATATTTGTATTTATGTAGAAGCAAAACAAAAATTTGAGTGCTGCTTTGTGTGTTAACAGAGTACACACTTTTCAATTATTTTATTAACATTTTCTTAGAAACTCGTCAAATATGCTAATGCGACACTACTGCACAGTTCGTAACCACGTAGTTACTTGACTAACCTCACACGTACGACGTAGGCAAATGCGTAGATATCACGTTAAAACTACGTAGAAGTTAGCACAACTTGTTACACGACTTTACTGAAGTAAATTGGGGCTTACACGTGTTCTATACTGGTCCCGTCAAATGGTAATTAAAAGATATGATTAATTAATATGTTGTTTGTTTTTTAACCGACTTCATAAAAGGAGAAGATTCTATGTTTGACTGTATTTATATCTTTTTATGTATGTTCACAACCATTTCTCCGGCATTTGTGAACCGATTTTCCCATTTTTTTTTGTTTTTTTGTTTGTTTACTTCGCAGTTGGTTCCATTGTCAACAAGTCAGGATCTGATGATAGGATCCTAGGGGAATCGAGGGCAACCCTCGAATTTTGTCATGTACTTTCTATTATTTGTACTAAATAAAGACCATAATTATTGTAAGGAATAAAAATAAGTGAATTTAAAATTGTTGAAGAAAACAACCCTTTCAACATCCCTTGAACATAATTTTCAACATAAACACTAGAAACAAAACAGATGTTGATTCCGTAATTGAAACTTTTCTCGCCAATTATATTTACCGTCGCTTTATGTAAATGGTTCCAAAAATTTTCCAGTCTAATTTTTTTCGGAGTTTATTTAAGTCCTATTATAATTTCATCTTACTTATTAAGGCTACCGATGTCTACTACTGGACTCGGGACTCCATCTACAAATTTATTTTGTATAATTTTTAGGTGTTTTTCGGGGCTGACGAAGCATGTTGCTGATTAATTCTGTCTTAGTTTTTAGTTTTGACGAAGCCTGTTGCGGATACGTTTTTGTTTATTTTTTTATCTACAAATCCTACAATAATATTACTAGCTTTCCACCCGGGACTTCGTTCCCAGGGGAATTCGGGAAAATTCGGTAGCCTATGTTACTCAGGGATAATGTAGCATTCTAATGATGAATGAATTTATGAAATCAGTCCAGTAGTTTTTAGTTTATTAGTTACGAACTTACAAAAATACAAATCTTTCGTCTTTATATAATACTAAAGTGTAGATAAAGAGGAAGTTTTTGTATTTTTTGTATAAAAAGCTAGTCATTGATGTAAAGAGTAAATCATACTCACTACATCGCTCGTAGTCCAGTGGCGCTCGCTGAAGTCAACCGATAAGTGAGGTTAAACAACGTGCTCAGAGGCAGGGAACCTGACGGGTGACTATACTGGCAATTTATTATGAGCGTTTCTGTGCTTCGGAGCGCATGTTAAGCTGTCGGTCCCGGCTGTTGTCATTTGACTGCAGCCGTTAAAATCAAGTCAGAGGCCATTGTGCAGTTTGAAAACTCTGACACCAGGTTTAGCCGAGTTCGCCATACACTTGACTATATCTACACGATAAAAAGAAGAAGTAGAAGAACCACATGCTAGGTTGGTATAGGTTGTTGCAACCACGCAACCACGCGACCACACGAAATAATATTTCCACTTAAATCAACGCCTTTTTAATACTGAACGTATGCGAATAGGTTAGGTTCCACAGAAGGGGTTAATTCCGATATAGAACCTTCATTCAAAATAATGTCGATTCTCTTGTTAGTAACTTAGCAGTAAATATTTAAGTGAGGACATGAGAGTCCCATTAACTGTGGTGACTTTCAAATCAAGGTTAAATTTGAAGCTGTTAGTAGTTACGAATTTGTGTTGATAGTGTTTGCAACTAGTACATCATGTGATTGCAAAAGAACAAAATGTAGCACTATAGATAGCAATATTTGGCTCGCTTGGCTATGTAGCAAAGTGATATCAAAGTCATCTTTGATATTTGAAGGTAACCCTTGTCTCCTGTAACTAAATCAAATCTAAAAAACTCCAAGATCATCAAATCAGACAAATATGTTAAACTTGCATTCCGCCCAGGTCTACATTCTCGTAAAAAATTGGGAAAATTACATAGCCTATGTTACTCAGGAATAATGTAGAATTCTATTTTTTTTAATTCGGTAAAGTAGTTTCGGAGCCTATTCAATGCAAACAAACAAACAATGAAATCTTTCCTCTTTATAATATTATATAGAGTAGATAAAGATACACACAAAACAGATTAAAATTATCAAATAAAACTAAAGACAAGAGAATTAGTCGAACGCATTGCCGCTCCGGAACCTTTTCGATGCAAAAGTACCCATTACGCTGGCCGCGTTACGTCGCTGTATAGCAATAGCTATACTTTGCTGTATTCCCTATCCCTAGAGCGACGGTCGCATTCCCTATCTTCAATTCGATGCCCTGTCTACCTGAAAACCTTTGGCCTCAACATCCCTTGACAAAATCTCTGGCCTCAACACTAAGAATTAAAAAATACCGGCGCTTAATTAAACGAAATAAGAGCTATATTCAGCCATTTGTATAAACACTAAACACATAAGTAGTCCGGTTAACACACTCATAATTCATGCATCATCATGGGCGATTATCCTTCGCTGTTATATCTCGGCAAATACCAGTTTAATTTCACTGTTGATCTTGCTAAAATATCTGGAACTTTGCAGAGAAACTTAGGAGATCCCGAACTTTGGCGTTGATTCAATATTTGTGAAGAACTTGGTAGGCTGGTTGTAATTACGAGATAAATTACTTTTAGGTGTATTTATGTTAAGGGACTTTAAGGTCCTTGATGAACTGGACCTTGAAACTGCAACTCAACAAGTACAACTTAAAAGGGATAGGTAATGCCTTGACAGGCATTTTCTGGGTTAACTCGCTCCATCGTCGACCTCATCTTTGACCTTATGGTCAAGATTGAGGTCAAGAGTTAACCCATCTTATAATAAAAAAAAGATGTAAAGTTATTTAACACTTCCATTAACATTATTAACATTATTTAACATTATTGCGTTGTAACCCGCATCACATCTGTTTCTCTCTTGCCATCTCTAAGGCAGACTGGAAGAGATCCCTTCAGGGATAATTCCACCTTTGCATATATATGTAATATCTTTTGTATTAGTCTGTAAGAGTTTGCAATAAAGAGTTAACATACATACATACTTCCACTCGGGACTTCGTTCACGTGGGAATTCGGGAAAATTATGCAACCTATGTTACTTAGGGATAATGAAGCATCCTAATGGTGAAAATTAGTTTTTAAGTATATTCGTTACATACAAAAATACAAAATCTTTCCTCTTTATAATATTAATGTAGACTAATAATGATTTTGTTTTAGAACCGGAGGGACCGAGCTGAAGCTTGGGCTGTCAGCCGCCGTCTCGGCGTTGTTTGGAACCCCTCATTAATAAGAAAATTACTGTATCGATATAGTTACATTTCTAAATGTACTCTCATATTCTGTTCTTGTGTGACAATGTTCTTTTGCCTTTTTTTTGATTTTGGGATATTTTGTAGATTTTATTTCATATCCAAAAGTTAAAGTATAAATTGTAAAGTTACCATACTTTGCATCATATTGGAAGCGAAAATGTTTTATTGACTTTGTATAACTTTTAATCATATTCTTTACGTAAGTCTTAAAAATTAAGTTAAATAAGTAAAATAAAAAACTCAAAAATTTCCTGAAAAAAAATGGACACTTTCTCAGATTAAATAAAATAAAAAAGGTCAATAATTTTAACGATTGGTTCATTTTTATAAATAACTGAAAAGAGAGTCATTTCAGTCCAATTCCAATTCCGTCGTCGGTATTGACAGTCAACCATCTCCGGAATTTATCAAGTTGCTCTTTTTTGTCTTCCTTTTTTAAAATTTTATTAGATTTTGAATCTCTCATCTCTTTTCTTGACTCTTTTTTTTCTCTTAACATAGGATCAAAGTTAACTGAATTCAGTTCTGAGCTTGATGCTATCTGAAAAAAATCTTGATTGTTATATCTTGGCTTAATGATACATCGCCTTTGAGTTCAAGTAACCACGATAAAGCATTATTTGAAAAAAAAAGTTGGTCTTCACCGTACTAAAAATAATTATAAGAATTGACAGACACAGGAAAACGCGGTAGTGTCATTTCAATAATACGTTTCAGAACTATCGATCTCAGGGCTAGCGCGCACGGGTTACTTTTGTGTCCGTGACTGTTTTGTCACTCTTAAGGCGACTACAGCACCTAAATTACGATTTTATGATGCGTAGATAAGCATGACGCACTGCATTAAATCGCAGAAAAAAATACTACGGTAATATTCAGGACATAAACTAGATAAGATTCTTACTGAAAACATGATTCAGCACTTTTGGCTCGATAGAAAAAGCTCACAAAGTCACCTCTAAATACCAATATTGTGTATCTTTTAAGCTGTAAAAACGATAGTAAAATGTATACAGGAACTTTAATTTGCTATCAAAATGTTCGTGATTGAACATTCTCCATAAATCTCATTTTTCTAACTTTCGAACATGTTTTTACGCACGCCCGCTTTTATATTCCGTAAACTTCGTGTATCGACACTGTTCGCACTGCCGGCCCAGGCCTGTTGAGAGACGGAGGTGGCACTATTCCTATGTGTGCTGCCTTTATCGGGTGTTGTAGTCGCCTTAATAAGTCCATGAAGGAGATGCGCGCATGTTACGACATGACAACTGGGTGAAATTCATACACCCATATTCTAAGAAGTTTACTCGAGATTTCCTCCACTCCACTCAACCTCTGTCAAGTATTTTGGTGTTTATATTTGACACTTCTGTCCTCGACTTTTCAATTTACCAATTGTTAAAGTTAAGATACCTCGCGACCTACCTTAAAATTTCCTTAACGCTTTATTTGATGCTTGAGCTTGTTGTGATGCCACCTTTTTATAAGAAAAATGAATGACTTTGAAGATTTCTTGGATTTAACTTTATGATAAATATATCGCTAAAGGTTAATATCGAATGAAGATATACGCTAGCTAAGGCCATCTATCGTCGAGTAGCTGTATGCCACGTTCAAGGAATCTTACACCCGTATTCTAAGAAGTTAACTCGAAACTTCCTCCACTCAACTTCAGCTGAGGAAATCCTCGAAACGACTTCGAATTTGGTATTCTTAGTTGTCACCTCAAGATTCCTTGAACATGGCATACAGCTACTTGACGATAGATGGCACTATCTAGCGTATATCTTTATTCGATATTAATCTTTAACGATATATTATCATAAAGATAATCCACGAAATCTTCAAAATAATTCATTTTTATATGAAAAAGTAGCATACAACAAACTCAAGCATCGAATAAAGCGTTAAGAAAATCTTAGAATATGGGTGTTAAGGTGACAACTAAGAATACTAATTTCGAGGTCGTTTCGAGGATTTCCTTAGCTGAAGTTGAGTGGAGGAAATTTCGAGTTAACTTCTTAGAATACGGGTGTTAGACTTGTTAAGAGTGACAAAACAGTTACGGACACAAAAGTTGCTTGTGCGCGCTAGCCCTTAGAATGTAACTTTATTTTAGGTCTCCAGCTATGGTAGCTCACGCACCACGTGACATATTTTTATCATACATATCTCGCTTTGACCTCTCGTTCTAACGCTTAGCGTCAATACGAAATATACTGACTTGCAAAATTTTCTCACTAACGTCTCCTAGCCCGGCAAATATCTATCTCTGGATAGCTAGCACAGTCCGCGACAAACTCGCGCATCACGCCATTCAGATGACGGTGAAACTTTACTGTGATTGAGTGAGGGCACTTCGTTAAGGCTAGTTGTCATTTCAACACTTTCTTGACATTTTGCTTTCAGCTTGACATTATGATAAGACCAAACCTATTTTTAAAGCAATTTAGCTATCCTGGAAGCAGTTGTTCTTCATTCACAATTTATTTTTAACGGCTGATCCAATTTTGATAAAATATAGTTACGAAAACATGTTGATCGCGTCAGATGTATAAAAAAACCACATCAAAATCGATCCATCCATTTAGGAGCTACGATGCCACAGATGGACACATAGCTACACAGGCATAAAGATACACTCGTAAAACTTATAATACCCTTCTTTTTTGTCTGGGGTTAACAAGTAAAGGTACTTTTTGTCACTTTATCGAACTAACCTCGTACTTATTACTATTGACAAGAATCTCCCTGGTCTTCCTGTAACTGGTCTCATCGTCTCTATTAAGTCTTCTTCTCCCGTGGACTTGGTTGTGAAATGTATGAAGTGGTACACTGTCTCTTCTTCTCAAGAAAAGATTACGATTGTTAGGTATGTTCACCTCTTGGCAAAAGACTGCCGTGATGAAAAGGACTAGTATTTTCAATACCACCATCAACATAGTGCTGTGCTATTCCTGCTTTCTAATTAACTGTTTCGTTTTAAAATTTTATTTACATTCATAAAATATGTAAAATATTTTGATGGATATATTTACCACATACACTGATTTTTATCCTTGAAAAATTCAATTTATTTCCTTATCCACAAACAATACCTATAAACTACAATGCTTTGGTTTTAACCAAACCTACCTTAAATGCAAGGTGCAATAGGAAATCGAAATTGTAATCGCTTTTACAGATAAAAATTACGCAATCGCAGCTGAAACTTTTATGAGTAGTTATAAAAATTTACGTAATACCACAGAATAAATAATAGTACTAACGGTAATACCAAACAATGGAAAATTGGTATGAGATGCCGTTTTGAGTAAGTTTTTGTAGGCTACTATAAAAGCTGGTAAAGAACATAATAGTAAACAACCTTCTATGCTAAATTGTGTTAAAAATGCTTATTCTATGCTAAGTCGGATAAAAAAATAACATTCATGGAGTGTTTAAAAAGAAAAAGGAGGCATTTGCCTTGCAATCACTGGGATCCTGAGTTATAAAACATGTTTACCTGTTTGTGTACGTATTGAAAGAAGGTATGTAGTAAAAAAGTGCTTGAAGACCGGTGGCGCTCTGTTTTGGATATATCAATAAGGTTACACAGTGCGAAAATAGGGCATTGCATTCTGATGGGTGCTCAATTGAGTAAAATAAATTTAAAAACATGTATTAATATGAGCTATACTATGTATTTCAAATCTTATGATTGTCTCCTCTTTTACTATCGTTTAAGCAACATAGAGGTTATTATAATAGAAGTTATTCCAATATCCTTCCGTTACAGTGTTTCTATTTTCTTATGTGGTTCAGCAAGGACATCATTCAATACGTACCAAAATTTAAAATTGGCGGCCAAAAAAGTAAAGTTATTATTTCAAAAGGACACATTATTCTTAACATATGACAGCTAAGCTGTACGACCTTTACGAATTTTCCTTTTGTAAGCTTAAAAATCTAGATCATCTAGATAGGTTAAAATATATTTAAACCTTTAACCTAATACGAAAAATGTTTTGTATCACAATCTATTGAAACACTTTTTTCTAAGGCCGGAACATTAAAAAACTAGATTTATAAATGTCAAGAACAAATCTAGTAATGGTCGTACAGCTTAGCTATCATACAAAAAAATGTTTAGAATAATATGTTCATTCGAAATACTGATTTTACCTTTTTTGGCCGCCACTTCAAAAATTTTGGTATTTTTTGTATGGGCCGTGAATGATGTCCTTTCGTTTTCGAATAAGTTGATTTTCAAATGAAAAGATCAAGACAGATACTGTTTGCCGAGAGACATTGATAAAAAGAAGAATATACCTAGAAAAATAAAGTAAGTACCAAAAAACTGTATGAGATAATAGACCGAGCCAAAGATTGGGCCATCTTGTGTCGAGTAGAAAAATTAATAACTACAGCCAGCTGCGTAATTAACTCACCCCTCTATGAAATAAGGATGAAGTTATTTCACGAAATGTTTTAGCTATTGCAATGACATTTTGTATATTAATATAGTTTGGTCAACTTAACAATTACGCTTAATCACGATTTTAAAATTTTATGTTTTTTCTTAGACAACTTCATCTTTATCCGGTAGGGATGGTCAGGTATCTCTGCAGCTAACTGTACCTGAGCGACTGACACTGGCCTTCATAATAGAACTTGTAATAGGAGGTCATTGGCAAATGAGCCGAAACTCGGGTTCACGCCATCTTGCGTAGGGTATAGAAAAATAATTGTTTTTGGTTTTATTTTTCGGGAAAATGCATAAATTTGCGTTTTTTTTTTGAAACAAAAAGCATCTTTCTTAACTTTTTGATCGAAAATACCGTCCGTTCCTTGTTAATTTCATTAAAATAGTTAAAGCCATTTTTGAGAAACCGATTACATAAAACTCCTTACTAATATTATAAATGTGAAAGTAACTCTGTCTGTCCGTCTTTCACGCCTAAATTACAGAACCGATTTTGATAAATTAGAGTCTGGGAAAGGACATAGGCTACATTTTATCCCACAGCTGGGCACGATAGCCTGTAGTTGGAGAAGCTAGAAATAAATATAAATCATATTTTTATTTATTATTTTTTTATTACAAGATGGGTTAACTCTTGACCTCAATCTTGACCATAAGGTCAAAGATGAGGTCGACGATGGAGCGAGTTAACCCAGAAAATGCCTATAAAGGCCCTGATACTCCCACGCACCGACGGAACACAGCAAGCTGTTTGGCGTCGGACTTCGGTAGGAGGGTGGTCTCGAACCAGACGGCCCTTTACAGAGCCTACCACACCGCATGAGACCATAGGACGACACCTCAGATTCAGAAAAAAATGAAGTGTCGTTGCCTGGGCTGGATTACTAGGAGGCAGGTCTCATTTGTGTTTCCTTAGTCGCCTCTAAACAAAAATTAGAAGCGGAAACCAGACAAATGGGGGCAGGGTGTCTTTGTATGGAATCTTAAAATTGATAAATGCAGCAAGAGCGACATATACGACAAGTATGACGTACTGGTATAATAGATTTTCAGAAGAAATGTCACGAAATGACACTTTTTCTTCTTATCGTGTAGGTATACAGAGTTGCTTTTTAATCAGTAGGTACACAATTTTTTCTTACGGTGTCAGCAACGTTGATAGAACGTAAATAAGAAGGAAAACATTTTTTTTTTCCAAAATTTTCAGATTTTGATACCCCTTTTTAACGTCTTAGAGGATGAATTTTGTAAAACGCAGAAACACGGGTGTCACAAATTGTGTTGAAGAGTACTATTACCAAGTTTCAAGTCAATTGGACAAAGTTATTTTTTTTAATACAAAAAAATTGATTTATTTTCATGCTTCAGACGATCTAGCTTGAAATGTTTATATGAAACGATATTAAACAAAAAAATACGGGTCTGTTAAATTTTCATAAAGGTTACGTACAAAAAATTTGTGTACTGATTAAAAAATAACCCTGTATAGTCAAGTATGTGGCTAATTTGGCTATTCCTGGTGTCCGAGTTTTTAAACCGCACAATGTCCTGTGACTTGGTTTTAACGACTATAGTCAATCCGACAGCTTAACGTGCCGTACGAAGCACGGGATCGCTCATGATAAAATTTTGGTCACCCATCAGGTTCCCTGCTACTGTATACGTTGCTTAACCTCACTGATCGGTTGAGATCAGCGAGCCCCACTGGGCTACGAGTGCTTCTCTAAAATAAATAAAGTTGACATTTTGATATAGGACTGCAGCGAATTACGCGCGCTATCACCAGCGTACTCGAGCTGCAGGGACCTACACAACCTGTGTTTTTGTTACCCCCCCCCCCTTACTTATCATGTAGGTATAATCAAGTATGTGATATTTTTGACCTAAGTCTATCACTTATTGTTTACTACATCCATGTATACTAAAGATTCGTATCAGTATGTTTTTCAAGGACTTGTGCAATTAGGCATTGGTATCGATAAAACAACGTTGTACAAGGGGTGTTGTATCTTGCAGAGAAATAATATAATACTTTAATAATAATAAAAAATATCAGTAGGATAAAGAAAGTGACAAAAAATACATATTATGTCAATAATTAAATTAATTAAATCAGTCCAAAAACCACTTAGGAACCTCTTTTTAATTACCAGTTTTCTGCCCGCGGCATCGTTTGCGTGGAAAAGTAGTTTAATGTAACTTTTCATCCGATTAAGAAAGGAGAATTGACTACAAAATTACTGTTTATTTTGTCGGATTATATAAGTTACATAATATAATATATGTGTTAAGTTCATGCTGTGCTTTAACGATTCTAGGACGTAAACAACAGTGCGCAAGGAATATGAAAATTTGAATTTTAAAAATCTAAATGAAGTCCAAGTTATAAAATAGTATTAGTATTAATTCTGAAAAAGTATAATATTTTTAAAGAAAATTCCGTATATTTTTCTTCGAGAAAGTCCAGTTTAATGAGAAAATCACTGACAATTGACAACACCAGAGGGCGAGCAAGCCTTTGCGCGGGGCCCTCGCGGAATCAAAGTGAAGTTTCAGCGTCAGCCGAATGGTGCACCGCGCGAGTTTTTCGCCAACGTGCTCGAGCTGCTGATATTATCGACATCGATCCTAAATCAATCGAAATAACCAAACTTATCATCAAAAATCCACCCTTTACTTTTAAACAAGCAATAAACACTACACAAAAATGGAAAAAAATTACTAGTTCTGACATCAGTGACAAACATTGACCAGGGTTGCCACTTAAACAGTAGTTTAGCTAATAGATAACACATAAACACAAAGTAAATAATTATAGGAACTGTACTATTATTATCATGAAAAAGACACTTGTTAGTTTGAATTGTTGTTTATTAGTAAACTTAATAGAAGATTTTACAAAAAAGAACTAGGTTCCGTATAGTAAAACTAAGATTATTGTTTACGAAACTATATTTTTTTTAAACCCTCGATATGAATAGCTTATAACTTTTAAACGGCTGAACCAATTAAAAATTCCTTTCCCTAAAAATTATTTGTCAAATAATTTGACCATAAATTAGTTGACCATAAAGGTCAAAGATGAGGTCGAGAATGGAGCGAGCTAACCCAGAAAGTGCCTATAAAGGCACTGGTACTCCCACGCTCCGACGGAACACAGCAAGCTGTTTGGCGTCGGACTTCGGTAGGAGGGTGGTCGCGAACCAGACGGCCCTTTACAGAGCCTACCACACCGCATGAGACCATAGGATGACACCTCAGATTCAGAAAAAAATGAAGTGTCTTTGCCTGGAATGGATTACTAGGAGGCAGGTCTCATTTGTGTTTCCTTAGTCGCCTCCTACGACACCCACGGAAAGAGATGGGGTGGTGTTATTCTCAACCGATTATCACACGATCACCACAGTTGCATAAAACACAATGTAACTAAATAAACAATACGAAATATTACGAGTACTTACTTTATTTTACCATGATCACTTTAAGTGAGTTGAAGGTTTACGTTTAAGTAGAATAAATTTATACGGAACCCTAAATCAGATACAGCTAAAGGTAAACAAGCAATATCCATTAGAGGGCCGGGCCTCACACAAATGACTGTTTTCATAAAAAAAACCTGTGGTCACATTATCAACAACAAAATATGGGTCCAAAGCACCGTTTAACAAAAAAGAACCTTTCCTTTTGGATACCTGTAAAAAGTAAGTTGAAAGCATTGGGTTTTCTAAAGAAGCATTTTAGTACGTTTTGTCGCTTAGAATTTTTAATTTCATGTGTTATGCTCTTATGTATATTTTAATTCATATAGAATTTTTATGTGTTATGCTCACGTGACCACCCATCCCTATTAAATTCGAATAAATTGAATGTTTATTACAAATTTAAGAAAATAGCGCCTGGTTTTCTTCACTGTTAATGTAATTTTCACTACTCGTGCTCGGGAAGTGCTTGTTTGTGCAGCTTATATGCTGCACAAATCGATTTTTGTGTTCTAGAGCACAAAACGATCTACTATAGGCTGCACAAAATCGCATTTTGTGAAAACTCCATACAGCCAAAATAATCAGAAGTTTAAAGATAAAATTTGTTATTATATGTTATTTTATTATTTCCTCGCAATCGAAGTGAAAAGCAGAGTTTATAACTCGTCCACAAAACCATTTTTATCCGAGACTTATAGCAGCCCGAGCCGAAGGGCTGCTATAAGTCGTTTTGTGCACTTGTTGTAAAATCTACTATTTATTTTTTACAGAAAATAAAATACATGTAGCACCAAAATCAAAACCGACGTATACTGTAGCTACTTTTCAGCAAGCCTTAAGGGTGACCACGGTCCTAGGACAAATATGTTCATTGTTGCCTGTTAGTGGAGCTTTGAGCAATAATGCTTTAGATGTAAGGTAAGTTTTTTAATAAAGATATAACTCGATTCTTGTTAACTTGTTAATTAGTTAAAAACTAATTTCAAAGAGTTGCTACTCTTTGACTTACTTAACTGAAACTTTTAGTATTTATTTTCTGAAAATTTATCTTCTTAAAAGTTGAGTTAGAAAATAGAGATTTGATTAACCCTACAATAATATCAATATGTCATTTGTAAATATTAATGTGTATTTGTGTTTATTTATTCGTTTTTTCCGCCGTCACAGTGTAATGGAACAAAAGGTTTTTTTTTATCTACGAGAGCAGTCATGTGCAAAAAGCTGATGATCCAGAAATTTCCTTTAGCAGAGTTGTTTAATTTGTTTATAGCGGTCGTTTTTCTCAGGAAAAGTCGAAAAAATTACGTCACTGCAGTGTTTCAGTCGGGAAGGTCATTTAAAAGTTTTGCGGTTGAACTTTTTGCACCTTATATCAAAAATCAAGATGGATTTTTTCAGAAAAATCAGAATCTCCTTCATAAAATGATCTAAGTGGTCTGATGAATCACCGAGACTCTCCTTTGATCATAAAAACGCCTATATCGCTGTTTAATGTTTTGAACAGACACCACTATATCATTTTCCTTAATAAAAAAAATTTGGAAAACAAAAACTGCAAATGGAGACAAAAATTTTGGTTTTGGTACCCAGTGAGATGAAGATTAAAAATGTATGAGTCTTTTTTCTTTCAGATACGACAAGAAATCATGGAGAATAATATTTACAGTCGTGTCTTTTATTGGGCAAATTTACATGAGTATAATGTGCTTATTGCAACTGTTTGTGCACACAACTTTAAAAGCAACTAGTATGTTTTTTTTCTGTACTTTAACCTACTTTACCAAACACCTATTTAAAATCACACATTACATCGAATTTTACAAAATACTTGAAGCTTATTAATTTAATACATATTTTAAAATTGTCTAGAAAAAATAAAAGGAATATTTTTATATTGTAAAATGAAAAACATCTTGAAATTTTTTTTTCCTCGTAATGTTACCTACTTTTGAAATATATTTTTTTCTCATCCACAACATAAGTGAACTACAATTAAGTAGTTTTTTTATACTTATTCCTATTTACAATGTTATGAGGGTAAGACTGGTGCCTGAAAAAGGATTAAATAACCTGTGTTGAAGGTTACAGGGTTCCCATCCAGCAAACTAACAAAAAAATTACTGAAAGAACTTACAAATGAAAATAGAATAGTTAAAAGATGCGTCGGTGTGAGCGCGCTTGTGTGCATTATTGTGTGTTGTATGCGTATGTCTAAGGGCGTGTGAGTGAGTGTGTGTGTGTGTGTGTGAGTAACCCTTCCAGACTTTAACCGTTCTATCTATCAAACATTTCATAAATCAAAGTCCTCCCACACGTTGATCTGTTCGCGATAAACACAAGAACTACCGAACGAATTTTCAAAACCATTTCACCTAATGCACGTAGTGATTTAAGAGGACGGTTCATGTGTAATTGTGTATTATTTATTTTGTATGAATTGTTTAACACATTCCCTGTCCCCATACAAAATTATCTAACACTAGCATTCCGCCCGGGACTTCGTTCCCGTGGGAATTCGGGAAAATCATGTACCCTATGTCCATCACGGATAATGTAGGATTCTAATGGTGAAAGAATTTTTCAAATCAGTCCAGTAGTTTCGGAGCCTGTTCAATGCAAACAAACAATCAAATCTTTCTAGACTAACAATGTCACACGTCCAAGTGACATTCAATGTTCACGGGTCATTCGAAGCCGTGTCTCCATTGTGGAAGCACGGATTCCTGGCAAGCAGGTGCGTGACGATCATTGGGGTTATCTGGACAGGAAACGTGTTTAAACATGAGAAAAGTCCCGGCGAAGCTCCAAAGTCGAAAATAGCTTTATTTCATAGAAAATTAAAGATGTTACTTAATAACACTATTTTGAATCATCCTCGACATTCGATTGCTTATAACTTTTAAACGGCTGAAAGATTTTCATGAAACATGGCTAAGAACACTCGGGATAAAATTATCTATGACACAAAAAAAACTTAACGAAAATCGGTTTATCCGTTTGGGAGCTACGATACCACAGACAGATACACAGATACACAGACAGACGTTAAACTTATAACACCCCTCTTTTTTGTCGGGGGTTAAAAAAGGCAAAGAAGTGAATTACATTAGTATTTTTAACTTTGCACCTATTCGAAAATACTTCGTTTATTTTTTTATTTCAATAGACGTAACATCTGATAACTCTGGAG
The DNA here is from genome assembly GCA_949987775.1 of Aproaerema taeniolella. Taxonomy (NCBI): domain Eukaryota; kingdom Metazoa; phylum Arthropoda; class Insecta; order Lepidoptera; family Gelechiidae; genus Aproaerema; species Aproaerema taeniolella. Next base: position 16,811,467 of record OX465248.1, read on the forward strand.
CTGCAGCTCTAGCATGATAACGACAAACTCTCGGCTCACGCTGAAACTTCACTTTGATTGCGCGCGGGTCCCGCGCAAAGGCTTGCTCGCATTATGGCGTTGTCAATGTTCACATTTTGACATAGGAGACCGCAGTGTTGTCGCGGCGCTGTCACTATCGTACTTGACCTGCTGAGCAGTATTGTCATAAGTCTGCCGCCTTTGTACTGTTGGGCCTTTTTATAATTCGAACGGCACGGCACGGCACTTCAAAATTTGAATTACCATTGCCCCCTATGATCTCAGCTTCTTGTATTTTTATTAAATAGGAGGCAATAGAATTACAATTTTTCCGTGCCGTTTTCCAATTTTAAAAAGGCCCATTGTGTTTTGAGTATCAAATAATCATGTAGATTGAAGAATAAATAAAAAAATACATACAAGTAAACACATCAACGCGGTCTGGGGATATTGCACGATTTTTCATACAATAGAGGCCTGTTTGAGAAGCTATAAAAGCATACCTACACGAGATACATGGACAGCTATAACCTTCAGACGAGCAAGTGCTAAACTTGAATTTTTAATTCTAGTTAATAAATTTTGTTTTACTTTAAATTTGTGAAAACGTGAAGGAAACAAAAACGAAAATGCACTTTTTGCTTGCTTTTTATATGAAAATGGTCGAATTTACGCAATTTTTTTTCATTTTCGTCACGTTTTCACAATTTCAAGTAAGTAAAACAAAATTTATTGACTATAATTGAAAATTCAGGTTTAGCACTTGATCACCTTAAAATTATAGCCCTCCATGTATCTTGAGTATGCCATTATAGTTTCTCAAACAAACCTCTATTGTATAAAAAATGTGCAATATCCCTAGACCGTGTTGATGTGTGTACTACGCTACATAACCCTTTATTCCAAAATACTGTCTCCACAGCCCCAGCAATATTTTATTTAACGACATTGGTGACGATGGTGATGTTCATCCAAGTAGCCAAGAGTTGGCCAAACCTTGTCCAACATATAGCTAAAACTGAAGAGTTGGACCCAAATTTTGATACCAAATTAGTAAATCGTTGTAATATTACTTGTGCCGTTGTCATGCTGTTAGCATTATGTGAGTATTTTTTTTACTAACATGAAAAAGAATTTTTTTTATACATACATACATACACTCACGCCTTATATCTCTGTCAGGGTAGGCAATAGGCATAGCATCATGTGGTTCCTTAACATCTTGTTGACGTAGAGTTATTAGATGAAACATGTATATTTTGAGGTTTCAAATGATTTAATGACAAATAATTATTGTTCTCGGACAATTGACACAGAGTGCCTTAAAACTTCAAACTAATCTAGCAAGGCTACTATTTTTTGTAAATACATACTTAACTAAATATATAAAACTGAAGGTTGATGACTCACTGACTCATCAACGCTTGGAAGTTGAAAGCTGAAACTAAGCACAAAGGTTCCCTTAACGGTGAACACAAAGAAAAAGGAAGAATTTTGCAGAATTCCCACGGGGATACAAAGTCACGGGCATTCTCTAATAATTAATTTAAATATACTAATTGTAGTATGGTATAATGATATCACAACTGTTTTGGTTTCCGCGTTTCGTCACTGAAAAACTCAATGACAAAACGCCCGCGCTTATGCACTTGAAACTATTTCCCGATAGGCCATGTTAGAATTTAGGCGTAAATGTAAAATCAGCTTAAGTCTTCATTTATGAAGGATAAGATTTTTATCGTGTGGTGATCGGTTGAGAATAACACCACCCCATTTATTTCCGTGGGTGTCGTAAGAGGCGATTAAGGAAATACAAATGAGACCTGCCTCCTATTAATCCACCAATTTCTTCTGAATCTAAGGTAGCGTCCTATGGTCTCATGCAGTGTGGTAGGCTCTGTGAAGGGCCGTCTGGTTCGCCACCACCCTCCTACCGAAGTCCGACGCCGAAAAGCTTGCTGTGTACCGTTGCAACAAAACAGCTTGCTGTGTGCGTAGGAGTACCAGTGCCTAAATAGGCATTTTCTGGTTTAAATCGCTCTACCATCGACCCCATCTATGACCTTGGTCCAGATTGAGGTCAAGAGTTAACCCATCTTAAAATAAATAAAAAAGACCAGTATTCGCCACTATCATAGAATAGAATAGAATACAATAGAAAAATCTTTATTTTATAGGACATTCAGGATGTCACTTAAAACAAGTCAAGATTACAATAAAATACATACATATACAACTCTTGACTTCTATCTACCTATCTTTCAATTCACTTACGCCTCTATAATCCCTTTCGGGGTAGGCAGAACGTCAAGTAGTCGTCATGAACGTCTCAGACTTCTCTGGCTTCTTACACTCTTTTTTTTTACAGTTGAACATATTTTATCTCTACTTCAAGCATTTGCTGCAGCAATGGTTTGTTTTCCAAATGACAACTTGTACGAAGGATTTGTGAAGTTTTTCTATCCTTGGGTTTTCAATTATATACCATATTCACCTGTTTTAGGAGTACTTACTCAGGTAAGATTTGTTATTCTCTAGACCCATAACTAGTTCCTTTTTTTGTTTTATGGTCTGTTATTGACAATCCTTCACCAATTTTAGAAGTGAATTAACCTGAACTTAAATAATGTTTGATTAGTTCAACTAATAATTGCTCCCGTCAATGAATAAAAATCGCTTTTTTTACAAAAATGTTTGCCCCGGCCGGAAACTGAACCCAGGAACTATCAAGAACAGGCCAGCCCACCTTACCATTGAACAAGTTTTAAAATTAAAGCACAATTTAAAATCTTAACCACAGATGTGTGCAAAATTCTCGGAAAAAGAAGTAAATGGAAATAGCAATGAATTCAAGTAATATCTATGAATTCAAGTAAAAAAAAAGTGCATAAAAGCAATTAGCGTACATAGTAGTGTAAAAAATAATATAAAAAAATTACTAAAGTGAAATTAAAAAATAACCAAATAAATAGTAACTCTAAAATTAAAAAAAATCATATCACCCGACATTCGATTCAAACGGCTGAACCAATTTTAATCAACTATTGCTTAGAACCATTTCGATTACGTCAGCTTTCAAACAAAAAAAACAGCATCGAAATCGGTCAATTCGTTTAGAAGCTATTGCCACAGACAGATTCAGATACACAGACATACAGATATACAGACACACTGATACACACGTTTGTATAACACCCCTCTTTTTTGTCGGGGGTTAAAAGCAAGGAGATTATTATAAAATTTATATATCATTTCTATCACGTAGGAAAAAATTCCGAAAGATGTCAGACAAAAATCTTGTTCACTTCGACTCTTAGGCACAGATTACTTAAGGCTTCCATTAACTGAAAGGACTTAATCTATTTCTAAGTGCCAATATCCTTCAGGAAGACAGGATAATCCAAAGGAGGGCGGGATCGACTTTGTAGAGATTTATTTAGTTGTATGAGGTCGCGTGGTTTCAATTTGGATTGTTTCATGGCTTAGATTGACTTGATTCTCCATCCATGGGCCTTTTTATAATACGAAAACGGCACGAAAAATTTTATTACTATTGCATCCTATGCACTAGTGATTCTAGAAACTGGGAACATAGAAGGCAATGGTAATAGGTACAAATTCTGTCATGCCGTGCCGTGCTGTTCGAATTATAAAAAGGCCCACTGCCTTCTTCAAATAATTATTATCTTAACTATATATGTAGGTTACAATTTCTAATTTTAATAAATACTAGATTACTTAAAATAAGGTGTATGAATCAGCCTAGGAAACTGTATAACTGTCCCGAAGAAACAACATAGGTCGAAATATTTAAAAAAAACAACTGGTTGCTTTCCGGTAGTGCCGGCAGAAGTGAAAACTTGAACATATATTACTTGCTTGCGGTGTACTCTCCCTCCGTCTTACGAATTTTCGATCAGGTCACACGTCCTGACGTGAGTTTCACATTTTTTACCCATCCCAAAAAGAACGCTGCTAAAGAAGTTTTCACTCCCCCTCCGTCTTACGAATTTTTGATCAGGTTACGTGTCCTGCCGCGAGTTTAACATTTTTTACCCATACTTCAAAGTCCACAAAGTCGCTAAGGAAGTTTTCACTTTAAAAAAAAACAATGGGTTGCACTCCGGGAGTACCGGCAGAAGTGTAAAATAAAACAAAATAGACAAAAAGATTCGAACCTTCGACCTGTTGCTTACAATCTGGCAACTTTTCCACTCGACCAAACTGTCTACTTTCAATTCAGTAAAATAGTCTATCGGTATTTGCGCACTATGTGTGAATAATCGTTGACATCGTTGACATCTGTCACAGAGATAATTTTACCATAGGGCTGCCATCCGTCCGGGTTTCCACCCATACTTCAAATTACACAATGCTGCTAAAGAAGTTTTCACTTCAAAAAAGGTGGCAACCCTATCCTACGTATTTTAGATCACATCTGACGATAACGGTCACGTGACATCTGATGATCTGAGACGCGAGTTCATCGCGAGTTTAAATTTTTTTACCCATACTTCAAAGTGCACAACGCCGCTAAAGAAGTTTTCACTTTAAAAAAATGTTCGTCTCTCCAGTTCAAATTGTGCGATCCGCTGATTTGCCTTTGTATGGAACGTATTTTTTTTTTTGAGAATTTAATGTAGGTTCCTTGGAGAAAGTTATTCAGTTTCATGGAGAAAATCTCCCTCTAAAGTTTCGCTAACTAATTTAAAGTCACTATAATAATGTAAAATTTAAGCTTCAAAAGGCACACACGAGACAATCAAGACTTTTTTTGAAGTGAAAACTTCTTTAGCGGCGTTGTGCACTTTGAAGTATGGGTAAAATTAGTTAAACTCGCGTCAGCGTCACGAGTACGATAGTGACAGCGCCGCGACAACACCGCGGTCCTATGTCAAAATGTCAACATTGATTACGCCATAGGGCGAGCAAGCCTTTGCGCGGGTCCCTCGCGCAATCAAAGTGAAGTTTCAGCGTGAGCCGAGCGCGAGTTTGTCGTTATTGTACTAGAGCTGCTGATCGAAAATCCATAAGGCGGAGGGGTGTTGCATAAATATAGGCAATTAAAACTGCAAAAGTCAAGATGTCACGGAGGGGTGTTTGATAAATCCAGGAAAATAAAACTCCAAAAGTCAAGATGTCATCCGGTGTCAGCATAGAATAAATTAAATAAAATATTAATGAACAACGTTAATGTTCAAATTTTCACTTCTGCCGGCACTCCCGGAGTGCAACCCGTTGTTATTTATTGTACAGACAGCAGCACGTCAGGTTATACATTTGCACTACGAAAGCAGGCGCTATTACAAACGGCATAGAGGCGATGTCAAGGTCAACATGTTTAGCCTGATGTGCTGCAGTATGTACAGTCAACAGCACATTAGGTTACCACAAACTGTCAAATTTCCCCAGTGGATGGTCAACTCTATTGCTTGGATATAAAATTGAAAATCGATCGAAAAAATTTGACAGTTTTGGATAGTATGATGTGCTGTTGACCCTGTACAAAGGACCGCATAATTATTAGGTTACCATATGCGTGCACTCTGTTCTGGTACTATTAAAGAGGTTTTGCAATGAAAATGGGGTATGCGCTGGTCTCTGATGCGCTCGTCTCTGTACATTAAATAAATGATAAATTCCTTTTTCAGTATTTTCATTTCCAGTCGACGTTTATATGGAACTTTTCCGACTTGTTCGTGATTTGCATGAGTTATTACTTGACGTCACGGCTCGAATCTATTAACAAAAGGTTGCTTGCTGCACAAGGAAAGGTAATCAATCAATTTAATACAATCTTTAAAAAAACTATGAATAAGAAGAGATAATGCGACGAATAAAAACTATCGTCGTGGTTTCAGCTCCAACATACTCGTATCTTACTTTAGTTTTATGTATTGCCTTCCTTTTTATCTCCAGAGAGATTGTCGGTTGTTTTCTCACATGTCGTTTTGACATTGGAAATGTATTTTTGTTCGCTCCAGTGTAGGCTCGAATTTCACGAAAAAGTGCGATTATTATCTTCATCGGAGGGTTGCAAAAGCAATTATTCGAGAAAGTCAAAAACGAAAAAAGTTATGGCCGAAAAAATTCAGTTTTTTTCGAGTTTTATATTTTGGCGCTCGATATTTTTGAAACGAAGAATGATATTATAAATTCGAGAAAATTTCCTCTTGACAATTTAGTCAGCTACAATTTGAGCTTAAAAATGGGACGATCGAGTCAAGGGTTACCCTGCAGCCGAACCTTTTTCAAAAAAGTCAAAAAGACAGAACGACATTTTTTCAAATTCCGTAGATTCCTTTTCAATGTAGTAGTCGTGTGAAGCACGAAATCTGTGAATTTTTAAAATTGTATTGTATTGCGCTTTCTGTGTCAAGAAATGTTCTGAATCTGAATCTTATAGGTAAACTCCACGGTTTAAGAATTTACTAAGCTGTCTCTATCAGTGCCTTGTATTAATTGTTTCCTCTCTCGTGTTATAGTATCTACCAGAAGTGTTCTGGAGGTCATCACGCGAAGATTACGGCAGGGTGACAAATTTGGTTCGACGTATCGATGACGTCATCAGTGGGGTTATCTTCATTTCTTTTGCGAACAACCTCTTCTTCGTCTGTCTCCAGCTTTTCAATACATTAGAGTGAGTTGAAACTTTTATAATAAAGAATTTAATATAAGTATTTTATTAAATTGCAGTGTCTTAAAGAGGTGACAGCCAAGTTGATGTAAGAACCGGGAGGTTGCGGGTTCAAATCCTGGTTCAAACCTCTACTTCTGAAGTCGTTTTTTCGGATTTTTATACGGAATTTTTATTACTAGTTAATTATTAATTATCAATTATCACTCAGTGTTGAAGGAAAACATCGTAAAGAAGCCAATACGTCTGAAAATTAAGTTTTCGAAAAGAGTGTGGTCCATTAACCCGCAATGGGCTAATATCGTGGACTATGGCTCCAACCCCCTTCATTGTTTCAAAGGGAGGCCCGTGCCCCTCGGTGGGGACGTACACGTGCTGAACACGGCGATAAATATCTTAAAATAGACCTTCCAACTTTGTAAAATCATCCATGCTATTAACATTAAATGCAATTATATGTATGTACTTAACAAAATATCACATTGATAATAAATGGGTTTATAAATATGAGTTTCTCTAAGAAGAGACGTTAAAAAAAAATGCTTTTACGAAACCAATATTTTCTTATAAAACAAATGAATACAATCGTCATTAATACTTTTCTTAGACATGGGCCTTTTTATAATTTGGAAACGGCACCACAAAATTGTATTAACTATTGCCTCCTGTGTAATAGTAATACTAGAAGCTGAGAACATACGGGGCAATTGCAATGATAATTCAAATTTCGAAGTGACGTGCCGTTCCGTTCGAATTATAAAAAGGCTCTGTTTCACTTCAACGCTTCAACGTACAATAGGTGTTTTAATTGAATTTATTGTTGACAGTAACGGCATAAAAGGTGCTCCAGAATGTAGTATTCGTACAAAAGGGTAAGAAAACAACATTCGTTCATTTGAATTTAAGCCACAACAGCTTTCAATTGGTTGCTTTGAAGAAAAATTTATGAGTGGGTCGTCTCACTGGAATCATTCCACGCTGGACTGGAAAAAAAGAAAGAAAAAAATTAAATTAACAAGCTACTATAGACGCCAGTAAGGGAATTGCTTTTTTCACTCTTGATGGGTTCACTCTTGACCAAAATATAGCTCAGGAGCGAATATGCGGTCGTGGATGTAGCAAGCTCACCCAGAAGGTACCTATTCACTCGAACTATATAGAGACTCAGGTTATATGAGCCCGAAAAGGCAGACGCAGCCAGGGAATCCCATTCCTTAGCGGTGTGTATTATAAAAGATGAAGAGAAGCGCTCAGTGCGGATTCGAGGAATCTCGACAAGGTAAGGGTGGTACCCTGCAGACGGTCGGTAGATGAAAGGGGAAGGCGGAATGAGTTCGTGCAGTTTATGACCAACTAGCCGCTCTGGACTCGGTAGATCGTAGAGCCAGGAGGCTTATTGGTGATAAAAAGCTGGTTAAGGATAAGCTCCAAAGCCTAGCTCATAGACGCAAAGTAGCTTGCCTATGTGTTTTTTATGAGATGTACTTCGGAGAGCGTGCTCAGAGGCTGCATGAGCTCATTCCGCCTGCCCATTTTTTCCATCGGACGTCAAAACGCACTGCGGGGTATCACTTTTATCTTGTCGAGATCCCTCGGATACGTACTGAGCGCTATTCTTCATCTTTTATACTGCGTACTGCCAAGGAGCGGAATTCTCTGCCTGCGTCTGTATTTCCGAGTTCATACAACCCAAATATCTTTAAAGTACGAGTGAATAGGCTTTTTCTGGGTGAGCTCGCGACATTCTCGACCACATCTTTGCCCTAAGATAGATTTTGGTCAAGAGCGAACCCATTTTCAATAAAAAAAAACATACGAAGGTTTTGCTGTATACTCATTTTAAATTGTATAACTCTTAAAAGGCATGTGAAATTATGCGTCAAGTTGTTTTAGATTCACGCGATGCTCTGCCTACCCTACAGACAGAAAGGTATACATATTCTGACATATAAATCTGCAAGAGATACACGTGCCTTTGTCGCTTTAGATCAAAGTGACAAGCTTCCATAATTGTTTAAATCAAATTAGCAGAGTTTCTCTCTTAGCCTTTGGGCTCTAAAGTTTCTATTATATTGCGCAATCATGTGACTGAACTGAAACACCACTTGATATGAATGCCTTAGCACAGGGCTTCTCAAACTTTTCTATTGGGACACCCTTAAGTTTACCATTTTCTTGCAACCCCCCACACATTTAGTTTTTAAAAATTGCGCAATTACTATGCACTTACGTATTTTGCAGCTAAGGAAATCGGAGATAACATCAGAAGAAGAGCCAAAAATTGTGTGTACCTTTATGATCACATTTGGTTGGTTTGGTCGAATGGTAGTAAAGCTTGTCCTTCTTTACCATTCGACCAAACCAACGACGGGCCCTGGGTTCATGTAAAAAGCAGATGTTTGTTTGTTCTCATGTTTTTGTGGGTGTTCGTGTCTGTCTTTGTGTATCTCCACGTCACAAGAAAAACTTTAGTGTGGACTTATGATTTATAAGTCCACACTAAAGTTTTTCTTGTGTAGGATTTATAATTATTATTTAAAAACAATCAACAAAGAGTTATTTTTCTTGTGAAATGGTTAATTTTTGACTCGGTTGGTCGTCAATCGTCACCGTAAGGCTCTATATTTGGAAAGTTTGGGAAGCCCTACCTTAGCACAATAGTTTACAAATTAACTAAGTTATGTATGTTCACTGACAGCCCAAGGCCTCTTCAGAAGTTGATATGATTCTATTCAATATTCGGTAGTTCGAATGATTACTTGGTTTTGATTAGTTTAGAACCATCTGTCTTTCATCATCATCGTCAGCTTTCAAATAAAATAATAAACTTCATCGAAAACGGTCCATTCGTTTAGGAGCCACGATGCCACAGACAGATACCCAAATATAGAGACATATAGATGCACAGACACAAACATACACACGTCAAACTTCTAACACCCCTCTTTTTTGTTAGGGGTTAAAATAGTTCAGCAATGCCTTTAAAAAGCTGCCAAATATAGACGAAACGAGTACTAGTATATCTTTTGAAAGTTGCTTTCATAGTTTAAGCTCGCATTTATGATTTATTACCAACTTTGCTTGTAGTGGCCGACAAAGTTTCTTCTCCTGAGTATTATGTGATAGCCTGTACTAAACATAGACTTAAGATTGTAGCTGCAGCTTAGGCACTCTGACAGCTTAATAATGAATTAATTTCCTTCACAAACTACTTTACCGGTAGTCGATTTTTATATTAATGAATGTACATACCTAATTTTCCACGTTAAAAAAACGTATGAGTCACCGACTTCAATCCCAACAACAGTTCGCACAAAGTAGATAACTAGTATTTTTTGCAGACTACAATGCCTATTAGTAGATAAACACAAACGAAAATGTCACTCATTTATTTAGATGATGTTCTCGTTTGTAGTATTGTTTTGTTTTTGTTGATTTTTTAAAAGCGCTCAATCATTTTCGATAAAATTTATATGGGACCACCTCTGGAGTATACTCTTAAAAAATAATTTTGAAAATCAGTCCATAATTGGCGGAGAAATCGGTGAACATACATAAAAAAAAATACATACAGTCGAACATAGAACCGCCTCCTTTTTTGAAGTCGGTAAAAATTTGCCATTTTGACTTGTCGAATGTGCTATTATCGGGATTCTTTCTTTGATGTATTATCAAGTAGATTGCCAAATAATACAATTCTAATTCTACATCCAGCAAGTGACCAAAATCAAAACAAAAACACAATTGTATGTAGGTATTGTTAATAACTCTAAAATAATTTAAATAATTAGTACCTACCCCGATTTTCAATCACTTTTACCTTAAACGGCTAAATCGATTTCGATAATCACGTCTAAGAACCACTACTAGAAAATCTGCTTTAAAAAAAAACGCAACCTAATTCGTTCACCCGTTAAAAAGCTACTGTGGCACAGACACAGGCCAAATTTTATGTACTGTCAATCAAACGTCTAAGAACCACCACTAGAAAATCTGCTTTAAAAAAAACCACAACCTAATTCGTTCACCCGTTTAAAAGCTACTGAGGCACAGACACAGGCCAATTGTATGTACTGTCAATCAAAACCGGTTTAATTCTTAACAGATACACCTTCCTCTCTCATCTTGTTGTACTTCTGTAAAGGATTTTCTTCTCTCTCACACACTTTGGTTCTCTATACACCAGTATAATACGAAGTCTATGGTACTAACTACAAACTCTAACTTTTGGAAATTCAATACCTAACAATAACTCAATTGACTTGGATATGTGTTATCAAAGCTTACGAGTACTAATTTGTTTTAACTACTAACATTGTGAGCTGTTAAGTTATCTTATATCTAAATTGGATTCGAGAAGTTTGAACTGTTTTAAAGCCACTGTGATTACTGATTATTATCTGTGATTTGAATGTGAAATTACAATTAGTTGCTGTATTAAGACTTTAATAAAATACGAGTACGAACTAACTATTGGATTGCAAAATATGGATTTGTTAGTTTTTATTCATAAGTAAACAAATTTATACCTAATTGCTTCAGTAACTAGTGTCAATAAATAAATTAAAAATATTTACTCTTAGCTATTTCCTTAAAATAACATAGATTTTGACAAAATATTTACCATTTTTTTCAATGATGAAAAAGAAAAATAATGGCTGATTATCTGGCCAGCTACAGAAAAAAAACATAATAGGCGGGAAAGTGGCATTCCGATCTTCATTTGTTTTTTCGAGTTGTAGAGTTTTGTAACTTTCGCATAGAAACAATGAGTTAAGCTTATTCATGTTTTTATTTTTACTTTCTTTGTATTCGTAATGAAAAGCACAGTGTTTATTTCGGGTGAAAGACTTATTTAGTCCCTCGAACTATTTATAAGTTGCTTTCACCCCTAAAGTAACAATGTACTATGATTGTTAACTGATTTTGAAACCATCAATTAAGAGGCATTGTCACTCAACCAAGTTTAGTAGTTTTGCAAGTTCTGAGTGGCCCACACTAACGTTTTCCCTTGTGATGTGGGTCCCTTGGAAAATACAAAAAAAACGTCATGAACACTCATGTTTAAATATTTCCCCTTAATGGGAATCGAACCCAAGACCCATCATTCAAGAGGCAGCGCCACTATCACTCGACCAAATGCCGTCAATATACTTGATTATACACCTATACCTACACAAAAAGGGAAAAAAGGACCAAATCGGTCTCCTGAAACCGTTTCAATTAGACCCAAAAAAATTGTTGTTTTTTTCTCCAGAAACGCCAATAAGCCTCACATCCTTGGAGGGTATGAAGCCTCAGTGTACTTCGTCTTCTCGCTAGTGTTCCTCATCAGCCGATCCATTGCTGTCTCCTTGATAGCAGCTCAGGTCCACTCAGCCTCAACCGTTCCCGCGCCTGTGCTGTATGACGTACCTTCACCGGTGTATTGTGTTGAAGTATGTATCAGCTTTTGTTAAAATATTCTTTTTAGAGTTTCGTACCCAAAGAGTAAAAACGGGACCCTATAACTAAGACTCCGCTGTCCGTCCGTCTGTCTGTCTGTCTATCTCATGAACCGTGAAATTTTCCCAGATGATGTATTTCTGTTGCCGCTATAACAACAAATACTAAAAAACAATAAAATAAGGGCTCTCATACAACAATTTAAACGTGATTTTTTTTGCCGTTTTTATAGATAATGGTACGGAACCCTACATGCGTGAGTCCCACTCACACTTGGCCGGTTTTTTCTTTTTGCAGCAGCCATAATGGACACCTTCTCACTGGGAACGATTACGAGCGGGCTATTTGACTATTAGATTTAATGTAATCTTGTTAATTATTATAAGTTGCCTATTTTCTTTTTTAATCACACTATTTTAGCATTATTAAAACACTTACCTACAATATTCCTAAGAATATTCATAAATAACCAGGAAACCGCATTCCCATTCGCGTCGAACATTTTTTTCTTTTCCTAAAATTATTTGATTAATCAATCACAGTGGGCATCGCGGCATCAAGCTTAAAACTGACATATGATTTTGAAAAATCGATCGTATGATTTTTGCCACTGTCATCTATACGATGATAGCGGTATAAATTGCAAGAGAGATGAACCCAATGCTCCGGAGTATTGATCGTAAACTTATAGAATAGATGTTCAGTTAGAAATCAAATCCAGAGTTATCACATTTTATTGTATATTTTAACAACTTCCTCTCTGATTTTTAAACTTAAAAGATGCATCCTGACTTTTAAGAATATTAATTTATTAATTGGCTAGTTATTAATTGGTGATAGCCCAAATTGGTAATGAGCCAGACTTGTAATCCGAAGGTCGTGGGTTCAAATCCTGGTGTAGGCCTGTACCTCTAAATTCATCATTTCGGATTTATGTACGGATTTATAATTATAATATAATCAACGGTGAATGAAAACATCGTGATGAAACCCGCCCGTGCAAGAAAATTTTCGAAAGACGAGCGGTCCACCAAACCGCATACTGGGCCAGCGTGTTCGACTATGGCCTAAATCCCTTTCATGTTTCGAAGGGAGGCCCGTGCTCCACGGTGGGGACGTATAAGGGTTGGTAAAAAAAATAATTGGCTAGTTTATACTTACATTCAACATCAAAAGGTCAATCAAAGTTTAAACTTATAGGGTAAATATAAAAAATGTAACAAACCAATTTTTTTTTCAGGTTCAAAGGTTTTTAGATCAAGTCAATGGAGAAAAAGTTGCATTAAGCGGTCTTCAGTTCTTCCTCGTTACTAAGGGGTTACTTCTGACTGTGCGTATAAAAATCCTTAACAAATAAATAAACTAAGAAAATAGAAATCTGAATGTTTTTCCTTCATTTTTGTCAGAAAGGTGACTGAGATAACTGCGCTATTATTTTTAACTCCCGACTAAAAAAAGTTTTGTTATAATTGGACATGTACATCTGTGTATCTAACCGTGTGATGATCGGTTGAGAATAACACCACCCCATCTCTTTCCGTGGGTGTCGTAAGAGGCGACTAAGGAAACACAAATGAGACCTGCCTCCTAGTAATCCATCCCAGGCAACGACACTTCATTTTTTTCTGAATCTGAGGTGTCGTCCTATGATCTCATGCGGTGTGGTAGGCTCTGTAAAGGGCCGTCTGGTTCGCGACCACCCTCCTACCGAAGTCCGACACCAAACAGCTTGCTGTGTTCCGTCGGTGCGTGGGAGTACCAGTGCCTTTATAGGCATTTTCTGGGTTAACTCGCTCCATCGTCGACCTCATCTTTGACCTTATGGTCAAGATTGAGGTCAAGAGTTAACCCATCTTATAATAAAAAAAAAATAAAAAAAACGTCTGTGTATGTGTGTGTCTGTCTGTAGCTCTAAGCAAATGGACGATTTCGATACGGTTTCCTTTGTTTGAAAGTTGACGTAATCAAAACGGTTCTTAGCTATGTTTGATCAAATTTGATTTAACCGTTTAGTCGAATATCAGGGGTGATACACATTTATTAATTTTAGAGTTTTAGCTAACCGTTACTTCACAGAAAACTGTTAATTTCACAAAAAACTGTTATTATTTTTAACAAAAAACTGTTAATTTCACAAAAAACTTCACAAAAAACACAAAACTTCACAAAAAAACCTTTTGTGTCGTATTTCTGTGTGTGATTTTATATATATTTGTCATGTGTGCAAAGAACTGTAAATAAATAAAAAAAACTTCACAAAAAATTTCACAAAAACTGTTAATTTCACAAAAAACTGTTAATTTCACAAAAAACTGTCATTATTTTTACTTCACAGAAAACTGTTATTATTTTTAACTCCCGACTAAAAAAAGTTTTGTTATAATTGGACATTGTACATCTGTGTATCTGTACGTCTGTGTATCTGTGTGTCTGTCTGTAGCATCGTAGCTCCTAAGCAAATGGACGATTTCGATACGGTTTCCTTTGTTTGAAAGTTGACGTAATCGAAACGGTTCTTACCTATGTTTGATCAAAATTGATTCAACCTTTTAGTCGAATATCGGGGGTGATACAAATTTATTAATTTTAGAGTTTTAGCTAACCGTTACTTCACAAAAAACTGTTAATTTCACAAAAAAACTAGTACTCATTTTGTAACCTGCATACCAAAGTGATATTTCCTCTACAGTTATACTCGAACATGTGTATATAATTATCTAATTAGTTGAGTGTTTTGCCAGTGTGGGTATCAATAGATTGTCATTATAATTTTCCCTATGCATGCAAATTATATAGTACTAATTAGAAAAACCAGTGTTTATATATTATATGAACGTATTGTCTGCTCGTGACTCGTGTACTGCCTGAAACACAAATTCCACCTAGTTCAGGCGTATACCTAGTTAAAAATCTATTTCTTATTCTACTTCTATTTCACTTTTATGTAATTTTTGTGTGTTTTTATACAAATAAAATAAATATTCAACATTAAACATTTCAGGTAGCGGGTACAATAGTGACTTACGAACTTGTTATGGTACAGTTCAACTCACCAACGTCATCATCGGAACCTACTACCACAGTTTTACCACTTCTTATGTCTTCTAAATCACCTACGTAATAGTACATTATAATATAAGTGCGGTATGTTGAAAATTACAGCCGAGGCGATATTGCTAGCTCGAGCCGTAGGCGAGGGCTACAATAAAGCAGAGGCTGTAATTATCAAAATGCACGTATGTCATGCGACGTTTTATAACATATTTGTGAGGAAATAAATAAAAACAATACAAAGAAAAGAAGAAGCGCGCGGAATTATTTTTACTTCTGCACAAATTAGCGATGCGCGCGCATCAGGGTTTTTTTGGCAAAGGCACAAAAAACAGCCAGTATTACTAATAAAGTAAATTAATATTTTTGTGTTTTTTTATAGATAAATGGTTGTTATTTATTATCAAAATTAATTAAATTAAAGAATTAAATATTTATTTATGATATTTTATCTCCTATCAAATGTTGACCACTTTTCTGACATAGGTAATAACTATTTGCTAAGATTTTAAAAAGTACCGTTAGTTTTTAGACGGAGCATCATGATGAACCGTCCGTTTTACATTACATTACCGGACCAGTACGTAATAATATACAATACGATATTGAAATTGGTGAAATAAAAGACCCTTTACGACCAAATGTGTTATAAATGTATTTTTTACTTTATGTTGTTGCTACTTGATGGAACTCCATATTATGCATGAAACTCCACTTGTTTATTATATATTTTAAATTCTAAGCTAAGACACCCCTGAAGATGATGTAATCGAAACCGGTTGCATAAAAATATTAAATAAGCAAGTGGAACTAGTGTAAAAATCTTGTCTTTCATTGGTAATAATATGGAGTTTAAACTCTAAATTAAGACAGGCCTGAAGATTATGTAATCAAAACAGGTCACAAAAAATATAAAATAAGCAAGTTGAACTAGTTTTAAGAAAAATCATGTCTTTCATTGGTAACAACTACGTAAATATTTTGTAGGCTTGGTATGATTGTTGTGCTCGAATAATCTCTCTTGAGGCTAAGGTTATCAATTGAAAGAAAAGAACCAACGGAGATATTTTGTGTGCTGCAATTAAATTATTCTTTAATTAAATTGCAGCTCACAAAAAATGCCACTAATTAGCACAAAATATCTACGATTTGATTTTAAAATTTTGTAGTGTCCATTTATATTTTATTGTGGAAAATACTAAAGTAATAAACTTATCCAAGATTAAAAGTGCAATTTGATTTATTATATTTGAAATTGTTCAATTTATTTTTATTTTATTCATAAAAAATAACCAACAGCATAATGTTGAGAGTTTTAAATGTAACGTCTAAGGTGATATGCATAGCCAATTATTACCCTGGATTAGCTAATGAATGTTGATATATAAAAAAATTCTATTTAAACTGAGTTGTACACCTAAGAAGAGCAGATCAAGCCGGGAAGTAGAAATGAATAATAAGGCTTATCATAAATGCAAGTGAATAATATTAGAAAGTAAGTACCGTAGACTGGGGTGACTTTCAAATCAAGGGTAAGTTTGATCAGCCAAGTATCATGATCTACAAGTGTTACATTTTTGTTCTGCTGCAATCACACGATGCACTAGTTGCGAGACTTGTCGATTAGATGTAAATTGACACTATCAAAGCAAATTCCTGGCTACCAGAAGCATAATCAAAGTTACCCTGGATTTGAAAGTCACCCCAGTCGCTGGTATACATTTTTTTTAAGTGACTGGGATTAACTTTCGTTTCCAATTAATCTTCTCTCATTTTATAGTATTCTTATTTTTCTTTATTATTGTATTAACTTAGTTAATATGTAATCATATTACAAATGAAGGAGTAAATAGTGTAATATATATTCTGATACGGCAGCGATCCCGTCTCTCAGGCGATCACTGAAAACCAGTGTTGATGGCTCTTCGGAGCCACGGCATCATGCTGAGTGAAAGCCTTTTTGGTACCCTCTTACTAAGTTTTTAGTTAATTATTAGTTTAGTTTAAATTTTCTTTTAAGTACAAGTAACAAATAATAGTACATTATGCTACAAGTGTGCTAAGTTCGGCTCGGGCTCTAAACTCGCCTCTAATGTAATATCCAATGCGCACGCGTGTCATACGACGTTTTTCAACACATTTGCGAGGAAAGAAAGAAATAAAAACTTTCCTTTGATATTGACGGCAACAAGATATCACTTGCATGTTGCGCCTTGGAAAGTATTTTTGGCGGTGTACCCATGTAGGTTTCCTGTTCTGCACTTGAAGAAGACATTTTTGTGCTGCATTTCTGACAATAAAAACAATCTGATGGAGGAGCTATATTTTTTTTCTTTTTTCGCTCGCAAAATGAGATTCACATTGACATGTATGCCATACAGCCAAATAAAAAAAAATGCTTATCTATATATTTTCACGTTTTAGCATAAATAAATGATAATTTTCTGTTAAATTTAAATGATTTAGTTAGTGGAATTATATTTTTATTTACAAAGAGTTACTATTTACAAAGTGTAACTATTTAACACTTAATTTTAAATATAAAATAAGATCTGATCTCTTTGCTGAAATTTAGAAAAAAAAAACATTACGTACTTGTGCTTTATTATTATTACTCACGGGCTGGGTAATACATATCATTATGAACCTTAAAACAATGACATAAGACCCACTTTATGAGCAAATGTGTTGAAAATGTTTTTATATTTCTATTATTGCCACAATGTACAAAGTGTCGAGGCCAATGTGCCTCAATTGTACCTTCTTACAAATTACTGAATTAATAGTAAATAAATAAATAATATTGTAAGTGATAATAGGACGAATATTTATGGGTAGAATACTTAAGGCCTAAATTTAAAAAATAAATTATTATCAGTTCAGCGCTGAGCAAGTGATAATTAATAAAATAATCCGTAAGTACATACATACATATCCAGAAAAACGAATTCACGGGCCCGAACCAGATTTTGAACAAGCAACCTTCCGGTTACTAGACTAGTTCTCTAACCAAGGCTATCACCACTAACATCCAAAGTTCACTGAAATAATAAAAATGAATTTGAATAATAATATACAAAATAATTATTATTCAATAGTATTTTGTAAACAACTAAAAGCACATCAGGCCTGATACTTTGGACAAATGTGTTTACTTACATTATTTATTCGCACTTGTGATAAATAATATTCATCTCATTTCATTTCTACTGCCCAGCTTGATCTGCTCTTAAGTGTACCGTACCTACAATTTAATTAAAATAAAACATTGTATATTTTTTCACGTCAACGCTCATTAGCTAATCCAGGGTAATCTATAATTGGCTATGTATATTATCTAAGACGTAACATTCTGTACTTTTTACGTTATGCTGTTGATTACCTTTGTATAAATAAACAAATAAATAAATAATCCATAACACACACCAAGTGCTCCTTAACCTAAAACCAAATCACTTATTCGCTGCATGAATTTGAAATCTAAAACAAATGCATTTAAGATAAGCTTAACTGATTTCAAAGTTGAGGCAACAAAACGACCGAGTCGATAGTCGCAACTCCTTCAATTAACTCGAGAATGCATTTTAAATCCCATTTGCTTTGTGCTCTCAGCTTTGTTAAATCAACTTTTGTAACTTTTTTACAAATTATTTTCGTTAACTCTAGACGAATTTTAAAGTTAGAGCGTTTTTCTTTGTTCTTGACTTTGCCTAGATCAACTTTGTAACTTTTCTTTTAAAGGTGGTTTTTGTGAAGTAACAAAGAAACGAGTTTTTTGTTACCTATTTTTCTTTGTTTTCTAATTTATTTGTTATTAATTTTCACGTATTTTTTTTAAATCGCCAAAAAAACTAGAAACAAAGGGCAATTAGTGCACTTTTCAAAACAACGGAAATTCGGCATATTATTTCCGTAGATCAATTATTTATTAACTTCAATGACATGATATAACTAATACACAGCAACACAGTTAAACTAACATTAACAAACAGTGAACAGAAGAGTGAGTGCCACCGGAGTAAAGACACTATGACTCAGCATTATGCTGTAAACAAGTTCTACATCACTGATCTTCCGTCAGGACCTAGATAGAGTTATAGCAAGACTGGCAGTCAATGTGAAAATCTTTCTATCACACATTAATCTTATTATTTTAACGTCGCTTTACTTTGGTGCTGATTAATTACGAATAGTGGACGAAGCCATACTGTTTTCATAAACTCTAGATTCTTTTGAAATATCGAGTGACTTTTAATTAATAATCGAAACTTTATGGAGTTCTTCCCATGAAACTAAACAACTATATGTTCCTTGGGGAAAGTTGTTCAGTTTAGTGGGCTGATTCACTTTCCAAATTTTCGCTTACTAATTCAAAGTCATCTAAATAAATTCAGTAACGTAAAATACGTTTGTTCCCACTCGTTACATCAAACAATAAATAAAACTTTACCCGTTTCGAACAAAATATCTCCATCGTATTATAGTATTGGAAATATATGTTGTTGACAGTTTATACTGTATTTCACCTGCCCCTGCCATTTTACAGTAGCGACACGTGTAATATCAAAGATACATAACAATTCAGAGCACCGTTCTATTTCGTGAAAAATGCTTGGTTTATTCCTAAATTCACCATTTCACAACTAACAGACATTATTTAATTTAATAGTCGAATTGAGAATCTCCTCCTTTTTTGAAGACGATAAAAATAGCTTTAGTCCATGGAACAATATACGAAGTAATTTTAATTATATCGAAGTGGGGAATTACATTACTCCATTTAAATCGATATTCGCCAAGGAAGAAGAATAGAATACAATTGAAAAAATCTTTATTTTATAGGACATTCAGGATGCCACTTAAAATAAGTCAAGATTACAATGAAATACATACAAACATACATTAAACGATTTAAATACGTACATACGCATTCGTTCTTTTGATCCTACTGACTCTACGCCTATTTGCAAAGGTGCAGTCTTCCTCAGAGAAGAACAGGCAAGAAACTCTGAGGTTGCTCTTTTAAATCGCATTACAAATTTTCTTATTTACTAATTTTAGCTAAGTCTGAAATAACTCTAGAGCTGAGCAGTTCATTCTCATGGCTGCCTGTCTGATAGATAATCAGAAATTACTAATAGCCCTTTTTGCAAAGTTTTTGTTTAATTACTGTCTTAAGTTTGTCCAAAGGTAACAATAGGAAACATTGTCGGACACCTAGACGGACCCCTTTTAAAATACAATTTTAATTCATTTTTTTCTGTGTTAAACTGTTGTACTGTCCACCAACTTGCATTGGGGTCCACCAACTCGCATTGGGCCAGCGTGAAGGACTATGGCCTAAATCCGTGTTTCGGAGAGAGGCCCGTGCCCCTCGGTGGGGACGTAAATGGGCTGGTAAGAAACCGTTTTTAACCCCCAACAAAAAATAAGGGAATATTATAAGTTTGACATTGTATCGCTTTGTGTCTTTGTACTTGTATTTATGTGTATCTGTGTGCTGTTTGTGGAATCGTAGCTCCCAAGCAAATGGACTGATTTCGATGCGCTTTTTTCTTTGATAGCTGACATAATAACTGTTTTAAATCTGAAGTAACTCTAGAACTGAGCAGTTTATTCCCATGGTTGTTCAATATTTGGCGGTGGAAATTGGTTATTGGAGTACATGGGTATATTCCAGAGGGGTGTGTTTATTTACGTGGCCCTGAAACATAACAGCGCTATTATCGTTCCGATAATATATGTCCACGAGGGTTTACAACCTTGGTGACTCAGGTACACATAGTTACAGTTTATTTTCTGAGCAAAACTAGTTGTCCTTATATTACATATAGTAAAGCATACAATATAAAGTTCAAGTCAGCCAAATTTTATAAATCTAATAAAGACGGCTGCTTCGACTTGTGGCGCCACCGCCGCCAACTGAATTTTCAGGTAGTTTGCAACTTTACGTTCAGTTGGCAGTGACGCTGCTGGTGGGGGTGGTTATTAGCAAGTATATGTAAAATAATAATTCTCAATGTTGCCACCTGAACAGATAAAATGGCCTCCGTTCTATCCATCGACACACACAAAATCGGGGCCCGGATTTTTTGCATTGTTGTCAATCTAAAGAAGCTGTGTGTCTCATTTATCGTAACTGTTTTTACTGCGTTCTTAAGTTATACGAGAATTCTTTAAGCCCTTTTTCTTGTTGTTAAGGATGCAAAGAATTTACAAAAGTTTTATATCTATTACGACCACTGAGTTTGTTTAGAAGTATTCAGAGTTCCCTTTTTTTAAAAAATTTAGAGGTGCATAGAAACCTCGAAATTTTTATAAGAAATAATTTAATGATTAATCTCTAGACTGTAAGATTTTTAGTACCATATTAAAATCAATACTCTATTGTTTTTTCAGTAACAAAATTTCGATAAAATACAAGTTGAACCAACATTTTAACAGTAAAATTATTGTTAAAAAATTTTATTGCTAAAATGTTAAAGCTAATTTGTTTGTAACGGTGGTTACAGTTAAGCGTCTTGGCTCGAGAAATTATTGTTAAATTAGTAACTATATTGAGAAGTTATAGTTTTTCGGTCACTGTAAAATTCATTGTTAATGTAGCTGACGCAGCGACTTAATTTTAAAACTCGTATGTGGCAATACTAAAGTCAGTTGCTGAATAACTTTTGTTGAGAAATAATTGTAGTTTTATATTTGACTGTTAGTTTGACGATTAAAAAAAAATGTATTTGAAAATGAATATCAAAAGTAAAAAACAAATTAAAAACCAAAGAACCGTCCGCTTTTTTCACATAATTAAAATAAACGAAAGCTGCAATTGAATCTTTAATGGGATCCAATTCAATTTATTCGAGTGTTTTACACAAAACATATCCAATTCGAATGCACAGTTATTTTCCTGATGGAAGCTCAAATTATCGTGTGCTTTAAAATTTTCTTATTTATTTTGGAAGCGGTGGTAGCCTAGTTGTTAATGAGCCAGTAGACTTGTAACCGAAAGGTTGCAGGTTCAAATCCTGGTGCGGGCCTGTACCACAAAATTCATCTTTTCGAAGTTATGTACAGATTTCTCATTAATTATTACTTGCTCAGCGTTGAAGGAAAACATCATGATGAAACCCGCTCGGCACGTCTAAGAAAATTAGTTTTCTTCGTTTCTTTTTTCGTTCGCAGGCTTGAGCCAGCGTAGTGGAATATGGCCTAAATCCCCTTCGTGTTTCGAAGAGAGGTCCGTGCCCCTCGGTGGGGACGTAAGTATATGGGCTGATAAAAATAACAATTTTCCAGCTCCATAGTTTGTGACTTCATAATTTAAAATAATTAAGTTAGCGAATATTAAGGATGTAGCTTAAAATTGGTCGAAATGTAAAAAAAAATTGCCTTTCCATAAATCTAGAGCAATCAGCTGTCAATCTTATTGCCTCCGGAAATATATAAAAAAATCGTGTTTCAAAGTGAGGCCTGCCCCTCAGTGGGAACGTATATGGTCTGATGAAAAACATATGCGTATTTAAAAAAA
Source organism: Aproaerema taeniolella (assembly GCA_949987775.1). Lineage (NCBI taxonomy): Eukaryota > Metazoa > Arthropoda > Insecta > Lepidoptera > Gelechiidae > Aproaerema > Aproaerema taeniolella. Next base: position 16,834,125 of record OX465248.1, read on the forward strand.
TATAAAATATATTTCTTTTAGAAGAGTTGTTCAGTTTCATGGTAAAATCACCGTCTAAAGTTTAGCTATCTAATTTAAAATTACAGTTTGAAAATAATTTTTGAACAGAAAAAAAATTTATGTCACTTAGCTAAGAATGCTCTACGAAGAGCCTTCGTTAGCAGAAAAGCCTTCATTTTGCGTCTCGAGAGCAACTCCCATTGTTCTGCGAGTGTCATCTCCCAAGTATAGCTAAATAAGGCAGTTTTTGAAAAGATTGATACCTACTGCCACTTAAATCAAAAGGTTGAGCCTTCTCCTTAAATCAGGGTCTATTTAAGACACTTTTTGTGTTCGAATACCGATAAAAAGCAATATTTAATTATTTTTGTAAATTCTGAAAAGATTGGTACCAACTGCCACTCAAATCAAAAGATTAGACCACCCCCTTAAATTAGTAGACTAAAGTAGATCCTTAATTAAAAAGACCCTAACTACACTTAATTTTGTTCAGATATCGATAAGATCGATAAAAAAATGTTTAAATTTTAGGCCTTTCCCGTTTTTAACCGATTTCAAAAAAGGAGGAGGTTCTATGTTCGACTGTATTTTTTTTTAATGTTCGCCGATTTCTCCGCCAATTATGGACCGATTTTCAAAATTCTTTTTTTCTTCCAAAGATTATACTCCAGAGGTGGTCCCATAAAAATTTTAACGAAAATGATTTAGCACTGTTAAAAAAATCAACAAAAACAAAAAAATATACAAACCAGAACATCGTCTAAATAAATGAGTGTCATTTTCCTTTGTGGTTATCTGCTAATAGGCATTGTAGTCTGCAAAAAATACTAGTTAGGTATCTTCTTTATGCAAACTGTTGTTGGGATTGAAGTCGGTGACATACGTTTTTAACGTGGAAAATTATTTTTGTCTCCTTGTTTGAATTTAAATCGTATTATTAACAAAATCCTGCATGTTATTTTTCTGGTATTCTGTCTGGTAGCAGTAAAAGGACGCGTGTTCTCTTTACATAATTTTTCTTGAATTGTTTGAATTCACGTTAGTACTTCAACAAAAATATAAAAAATATATATATAATTTTAATTGGTAAATGTGACTGTGAAAATGGAAAGGTACATTTTTCGTGATAGGTTCACAATTAGTGTGATGAGCTCTTATTGACTACCCTGAAACGCAGTCACAAATGTTGATTTAGGCGACAAGAATACAACAAAGAGAATGATGAGGCATCCAACAAGAAAAAAATTGACATCGACTGTACCTATTTAGTTGAAAAAGGTAGAGCTAATGGCATATTATGTCGGCACGGACTTGCACTATTAATTTACATTTATTCATAAATTAATTTTGGGAAAATATATTTATTTTTCTAAGAAGACCGTTTTTAGGGTTCCGTAGTAATCTACGAACCCTTATAGTTTCGCCATGTCCGTCTGTCCGTCTGTCCGCGGGTTTCCTAAGAAATCCTTGGTACTACAGAGCTGAAACTTGGCATGATTATACATATAAATCACGCCGACAGAACTGTAGAGTAAAATCTTAGAAAAAAAATTTTTTTCGGGTGTCTCCCATAGACGTGAAAGGGCGATGTTTTTTTTTTTTCTCGCCAATGTTTTTGAGTGGGGTGTCATAGGATAGCATATTAAAAGATAGAAGGGGTTTACTAAGAACGTTTTTCGATTCAGCACTCCGTTTGCGAAATATAAATTTTTAAAGTGAAAATGTTTGTCAAACACAAGTGTCCCCCCCCCTCTACCTGCTAAACGGTTGTTTCTAAAAATGTGGAAAAATTCACGTTGGTAGATTATATAACGAAATTAAAAGGAAAACTATCACACATAACTTGGTCCTTCAAGTTTGCGAGTAATAGTCGACCAAGTGCCAAATACTGTTGGGATTAATAAGAATATATTTACTAATATAAGATCTTTGGTACTACAGAGCTGAAATTTGGCATGGTCATAGATATTGATTGCGCCGACAGATCTAAAATATAAAATTTTGGAAAAAACATTTTTTCGGGTGTTTCCCATACACGTGAAAGGGCGATGGATTTTTTTTTCTCGCCGATACCATCGAATTGAATGTCATAAGATAGATTTTTAAAATATAGAAGGGGTTTACTAAGAACGTTTTTCGATTCAGCACTCCGTTTGAGAAAAAAATATTTTTAAAGTGAATTTTTTTGTTAAAAACAAGTTTCCGGGGGGGACACTACCCGCTAAACAGTTGTTTCTAAAAATGTAAAAAAATTCACGGTTATAGAATATACAACGAAATTAAAAGAAAAACTATCACACATAAGTTGGCCCTTCAAGTTTGCGAGTAATAGTCGACCAAACGTTTTTGGGATTAATAAGAATATGTTTACAAGGTTCCACGCTAAAAGTGAGGGGAGGTCGAAAGCCAAAATGTAACATATTGACATTTTAGGTGTCGTTAAATAGTTTTTTGGGGTCGTTAATTACGAAAATGACATCAAAATTATTTTAACAGCAGGTTGATATTATTTCTAACAGTAATATTGCCGTAAAAAAAAAACAACAAAAAAAAAACAACAAAAAAAATTCGCGCTCGCTTCGCTCGCGAATTTTATACTTACATTCGGTTGCATTTAGACCAAAACAAAAATTCTTTCCCAAATTACAAACTCTTTAATAATACATTTGTTTTTAGGGTTCCGTAGTAATCTACGAACCCTTATAGTTTCGCCATGTCTGTCTGTCCGCAGGTTTCCTAAGACACCCTTGGTAGCACAGAGCTGAAATTTGGCATGGTCATACGTACCTATTGATTGTGGTGACAAATCTAAAAAATAAAATGGTAGAAAAAAAATGTTTTCGTGTGTTTCCCATTAACGTGAATGGGCGATGGTTTTTTTTCTAGCCGATATCATCGAGTGCGTTATCATAGGATAGCTTTTTAAAAGATAGAAGGGGTTTACTACAAACGTTTTTCGATTCAGCAATCCGTTTAGGAAACATTAATTTTTATAATGAAAAAAAATGTGGAATAATTCACGAGGGTAGCATTTACGACGAAGTGTACCCTAATCCAAAATGGTTGACATACAAGGTTCCACGCTAAAAGTGAGGCGAGCCGAAAGCCAAGCTGTAACATATTGACACTTCAGGTGTCGTTTAATAGGTTTTTGTGGGTGCTAATTACGAAAACGACATTAAAAATATACACCTGCTTAGCTTGATATTATTATATTATTCCTTACAATAAAATTGTCGCAAAAAAAAAAAGTCGCGCTCGCTTCGCTCGCGCATTAAACACATCCATTCTGTTATATTTAGGCCAAACTTTTTAATACATTTGTTTATGATACTAAGTATAGTATTTGGGGATTTTAACATAAACTATGATAATATGCTTGTAGAATTAAGAAGCCAGCTGCATATTTGAACCATGCTGCTACGGAACCCTACAATGCGCGTGGCCCGACACGCTCTTGGCCGGTTTTTTCTGTATAAAACAGAGAGTACTAATAAAAAAATTTTCTAAGATAGTTGGAGAGCTGAATATTAACAGAAATGCATGCGGAAAAATTATAACAAGGACTCAAAATTTGATAAAAAAAATATACAGGGCTTTAGGTATCTCTCTTTCAACCTCTCGGGTAGTTAATCAGTTCATGAAATTGAACAACTTTCCCGAGGAACATAGATCAAAATACGAAAAAAAAATTTTGAGTTCCCATACACATTTCATCAGCATATAGCGCATTTTGTATGGGAGATCAAAATTTTTTTTTCGTATTTTGACCTATGTTCCTTGAGGGAGTGGTTCAGTTTCATGAACTGATTAACCTTCCGAGAGAGATACCTAAAGCCCTGTATATGTAAAATAAATATTTTACATAACGCAAGTTACCACGAGACAAACATAAATTGCTGTTTGTCACAAACAAATTAGGAACACAATTGAAACAATTTGTAAAAGTTATGCAAGTTGGAGATTTTGTAATAATCTTCTGAAGTTAGGCCTTACCTTATAAATCCCACCTTATTAAACTTTCTCGTGATCTGATCAAGATGGCAGATACAGTCTGCAAAATAGGGTAGATGACATTTTTTTTTGTATAAATTGAAACTTCTTTCCTTTATAAGTAGCCTGGTGTAATTTTTTTTATATATTTTAAAATAAGGTAGACATGAACGTTTAAGGCCCGTGTTCACCAAAAATATAACCAACGGTTAAACAGCGGTTAGAAGCTAATCAGACAAAATGTCAAAAAAAATGTATGAAAATGACATTGTCAAATCTCTGGTTAACTGCTAATCGTTGGTTAAATTTTTGGTGAACACTGGCCTAAATCTCTCATTAAGACAGGGAGAGAAATACAAAACTATGACGTCACTGTTGAGTACTGCTATACAAAAATTTCGTTTTGTAACAACGTGATAGAACAAAATTTTTGATGGGCTATAAGGTTTCTATATGTTGACCATTTTCAAATATGATTTCAAATTCTGTCATCAAGTTACAATTATCTCGGTATATGATGTTCGATATCAGTCATCTACCCAATTATTAATAAGCTTTGCTAAGCTGTGATAGCCCAGTTGGTAACGAGCCAGACTTGAATCGGAAGATTGCGGATTCAAATCCTGGTGCGAGACTGTACCACTACATTCATCTTTTCGGATTTATATACAGGTTTCTGATTATCACTTGCTCAACGGTGAAGGAAAACATCGTGATGAAACCGTTCAAGAAAATTGATTTTCGCAAGACGAGCGGTCCAATAACCCGCATTGGGCCGGGGTGGTGGACGATGGCCTAAATCCCCTTCGTGTTTCGAAGGGAGGCCCGTGCCCCTCGGTGGGGAAGTATATGGGCTGGTAAAAAAAAGCTTTGCTCTACCAATCTAACCTGGTTTTTATGTTAAAATATTTTTTTATTTATTTATTATAAGATGGGTTAACTCTTGACCTCAATCTTGATCATAAAGGTCAAAGATGAGGTCGACGATGGAGCGAGTTATCCCAGAAAATGCCTATAAAGGCACTGGTACTCCCACGCACCGACGGAACACAGCAAGCTGTTTGGCGTCGGACTTCGGTAGGAGGGTGGTCGCGAACCAGACGGCCCTTTACCGAGCCTACCACACCGCATGAGACCATAAGACGACACCTCAGATTCAGAACAAAATGAAGTGTCGTTGCCTGGGATGGATTACTAGGAGGCAGGTCTCATAAAAAATATTAGTCAAAGCCATCAGGTTCAAGCCCCAAAGTGGTGTGTTGCCAAGTGTACTGTAGGGGGCTTCTATTTTGGGAACGTTTATTAAAATGTCTGTATATCGTAATCCGATGTATTTTTAATTAACCATCGTTAATTAACACAATCTGTATTGATATTTTAAAGCATTACATTAGTAGGTACGCCTACACAATTTACACTCAGGAATCTACGCGGTAAAGGAACACATATTGAAAGTCCACTCATGAATGACGCCTGGCCCCGAATTGCTGTCCCGTTTCTTTTATTTTTCCAGAACATCAATTCAATTTTGAATTCAAATAAATACTTTCTGACAGCAACTTCGATCAGCCAGTGACGTATGTGGTATGCAGTCCCATTACGGCAAAGACTGCATATCACAGTATCACGATGTTGCTGAGTGTACCATGAGAGAGGCAAATGGGAATTTATCCAAGAAATTTTCTTTGAAATGTTTGTAAACTTTTGCTGCCAAAACTTTTTCATTTATTTTTTAAAAATTAAGGAAATTACGGATATTATGTCTATTTAAAATTTCCGAAGATCAAAAAAGAAAAACTAAAAACTTGCTAGGAGAAAGAAGTACGGACGGCCGCAATTCAGTTTACCACACGCGTGCACTCTTTAATTTGATAAGAGCGGCTTTGAGCGGTTTTAACTGATGCGTTGGCCTCTGTACAAGAAACAGCACGTCAAGTTACATTATTACACTGCAAAACCCGGAGTAAATGCAAACAACATTAAGGCCGTAACCCAGTGGCGCTCGCTGATCTCAACCGGTCAGTGAGGTGAAGCAACGTACACAGAGCCAGGGAACCTGATGGGTGACCAAAAGTTAAAAAAAAAAAATCACGAGCGTTTCGGTGCTTCGGAGGGCACGTTAAGCAGTCGGTCCCCGTTGTTGTCAACTGACTTCAGTCGTTAAAACCAAGTCAGAGGCCATTGTGCGGTTTGAAAACTCTGACACCAGGTTTAGCCAAGTTCGCCACACACTTAACTAATATACCTACACGTTAAGAAGAAGAAGAAGCGGGTGACGTTTTCAATTTAAATTAGTGAGAAAACTTTAGAGGGCGATCTTCCCCATGAAACTGAACAACTTAAGGAGCTCTATATAAAATTCTCTAAAAAAATTCGACTTCCCATACATAGGCAAATCAGCAGCTGATTGTATAAGTTATTGTACGGAGAGACGAAAGTTTTTTTTTCATATTTTAACCTTTGTTTCTTCCAGAAAGTTGTTTAGTTTCGTAGGCTGACTAACACCCTTAATTTTGCTAAATCATTTAAAGTCACCCAAATACAACTGTTGTTTTTATTCGTCAATTCCAAATAACTAAACTAAATAAATACTGCAACCCTTTGAAACGCGCAGAATCAAGTTTTTAATAGTAAAAACCAGCCAAGAGCATGTCGGGCCACGCGCATTGTAGGGTTCCGTAGCAGCATGGTTCAAATATGCAGCTGGCTTTTAACTTCTACGAGCATATTGTCATAGTCGATGTTAAAATCCCCAAATACTATAGTATTAAAAACTAATGTATTAAAAGGTTTTTAGTTTCAGAATAACTGTAGTTTTGGCTTAAATATAACAGAATGGAAGTACTTATGTATTTTTTTGTATTTTTTTTTTTTTGCTACAATATTATTGTTAGGAATAATATAATCATATTGAGCTGCTGCTAAGGCAGGTCGCGTGGTGATTGTGTATAATTTTGATATCATTTTCGTAATTACCACCCCCAAAAACCTATTAGACGACACCTGAAATGTCAATATGTTACAGCTTGGCTTTCAACTCGCCTCACTTTTAGCGTGGAACCTATTATGGCAGCCATTTTGGATTAGGGTACACTTCGTCGTAAATGCTACCTTCGTGAATTATTCCACATTTTTTTTCATTATAAAAATTAATGTTTCCCAAACGGATTGCTGAATCGAAAAACGTTCGTAGTACACCCCTTCTATCTTTTAAAAAGCTATCCTATGATAACCCATCATTGAGTTGATATTGGCGAGAAAAAAAAAACCATCGCCCTTTCTCGTGTATGGGAAACACTCGAAAAACAATTTTTTTCCACCATTTTATATTTTAGATCTGTCAGCGCAATAATGCCAAATTTTAGCTCTGTATTACCAATGATCTAATATTAGTAAATATATTCTTATTAATCCCAACAACCTTTGGCACTTGGTCGACTATTACTCGCAAACTTGAAAGTCCATCTTAAGTGTGATAGTTTTCCTTTTAATTTCGTTGTATATATTACCACCGTGAATTTTTTCACATTTTTAGAAACAACCGTTTAGCTGGTAGAGTGGGGGACACTTGTGTTTGACAAAAATTTTTACTTTAAAAATTTATGTTTCGCAAACATGGCGAAACTATAAGGGTTCGTAGATTACTACAGAACCCTAAAAACGCGAAGAAAATTGCCTTCGTTAAAACCGACTTTTATCTGAAACCCAAACATTTATACGTATCTAACAATTTATTTTCGTATGTATTTGAAAGTACTAACAACTGTTCCATACTTCCAAATACATAGTGCAAGAGACAGCTTATTAAAAATTTAAACTCTAAATTCAGACCTTCGATCTAAATGATTCAGGTTTTACTTTTGATATTTTTGATTAGAAATTTATATATCATTCCATATTGTGATAAAATCAATAATACCAGCGTAAAACACGAAAACGATCAGTAAGGCGTAGGGCAAAAATTACTTGTATCCGATCATAGTTTATGGGTATATATTATATTCACCAACTTAGACCAGCTTGGTGAAGACTGGCTTACTTTGAGGCATTGACTCCCCATATGGGTAGATTCTATATTTTTACCAGCCCATATACATCCCCACCGAGGGGCACGGGCCTCCTTTGGAAACACGAAAGGGATTCAGGCCATAGTCCACCACGCTGGCCCAATGCGGGTTGGTGGGTCTTTCGGAAATTAATTTTCTTGGACGGGCGGGCGAGTTTCATTCTATATTCTAACATTTAAATATTTGCTCAGCTGTCTCTTATACCAAGTAAGGTGAAGTTAGAGGATAAGTTTTAATTAAATATTTCACGAACGACTGAAATTTGATACTATGTCGCGGAAGCGTGTCGTATTAATTAAACTGATTGTAACTTTGAACCATGTTTTAATGAAATCGAGCAAGTTTGCTCTTCGCATAACGATACCTAATTTTTGAATAACTTACTTTAAATCTACCACTTTGTTCCTGTGAGAATAATACTTAGTTTTTTACTGTGAAATTGTAATAAATAAATTTATTTATTTATTGGTAATAGTAGTGATGTCGCCAACGCCGACCTCTTTTGTACACGTTTTTCAACCGAATTCAAAAAGTTAACGTCAGTTTTGTCACTAGGAACATATGCGGCAAAGACAATACATTGGGCCTTTATAGACGGAGATCCCAGGGTCGCCAGACCTCACTTATTTTCTCATAAACCAAATGTGTGGGAAATAGTAGTGCTAGTACGTACTAGTAATGTATGAATATCAGCTAACCTGGGCCGACGGCTAATTTTCAGCGATCAGGTTCTGAAGGTACTTCCAAAAATTATTCACTTGTCTTGAAGTCTGGCTGCTGATGTCGTAAAGAATATAATTAATTAAATATAAAGAATAATGTTCAACACCGCCAGACACTCTCCATCGGCTGTAATTTCTGCCAGACACTTTACATTTCGCAAGAAAATATGCGATTATACCTACCTACAATCGGAGCCGTGATTTTTGTTTATTATGATGTTGTGGAACTATAATAATACTGTTTAATAGCACCCAGACTTCAAGACAAGAGAGCAATTTTTGGAAGTACCTTCAGAACCTGGTGGCTGAAAATTGGCCGTCGGCCCAGGTTAGCTGGTATTCATACATTACTAGTACATACTAGCACTACTATTTCCCACACATTTGGTTTATGAGAAAATAAGGTCTGTAAGCCCTGGGATCTTGGTCTATAATTCGAAAACGGCACGGCTTAATTGTATTACCATTGCCTCCTATTATGTAATAGTAATACTGTAGGGGTTAATTCAAATTTCGAAGTGCCCTGCCGTGCCGTTCGAAGGGGAGGTTTTCTTTTTGGGTATTAAAAAAAAAGTATTACCCCAGAGCTCTCTAGATGGCGCTGAATTGACTCCGTTACTAGGTGCCAAAGCCAAAAGGCTTGGAGAAAAACATTGCATCAAATATTCTGAGTTTGTTTTGGCTCTCCAATCATCCTAGTTTTCTCGCGCTTTGTTATAATTCAGTTTTGTTTTTTCGTTGTTTTCGTAAAATCGCCTAACTACGTATGGTAGACGTGATTTTGATGCGATATGACTATAACGTTTCGTTTTATGATCTCAAAATTACGTTCAAGTGAACTAATCAAAAATAATTTGACGTTCCGTTCCTTGCAGTAACGTACATAGTTTAGCGCCATCTATCCGGCGACTGGGGAAAAAATTAAAAAAAAAAAAAAAATCCCTCATTATAAAAAGCCTGTTCGCATTATAGTAACCATAAAATTACAATTGCTTATAACTTTTAAACGGCAGAACCGATTTTGATCAAATACAGCTACGAACCATCTCGATTATGTCAGCTTTTCATCAAAAAATACTGCATCGAATCAGTCCATTCGTTAAGGAGCTACGATTCCACAGACAGATACACAGAAACACCCGTCAAACTTCTGCTACCGCTCCTCGACTACGCTGACGTCGCCTACCTGGATGTCACAGAGGAACTTTTGACCAAATTGGAGCGCTTGCAGAATCAATGTATTAGGTACATTTTCAGTCTGCGTAAGTTTGACCATATCTCGGAGTTCAGGGAAAGGTTACTGTGGCTGCCCATGAGGTATCGCCGCGACTCACATATTTTGGCTACTCTCTACAATGTCCTGTTTAAGCCCACTGCCCCGTCTTATCTCCGTGAGAGGTTCAACTTTCGCAGATCGTTGGGAGATCGACTTCGCTCGGGCACCAATTTATCTTTGGCAATTTCGCAGCACAGTACTCACACATATACTCGATCTTTCACTGTACAGGCGGCACGTTTATGGAATATTTTGCCGGAAGAAATTAGGAAAGCTCCTTCCATTCACTCCTTTAAGTTAGCATTAAGAAAACACTGGGCACAACAATTGAGCAGTAATAATAATATATAGAATCATATATGCATTAGGTACGTAGTCATATTTATATAGTATATATTATATTTATTTATACATTATATATATATATATGTATTATCAATATAATTAGTGTAGCGTTAAAGTAGATATTATTAGTTAAAATTCCTTATTGCGCAAGTACGCCGATCCTGCGATTAGTCTCCTTTCGTTTCTCTCGAGGGTTAGCTGGAAGAAATCTCTTTAAGGGATAAGCTCGCCTTTGTACATAGTTTTCTTTCTATCCATCTCTTTTGTTTTGTAATTTTTATTATGTGCAACAAAGTGTTTACATACATACATGCTTATTACACCCTTCTTTTTTTTCGGGGGATAAAAATGCCCATATTCACACAATACGTCCACACTCATAGTACCTACAAAACCTGCTTAGTTTGGGGTAAGATAGTGCTGCGTGAGTTATCAAATATGTATTACCAGCCCATTACGTCCCCACCGAGGGGCACGGGTCTCCCTTCGAAACACGAAGGGGATTTAGGCCATAATCCACCACGCTGGCCCAATGCGGGTTGGTGGACCGCTCGTCTTCAAAAATGATTTTTTGTTTGACGGGCGGGTTTCATCACGATGTTTTCCTTCACTGTTGAGCAAGTGATAATTAGAAATGCGTACATAAATCCGAAAAGACGAATTTAGTGGTACAGGCCCGCACCAGGATTTGAACCCACGACCTTCGGATTACAATTCTGGCCCATAACCAACTGGGCTATCACCGCAATATGTATTTATTATTATTATATTCTGTTACTTAACTTTCAATTAATTTAAAAGGGACGTCAAAGTAAGTAATAACAAGCTTCCACTTTATTCATTTGCATTTTCCAAATATAAGCTAACGTGACTTGACTAAATTTCAATTTTCTTGAAAGCGGTTCAGTGAAATAAGTTGCTCCGTAAGAGTTCCGCACAAAAAGTTTTTATATGTTTAGAAAGAATTTGTCAGGTGTTCTACTGTAATGGGAGCACATTAGGTTACCCCATTTCCAATTCAGAACTAGAATTATCGTAATAGCTCTGTGCTAGTTAAATTTTTCATGTGTCCTTTGGAACATAATACAAAGACAAACATACACTCATGACCCGAGAACAAACATCTGCTTTTCACTCAAATATTTGCCCTGACTGGGAATCGAACCCAGTACCCGTCCGGCCATCGAATGTCATGTATACGTCTACCAACAGTTCAGACTAATAAGGCTGAAGAGATTCTCCATATTTAATGAGTCTTCTAATGAGGCTGATATAGTCACCTATGGTAATTTACAGCCTCAATCTAATTTCATTTTAAAATAACTTTCAAACTTTTTAAAGCACATAGTTAATCGTCATAATGTACGCCAGCAGCTCTAGCACCATAACAACAAACTCGCGCTCGGCTCACGCTGAAAATTCTCTTTGATTGCGTGAGGGTCGCCCTGTGGCGTTGTCAATGTTGACATTTTGACATAGAACCACGGTGTCGTCGCGGCGCTGTCACTATCATACTCCACCTGCAGTCGTGAAATTTAAATTTAGAAATTTTTAAGATTGCATTAAATTACCTGTAATTGAAGTGACATTTAGTTTGTGAGATTTAAATGTATATTGTGCTTGAATGTATTGGTGTAGACTCGGTTGGTAACCTAATAAATAAAAATGAAATAAATAAGATGGTTTTCGTTGATGCAAAGAGGAACCCTAAACCAAAAACGCCCTCACATGTAAAACCGCGGCAGGCAGGTGTATTAATTTGGTAATTTCCATCTCGTGAGCCACTTAAAGTACGCCTCCTTCACAAGTACCTATTAAGCAGCATTTTCTTTGACGCAGATATACACTGTTTATTTAGTGTTGTTTTTTTCTCTCTCTAAGCTTCCAACTTATTTTAACACTTCTTTTATTAGCGTGTAGATATGTGGCAAACTTCATTAAGTCTGGCGATAGATTTTCGACAAGCCAGCTGACATCTAACTTGGTTTAATGACTGCAGTTAGTAAATAGAAAACTACCTAACCGATAGTTCAACATGCCCTTTTTCCACATTGAGTGTCAAGTCCTTTAATCAACAATACTCAAACTAGATAACGGGTCACGTACAAAACTGAAGCAAATAAATTAATTTAAAAAATATAAAAAACCCGACTGCGTAGTAAAAACTGAAAAGAAAAAAAACTCGACTACTGAACTTACTTGTTTTTTTCTTACAGTTTTTATTACGCATTCGGTTTTTAATTTTTTTAAATTAATTTATTTTATTTTACACTTTTTAGTAAGGTATAGATATTTATATTTGTTTATTTATTTTCTCATTAGTTGTATATATAAGGTCCTAATTTATTAGTCACTTTCCTTTTAACACGTTATTGTGTAGGTCAAAATATATCATTTGAGTCAAAAAACAAAAGCATAATATTAAATTTAAAAGGTCTTGAAAAATTTTGGTATGATATTTTTTCATTACTATGTTGAATAAACCCATCCATTCAAACGTAAATAATAATGGCAGTAGTAGAGCGGGCAGGCGGGAAGTGGACGGCTTTAATCGAAAGAGAACCATTCCTTTATCTTTAAATGGATTTTTTTTTTATATTTTTTTTACAAAATTTAATTTTCAGATAATTAATTTTTATGTTGTTTTTTGGAATGCTATCAACCTATACAATAACGCCTTAGAAGGTAAGTGGCTAATAAATCAGGACCTTACATATATATCTCACTTCCATAAAAATTGATCAATTTTCGCATTAAAAGCATATATTCAAGTGAAAATCGTTACTAACCACTTTAAATCGTTATAGATCTTGAACGGCAATTCTGATTGACAAACAATTTGAGAAACCTATAAATTATTTTTAAATACCTATTCAACGATACCCCACTTGATATAATTTGTTGATTTTCATTTTTTTCTTTTTCACGTTATGGCGATCAAAATCGGCTATTTTGATTTTTCCAAATTTTTATACTTTTTATAACATTTGCGCTGTTATGACGAATCCAACGACGTATCATTTATCAAAATCGACTCACGCGTTTGGTATAAATAGTGCCACAAAGGTACAAACCCACATACATACATAGGCTGATAAACACATTACCCTCCTTTGCGTTGCGCAGTTAGTCGGGTAAAAAAAAAAAAGAGCTCATATCTTAAATAAGCTGTTGTTTACTGAGACGATTTTGGATAGTCAACATATGCAACCCTGATTGGCGCTACGCAATGTCAACCAGGCGCTATGCGTCATTCAATGACATTGGTGGTTTTCATGTTTTACACTATTATTGTTACTTTTCTATCAAACCCTTTATTGACAATTAAATTTTATAACAGAAAATAGTAAAAACTTTGAACCCTTTTCGGAAGAAAATTCAACTGAAAAATCATTCAGATTGATGGGCTGACTTCAGGGTTTCAGTTTTGTTAAGCTGTCCCCTTACACTCTGTATGTATTTAATTTTGTTACTTTGTCCTATTGCCTTGTTTATGTTTTTTTTTTGTGTGTTATTAGTACATTTTTACTTAAAGGGTGAAAATAAGTCTTTCACCCGAGGTAAACACTGTACTTTTCATTACAAATACAAGGAAAATAACAACATCATTAAGCTGAACTCATGCAATCCAGAAGTATCAACAAAACTTAAAAACTCGAAAAAACAAATGAAGATCGGAATGCCACTTTCCCGCCTATTATGTTTTTTTTCTGTGGATGGCCAGCTATTCAGACATTATTTTTCATTTTCATCATTGAAAAAAATGGTAAATATTTTGCCAAAAATCTGTTATTTTAAAGAAATACCTAAAAGTAAATGATTATAAAGTAATAAGAAAAAATATTCTTCAATGAATACTTCACTTTTGTTATTTCAATTTCACATCGCGCTGTAATAGAGTGACAGATAGGATGTCGGAACATGTTTCTTTTAATACTTAATTTTGACAGCTGTCAGATGAAAGCGATTCTCCCTAGGCCTGAAAAGTATTACTTTCTAGCCCCTCCTTAGGCAACTTCAGACCTACTTTCAGAGTATGAGTAATGAAAAATTATATAATGTCAACGAAGTCAATAAAACTGTTATGTATCTATTTAGTTATCGTTTCGTACCTACAATTCTATAACAACATTATAATGATCATCTGAAATACATTTTCTGGCAATAAACAAACACCTTAAGGTCAGACACCGTGTAAAATTTACCTATAACTCCTAATTCAGTACACAGTAAAGGCGCCGCAATAAATTTTGTTTCTGACATGAAAACCTGTACGTGTAGGCCCACCCTTATAAAGGAAATTCCTGACAAGATTGCCAAAACCCCGTGTGCAATTTATTTGGTTCGAGTAAAGAATTTTAGATTACAAAGAGACGTGTTTTATAAAGAAACATTATTTTTTTGTCCCTTTTGATGCGTAGGTCGATTAGAATCTTTAACTTTCCTTAGTATCCATCACCAAACCATACTATCAATACTTACATAAACTATAAATGTGAAAGTAACTCTGTCTGTCTGTTACGCTTTCACGCCTAAACTATCCAACCGACTTTGATGATGTTTTGTATAAATAGTGTGATTTTATATAAGTCAATGAAGCTTTAGAGAGTGTTTCTTCCCATGAGTGGTTTTCCTATACAAAGACAGGCAAATACATATTATAAATGTGAAAGTAGGGATGTTTGTTACGCTTTTACGCAAAAACTACTTTACCGATCATCATGAAACTTTGTGCACATATTTTCGGAGGTACTAGAAGTAACATAGGATACTTTTTACAAAAAAAAAATGGTGAAAGTCAACGCGGGCGGAGCCGCAAGCTGAAAGCTAGATTTTTATATTTTATATGTTCTTTAGGAATTTTTTTTCAATTTCGTAAGCTTATTTACGTCCTTAACTTTCATTAAGTAATTAAAACAATAGATATATGTAGCTTGAGAAACTGTAGATGTAGATTTATCTTATATTCTTCTTATACTAAAATTAACAAATGTATGAAATTTAAAGTCCTGACTCACTGATTCATCAACGCCCAGCCCAAACCTGAATATTGGCAGAAAGGTTCCTTTTATAACGTAGGTAAGGAATAAGGAAGGATTTCTACTGGAACGAAGTCCTAGGCGTCCTCTAGTATACGATAAAAATCCTTTACAAAATTAAACGAAAGATTCTAAGACGCCAACCCTTCTAGATGTAGAAACACTCACAAGCGTGACAGTAAATACATACATTTGCATACATTGATGGCTTCCAATGATTTGAGTGGCAGGAAATGTACAATAACGCTGTAATGCTGATAAAAATGCCTCTTCATGTGGCATACATTTATGTGGTTTGTCCTATCTCGATATTTATTATTTATATCTTTAAAAATAAGAATGGCTAGTTTTATGCCTGGGAATTTGGTTTGCTGGAATTTTGTGTTATTCTGATTTTTAATACAGCAAATACATCAGAATAACACATAAGCTAATTCATCATATACGTGAAGGAGTAAAAAACATCCATTTTTAGGGTTCCGTAGTAATCTACGAACCCTTATAGTTTCGCCATGTCCGTCTGTCCGTCTGTCCGTCTGTCCGCGGGTTTCCTAAGAAACCCTTGGTACTACAGAGCTAAAACTTGGCATGATTATACATATAAATCACGCCGACAGAACTGTAGAGTAAAATCTTAGAAAAAAAATTTTTTTCGGGTGTCTCCCATAGACGTGAAAGGGCGATGAATTTTTTTTTTCTCGCCAATGTTTTTGAGTGGGGTGTCATAGGATAGCATATTAAAAGATAGAAGGGGTTTACTAAGAACGTTTTTCGATTCAGCACTCCGTTTGCGAAATATAAATTTTTAAAGTGAAAATGTTTGTCAAACACAAGTGTCCCCCCCCTCTACCTGCTAAACGGTTGTTTCTAAAAATGTGGAAAAATTCACGTTGGTAGATTATATAACGAAATTAAAAGGAAAACTATCACACATAACTTGGTCCTTCAAGTTTGCGAGTAATAGTCGACCAAGTGCCAAATACTGTTGGGATTAATAAGAATATATTTACTAATATAAGATCTTTAGTACTACAGAGCTGAAATTTGGCATGGTCATAGATATTGATTGCGCCGACAGATCTAAAATATAAAATTTAGGAAAAAACATTTTTTCGGGTGTTTCCCATACACGTGAAAGGGCGATGGATTTTTTTTTCTCGCCGATACCATCGAATTGAATGTCATAAGATAGATTTTTAAAATATAGAAGGGGTTTACTAAGAACGTTTTTCGATTCAGCACTCCGTTTGAGAAAAAAATATTTTTAAAGTGAATTTTTTTGTTAAAAACAAGTTTCCGGGGGGGACACTACCCGCTAAACAGTTGTTTCTAAAAATGTAAAAAAATTCACGGTTATAGAATATACAACGAAATTAAAAGAAAAACTATCACACATAAGTTGGCCCTTCAAGTTTGCGAGTAATAGTCGACCAAACGTTTTTGGGATTAATAAGAATATGTTTACAAGGTTCCACGCTAAAAGTGAGGGGAGGTCGAAAGCCAAAATGTAACATATTGACATTTTAGGTGTCGTTAAATAGTTTTTTGGGGTCGTTAATTACGAAAATGACATCAAAATTATTTTAACAGCAGGTTGATATTATTTCTAACAGTAATATTGCCGTAAAAAAAAAACAACAAAAAAAAAACAACAAAAAAAATTCGCGCTCGCTTCGCTCGCGAATTTTATACTTACATTCGGTTGCATTTAGACCAAAACAAAAATTCTTTCCCAAATTACAAACTCTTTAATAATACATTTGTTTTTAGGGTTCCGTAGTAATCTACGAACCCTTATAGTTTCGCCATGTCTGTCTGTCCGCAGGTTTCCTAAGACACCCTTGGTAGCACAGAGCTGAAATTTGGCATGGTCATACATACCTATTGATTGTGGTGACAAATCTAAAAAATAAAATGGTAGAAAAAAAATGTTTTCGTGTGTTTCCCATTAACGTGAATGGGCGATGGTTTTTTTTCTAGCCGATATCATCGAGTGCGTTATCATAGGATAGCTTTTTAAAAGATAGAAGGGGTTTACTACAAACGTTTTTCGATTCAGCAATCCGTTTAGGAAACATTAATTTTTATAATGAAAAAAAATGTGGAATAATTCACGAGGGTAGCATTTACGACGAAGTGTACCCTAATCCAAAATGGTTGACATACAAGGTTCCACGCTAAAAGTGAGGCGAGCCGAAAGCCAAGCTGTAACATATTGACACTTCAGGTGTCGTTTAATAGGTTTTTGTGGGTGCTAATTACGAAAACGACATTAAAAATATACACCTGCTTAGCTTGATATTATTATATTATTCCTTACAATAAAATTGTCGCAAAAAAAAAAAGTCGCGCTCGCTTCGCTCGCGCATTAAACACATCCATTCTGTTATATTTAGGCCAAACTTTTTAATACATTTGTTTATGATACTAAGTATAGTATTTGGGGATTTTAACATAAACTATGATAATATGCTTGTAGAATTAAGAAGCCAGGTGCATATTTGAACCATGCTGCTACGGAACCCTACAATGCGCGTGGCCCGACACGCTCTTGGCCGGTTTTCTTACAAACTTTTGCATTTATGTATATTAAATGATGATTTCCTAAAGGTTAGGCAATTAATACAGAGAGACAATTAATAATAATGATAATCTTGTTTAAAATAGTGATGATTGTTGTTCGAAATAAGTAAAGAAAAAATATTTTTATCAGTAAAGTGAACCTGAAGTTTGAATAAAAATAAACGCTACACAGCTACACACTCAAAGGCCCACACTAAAGTTTTCCCTTGTGTCGTGGGTCCCTTGGAACATACATAAAGACAGATAAAAATTGCCATGACCCGAAAACAAACATCTGCTTTTTACACAAATATTTGCCCCAACTGGGAATCGAACGCAGGACCCGTCGATCAAGAGGCAGCGCCCCACTATCACTCGATCAAACCACCCGTTAATATTTGTAGAATGAAAATTAACTCCAAATATTACGACTGGTTTCGTCCTGTGGTTAGTTACACTACCTCTGAAACGAAGGTTTCTGGGTTCGATCCCCTTTTTGGGAAAAAAATTCGTTAAAAAAGCAGTAGTATGGGTTTTTAGGGTTCCGTAGTAATCTACGAACCCTTATAGTTTCGCCATGTCCGTCTGTCCGTCTGTCCGTCTGTCCGCGGGTTTCCTAAGAAACCCTTGGTACTACAGAGCTAAAACTTGGCATGATTATACATATAAATCACGCCGACAGAACTGTAGAGTAAAATCTTAGAAAAAAAATTTTTTTCGGGTGTCTCCCATAGACGTGAAAGGGCGATGAATTTTTTTTTTCTCGCCAATGTTTTTGAGTGGGGTGTCATAGGATAGCATATTAAAAGATAGAAGGGGTTTACTAAGAACGTTTTTCGATTCAGCACTCCGTTTGCGAAATATAAATTTTTAAAGTGAAAATGTTTGTCAAACACAAGTGTCCCCCCCCTCTACCTGCTAAACGGTTGTTTCTAAAAATGTGGAAAAATTCACGTTGGTAGATTATATAACGAAATTAAAAGGAAAACTATCACACATAACTTGGTCCTTCAAGTTTGCGAGTAATAGTCGACCAAGTGCCAAATACTGTTGGGATTAATAAGAATATATTTACTAATATAAGATCTTTAGTACTACAGAGCTGAAATTTGGCATGGTCATAGATATTGATTGCGCCGACAGATCTAAAATATAAAATTTAGGAAAAAACATTTTTTCGGGTGTTTCCCATACACGTGAAAGGGCGATGGATTTTTTTTTCTCGCCGATACCATCGAATTGAATGTCATAAGATAGATTTTTAAAATATAGAAGGGGTTTACTAAGAACGTTTTTCGATTCAGCACTCCGTTTGAGAAAAAAATATTTTTAAAGTGAATTTTTTTGTTAAAAACAAGTTTCCGGGGGGGACACTACCCGCTAAACAGTTGTTTCTAAAAATGTAAAAAAATTCACGGTTATAGAATATACAACGAAATTAAAAGAAAAACTATCACACATAAGTTGGCCCTTCAAGTTTGCGAGTAATAGTCGACCAAACGTTTTTGGGATTAATAAGAATATGTTTACAAGGTTCCACGCTAAAAGTGAGGGGAGGTCGAAAGCCAAAATGTAACATATTGACATTTTAGGTGTCGTTAAATAGTTTTTTGGGGTCGTTAATTACGAAAATGACATCAAAATTATTTTAACAGCAGGTTGATATTATTTCTAACAGTAATATTGCCGTAAAAAAAAAACAACAAAAAAAAAACAACAAAAAAAATTCGCGCTCGCTTCGCTCGCGAATTTTATACTTACATTCGGTTGCATTTAGACCAAAACAAAAATTCTTTCCCAAATTACAAACTCTTTAATAATACATTTGTTTTTAGGGTTCCGTAGTAATCTACGAACCCTTATAGTTTCGCCATGTCTGTCTGTCCGCAGGTTTCCTAAGACACCCTTGGTAGCACAGAGCTGAAATTTGGCATGGTCATACATACCTATTGATTGTGGTGACAAATCTAAAAAATAAAATGGTAGAAAAAAAATGTTTTCGTGTGTTTCCCATTAACGTGAATGGGCGATGGTTTTTTTTCTAGCCGATATCATCGAGTGCGTTATCATAGGATAGCTTTTTAAAAGATAGAAGGGGTTTACTACAAACGTTTTTCGATTCAGCAATCCGTTTAGGAAACATTAATTTTTATAATGAAAAAAAATGTGGAATAATTCACGAGGGTAGCATTTACGACGAAGTGTACCCTAATCCAAAATGGTTGACATACAAGGTTCCACGCTAAAAGTGAGGCGAGCCGAAAGCCAAGCTGTAACATATTGACACTTCAGGTGTCGTTTAATAGGTTTTTGTGGGTGCTAATTACGAAAACGACATTAAAAATATACACCTGCTTAGCTTGATATTATTATATTATTCCTTACAATAAAATTGTCGCAAAAAAAAAAAGTCGCGCTCGCTTCGCTCGCGCATTAAACACATCCATTCTGTTATATTTAGGCCAAACTTTTTAATACATTTGTTTATGATACTAAGTATAGTATTTGGGGATTTTAACATAAACTATGATAATATGCTTGTAGAATTAAGAAGCCAGGTGCATATTTGAACCATGCTGCTACGGAACCCTACAATGCGCGTGGCCCGACACGCTCTTGGCCGGTTTTTGAGTATGTTGCGTTTATTACGATTACAACTGAACGCATTTAAAATGGTCTATTAAACCAGTTTTTTAAATACTTGAGGATTCTCAAGTAATTAAAAACGTTTTCCATAATTTTCCACGTTAAAAAACGTATGAGTCACCGACTTCAATCCCAGCAACAGTTCGCACAAAGTAGATAACTAGTATTTTTTGTACAATGCCTATTAGCAGATAACCACAAACGAAAAGTCACTCATTTATTTAGATGATGTTCTGGTAGTATTTTTTGTTTTTGTTTATTTTTTTAAAAGCGCTGAATCATTTTCGATAAAATTTATATGAGACCGACTTTAATGCCTATCAGCAGATAACTACAAACCAGAACGTCTTCATGTGTGTTTTGTTATCTTCGTTTTTAAAAAAATACGCTTAATCTGATAAAATTTATACAGGATCACCTCAGGAGTATACCTTTCGAACAAAAAAAGAATTTTTTTCGGTCCATAATTGGCGGAGAAATCGGTGAACTTACATAAAAAAATAAAAAGGGTTCTATCCCTAAAAAAATTAGAACTGTTGTAGGTAGTTGTGATCTAACTAAATAAAATAAAAACTGCGCAGTTTAAAAGTTATTTACTCGCATCATTCCTCAATTACAGTTTCTGCACGTCACCGTTAATTACATTTTAACACCAGCTGTGTCGAAACTAATTAAATAGGGACCGGAAAATACGGTGCCCTATAGGACTATCTACACATTGTCTATAGATACCTAAGGGGACGCCAGGAAAAATGACCTTGGGAATTAAAAAAGTAATAGTATTTATGTATAGTGTCGAATAATGTCTATCGCCTGATATAAGCAGCGGTGATACCCCATTTGGTAATGAACCATACTTGTAATCGGAAGGAAAGTCGAGGGTTCAAATGCTGGCGCGGGCCTGTACCACTAAATTTGTATTTTCGGATTTATGTACGGATTTCTAATTATCACTTGCTTAACGGTGAAGGAAAACATCGTTATGAAACCCATCCGTTTCAGAAAATTCATTTTTGAAAGACGAGCGGTCCACCAACCCGCATGGGGTCAGCGTGGTGGACTATGGCCTAAATCCCCTTCGTGTTTCGAAGGGAGGCCCGTGCCCCTCGGTGGAGACGTATATGGGCTGGTAAAAAAAATTAAAAAAATCGCATAATGTCGTATTTTAACGTATAGTGTCGTAATGTATTTAGTGTCGTGACGTATATTGATGAACAGCGACATACAGTGTCGTTTATTGTCAATTTGAAACTAAACGACGTATTTGTTGATCCTTCCTTAACGTCATATTCTCTGTAATGGTTTTAACAATTTCAGAAATAGTTGTTCGACTAAAGAAGTTACGAATAAAGTAGTAGTGTAAAAAAATGACAATTTATTAAGAATAAAGACTGCTCCTTGATACGTATAACTTGAGCAAAAGCTTCAAGGCTCTTTAGAAACCTCTTTAAAAAAAATTGTAGCTGTAGTTGAGAGAGTACGATGCTATAGGTAAAGTCAAGAGCACATCAAGATTGACACTGGGGCACCTTAAGTCATTGAGATAAAAACGATATTAGTACCTCACTGTCAAGCTTGATCTGCTCTTGACTGTACCGTTTTATTTCGTACGTGCTTTAGAAACAACATTGAACGTCAACGTTATGCATCAGCTGCTCTTGAGACAAGAAATAAACTGAGGGAATCGACCAAACAAAACTGATGCGTCACAACATTTCTCTAAAAATAACATTAATATCCACTGGTATTTCGTTCTTTTAAGAAATATCATAAAATTTATGACATTCGTAATCATAAATGAAATCGAATTCTGATCTTACGACTGCTATAAATTATTTTATTACGCAGTTTTTGCCACAATCTTGGTATTTTCTTTGTCACCAGTACGAGATTGCTGTTTGGAGGAAAATATTTCTTCAATTTATTTTGTAAAAGTTCACCGATACCTGTGACTGGGAAATACATTTGTCTTAAATCAAAAACTTATAAGACTCTTTCTAACATTAAAACTTACTAGATTACTCGTAATCCTACCATCTTCTTTTTCTTATCGTGTAAGTATAGTCAACTATGTGGCGAACTTGGCTAACCCTGGTGTCAGAGTTTTCAAACAGCACAATGGCCTCTGACTTGGTTTTAAAGACTGTAGCCAATCGACAACAGCCGGGACCGACAGCTTAACGTGATCTCCGAAGCACGGAAACGCTCGTGATAAATTGCCACTTTGTTCACCCATCAGGTTCCCTGTCACTGTGTACGTTGCTTAACCTCACTGATTGGTTGAGATCAGCGAGAGCCACTGGGCTACGAGTGGTTACTCAAGTGGCTGTGTGGGTGGACCTAGCGAGTTAACATTTTTCGAAATATATGAGATATTTCTTGAGTCTGTAACCCCTACGATTCCTGTACGGCATCGCCATTAAAAAAAAAAAAACAGAATTATTATACTTGGTTATGCCGTAACCGGCTTCAATCTCAACAATGCCTATGCAGATAACCACAATCAAAACCGTAATTTAAAATGTAACGTTTTTTGTGTATTTTTGTTGATTTTTTAAAGAGCTCTTGATTGGTTTCGATAAAATGTATATTGGACGAACAAAAGAGTAAACTCTTTCGAAAAAAAAAAACAAGAAATTTGAAAATTAGCTGCTAATCGGCGGAGTTACCGCGTGACAAACGTACAATAATGCCTGTGGCTAGACTGTGGGCAAGAACAAACCCATGATTTATACTATAATCATATTATAAAGAGGAAAGATTTGACTATTTGTTTGTTTGTATGCATTGAATAGGCTCTGAAACTACTGGACCGATTTTAAAAATTCTTTCACCATTAGAATCCTACATTATCCCTGATGAATATAGGCTACATAATTTTCACGAATTCTCACGGGAACGAAGTCCCGGGCGAAAAGCTACTTCTCTATGAAAAAAAAGACATTCAGTAAAATTGAGAACCTTTCACTTTTTTTAAAGTCGGTTGTTAATATAGGGATATGTACGGAGTAACAATAATATTTTATTGTCACCTTGATTTAGAATCAGAAATTCCATTGGTAGCTACTACGAGTAGTAACTAACTCTTAAACTAACTACAATTTACCTAGAGTCTACTAACTTGAACGGTACCTAGATTTAAATGCATTTCAACACCTCAAGTCGACGCGACGTCTTCTGCAAATGAAGTTAGTCCTTCGGGTATCTATCCGAAGTGGGTTTCCAAGTAAACTGATGATTACTCTCTGGGGGCTAGAGAAATCCTTGTCTTTGAGTAGTCCGAAAATTTCTTTGAAGATGTTCGTTGGAAATGCTGAACTGAACAAACTACTCAAGCTTTATCACCAAAAAACAACATGTTTAGTAAATCAATCCATTTGCAGCTACTTAAAGCGTTAAAATAATATTTTATAATTGTACTTACACTTTTAAAACGTAAAAATCAACCGACTTCAATCCCAATAATTCCTATCAGCAGATAACTGCAAACCAGAACATCTTCTGAATAAACATTATTAAAATGTTTTTTAACCGACTTCAAAAAAGGAAGTTTTTATGTTCGACATACATATTTTTTTATGTATGTTCACTGATTTCTCCGCCATTGATGAGCAGATTTTCAAAATAATTTTTTTGTTCGAAAGAGTATACTCCAGAGGTGGTCCCATTGTAACCAGGTCAGGGTCTGATGATGGAATCCCAGGGAAATTGAGGGAAATCCTCATATATAATAGGCACTTTCACTGTTTCTTACATCCTTAATTATCTAAATTATTAATAAATTATTTTTCTATAAAAAATAATTGTTATTGTCGTTTTTAAAAAAAAGCACTAAATTAGATAGTTGAATATAACAACAAATACTAAAAACCAGAATAAAATATTTATACATATTTATGTAAGGGAGCGGTCTTGTTTGGCAAGCGGTCGAGGGCAGACGTCCCTGCACGTGCTCTCCGGATATCCCAAATGTTGACGAAGTTTACGACACCCGCGCCCGCGCCTTTGTTCCCGAGTTTGGTCGGCTATTGTTATACTGTGTACCGTTTTCATCTTTGTACTGTGACTTAAGCTATAGATCATATTGAAAACTTCTTAATTTTATCTAGCCTCTAATAACTTGTGGCTCACTAAACTATATCGTGACTAGTGCCTTATGTACCCCATATAAAAAAGTGCGTTCCGGTTCAACTCGGTAATACCTACGTCGCGCATCGCGTGCGTCATCCACACATCCAGTGCAGTTTACAGTGGAACATATTAACGACGATCAAGACAGTAACTTGAGCTAAGAACAGTGCGTTACACGTGCAATATCTTGAGGATGGTGGAGAACCTGGTGAGCTCGTTCCATTATAAAACATTTCTAGCCTTTTGCAAAAAATCCGTTCCAGCCGCCTTTTGCACATAATTTTTATTCCAGCATCAACTCACAAAGGACCCGATCTAGCCGCCACAGCACCCAGACATGATTATTATTGCAACTTGTAGGAACTGCAGCATACCATTTAGCGTTCCTGACCAGCGCAACATATATTCTTAAAGTGTTCTACCTATAGCTTAACAATCCGGATAGTAGTTACCTCTTAGCGTATTCGATCTACCACCTTACCCCAACATGAAAATCTAGGGTAAGGAAGTACGTAGCTAGTGGTTCATTCAATTAACACTTAAATAAAGGACCTCGCCCTAGAATTTAAGAATGCATTTTGAACACACTTTCATTTGCAGTCTCACTTGTGTTGAACAGCGCGACACCTAACTTGATTGAATATACTTAACACAAAATCGCCAAAGCCAGGAATCCATTATCGGTATTGTGTGCTGCAAAGACATTACTACAATAGGTCATCTAACACCCTAATAACACATTATTCTTACTTATCATTTCTTACTGATATGCCATACGAATCACTAATCACTTAGCTAGTCGTAAAACACATCGTGTAGGAATCTCTCAGCTTGGGAAAGATACCGAATATTATTTCATTAAGTACACTTTTTTTTATTTAACGACTAAAAACAAGCAAATGACCGAAGAGCCATAAGTTTGCTTAAGTTTTACAATAGGGTATAGAGAAAAGGCGTTTTCGAACCCAAACACGTGCAAAACGTCAAATAAAATAATAATACTGTATCGGAGTCTGGGAACCGAAAGCTCATAAAGTTATATCCGCTGTCTTTCATCTTGTTGCGACAATTGTATAATTCTTGAAAATACTAAACAAAAGATTCCACAGTCATTCGGTCAACATCTGGCTGACAGCAACCACCCGAAAACTACGGCTAGCCAGAACAATACAACTGCATCGAAAATGTCGGCAACTGCTTATACAGATCCATATGTAACCAAATAAATCTTACGATTTACCCAACATTTGGCCTCGCTGTGATTAGGAAGGATCTAGCAACCTACGAGTCTGGAAACCCGACATGACCCAAAAATAGAACTAGCACTACTTAATAACCTCACGGACAG
The DNA here is from genome assembly GCA_949987775.1 of Aproaerema taeniolella. NCBI lineage: Eukaryota > Metazoa > Arthropoda > Insecta > Lepidoptera > Gelechiidae > Aproaerema > Aproaerema taeniolella. The sequence continues at coordinate 16,860,254 of OX465248.1, forward strand.
AACGCTTAAGCATGGAACAAAATACTAATCAACAACTCCAGGTTGGATTCTGGGGAGGAGAAGATAGCAGCCTTTAAATATTATAGGGTCAAGTCCATGTTTATAACGAAAGTCTATCGGAGCCGCTTATTTAAATCCCCGTGATGCACGAGTACCCGGAAACATCTTTTAACCACTAAAGTAGCTTGATACCCACCGATCAAGGAGCTTTATCCAACTACGGGGATGAAAATGTTTATGATATGTAGTCCTGCAACAAACTCACACATCTAAAAAGAAAACGATGGAAAATTCCTTTTGCAATCCAATGAAACATTGACTTCAATACCCGCCACGTTTGACAATAAATGTCACGTTTGTGTTGTTGACAATTGCACTGGCCAGCCTCTAATTAGGTCATCACCGCAAACACAACACAAAGTACCTACTTACCCCCTGTAAAAATTTAAGAACCGGCACATGGAATATAGGAGGCTGTTCTAAGTTCAAAGACGACAATGCACCCCTAAAAGAACCGGAAAATACTTAACAACAAGCATATCAACTTTAACGGTAACTTAATTTTAAGTTTTATTGAGCAACACGATTTAAAACTTAGCAACACTTGGGGTATACCATCTTGCCGAATTACGTGATTTAGTGGGAACAGAGGATCATAAATCGATCATATCTTAACTAATGCCAAAAAAACCTTTGTACGTTGATTCGGGGAATTAATAAACACTGATTACAAGTTGGTATGGAGAACGATCCTTCTATCTAGTGTTCTCGCATAACTCGTACACGCAAATCAGTGTAAAACAGCTCACCTACCACTTTCAATCAGATATTTACTATCTATGAGATTCTTCTCCAAAGGGAATTCGTATCAAACAAATTCCAAGGGCCTGTAACCCGTAAGATGAAAATCTAACTAGAAGATCAACACAAACTAACTCCCAAGCAGACATGCCAGATATTTCCAATTAGAATCTGAATTGGGCAGATATCAACAACATTCTTAAAGAAACAGCTCATAACTATTAGTGTAGCCAACTCCGAGATTACGCGAAAGCAGGCTAGCATTAACTAAAATCAAGAAAGCTGTGTTTCTTCAATCAAGATACCCGGAAAATCCTTACCTATGGCAGAGAGTACTGGAAGCACATACTAATCTTAACAAAATAACAAAAGAAGAGGAAGCTAAGGAAATCTTAACAGCATAAATCAACGAGGAAAAAAACAACTTACAAATACCTCAAGAAACACAAAAACAACACATAGCTCGCACAAAAAGCAGGTGCTTTTTTCCATTGCCCGCTGCAAGCTGGGTCAAAGACCTCCAAAAAAAAAAGCCAGAGCCCATTAATTGATGGAATAGAAGAAAATAGTTAGACGCAGACTTCCAAAATTTTAAAAATATTTGTGATTTACTTAATGAGCTCAATAAAAAAACGGAACAGTCCCTGGAACTGACCAAGTAGTTACAAAACTGTATAAAGTAGCACCGCATGAGCTGTTAGTGCAAATCACAAAAGTAATGATGAATGCACGGTTATTATTTTCAAACAATATACCCGAGGAATGGAGTCAAAATCCTATTGGAAAACAACTGCTTCGGACTGACAAAAAATCAAACAAGAAGCTGAAGACATCTACAAAGTAGCAGAAGAACTCAGATCAGCACTATTGATACAATAATAATAGTAAAAACGCATCTCAAGAGCGGCAGGAAAACAACCATTCTACGCAAACGGAGGATAAGATGTAGACGAAGAAAACCAGCTACTACTACAAACAAGAATGATTAACAAAAACAACCTACCCGGTAAAGGAAGCTGCACATAAAAGAAAAACAAACAGTTGAGGAAGAGGACTCACATCATTGCAGCTTCAATCCTACCTGCATATATTACACACCAAGTATAGTATCTATCCTCCCTACGTTGGCTCGATGCTAGTATTCTTGTCGACTCACTCTCCTATCCACTCCACATCCTGCTGCAACAGCCCCATACAGTCACAGACCTTATCTTATGGTGCCCCGCCGACCACTGGCCGCTGCGGTATCTAGATCGCCTGTAGGAGATGATACGTATGCCAAATTACTCGATCCATTACGTTCATAAAACGTAGCATGAATGGAGGGGTTTGTGCATTCGTGCCACGACGTGCAGACCGGAATAGATGCTGTTGTTGAGCCTCTGCGGCAGAACTGCTGGGCGAGCGTGGCCATTTTGACGGTTGACGGTATACATAGATCTCTGGGTCTGGCGGCTGACAGGGATCGCCCATTCATCATACAGAAGAAGGTCATTCGTATGATATGCCGTGTAGCTCCTGATGACCCAGCGCAAAAACTCTTTATTGAACTGGGCATACTTACAGTCCCGTCGTTGTACATCCTGGAGGTGGCAAAGTATGTTCGCCGAAACCTAAGCGAGTTTCCCACTCCTCCCAAATTCTCTGCCAGAAGAAGGCACCAACTCGCATCGACTGTGCATAGACTACAAAAGTCAGCAAATGCTTTAAGTGTCGTGGGACCCAAAATTTACAACAAAATAAGTAACGATATTAAAGACTCCCCGTCTGAAGCTAGCTTTATAAGCAAATTAAAGAAACACCTTGTAGAAAGGGCGTATTATTCTGTGAGGGAATTCATTGATGAATGAATGTTACCCCTGAATGTTATGATTTATAATTTATTTTTTATTTTATTTTTCTCGGACTGTATTGGTCACAAACAAATAAGTGAATCTGTTTTTTATTTTTATTTTTATTTTTATTATTATTGAATTGAATGTTATTATTATTTAATATTTACGACTCCTGACAATGTATGATTAATACAAATAAATGAATATGAATATGAATATGAATATGAATATTTATGTAAGGGAGCTCCTATAAAAAAAATTTTTTTTGCTCGTTTTTATAGATAAGTCTGTCCGAGGCTGTATCTCATGAACCGTAATAGTCAGATAGTTGAAAACACAAATGATATGTTTTGATTGTTGCTATAACAACAAATACTAAAAAGTTGAATAAATTAAATATTTGAGGGGGCTTCCATACAACAAACGTGATTTTTTTCCGTTTTTATAGAGATAATGGTTTTTATAGAGTCCAACTCCCTCTTGGCCGGTTTTATAGGTGATGGCACGGAACCCTTTGTGCGCGAGTCCAACTCGCACTTCCCCGTTTTATTTGAATTGGGGTGGGGTGACTATAAATTAGTTAGTGAAACTTCTACATGAAACTGAACAACTTTCTCTTAAGAAACTATATGAAATATATTCTTAAAAGACAAGTTCGATTTACAAAGCATAAGTAAATCTTTCAGTTGTATTGAGAGGCGAAATTTATTTTTGTAATTCGACCTATTTTCCTCGGGGAAAGTTATTTTCGCTTACTCATTTAGTCACCCAATCTAGAGTCTGGCCATTGAAAGCTGTCCACGAGAGACGGCGGCAGATTTAAAAATTCGCACTCTGAAAACTGTTTCCTACATATAAATCCTCACTTCTATGTAAGTATATAACAAAAAGAAAAAATGAAATAAAATTAGAAGAAATTAGAATGATATTTTAACTTTATTCATTCAGTGTACACTCAGTGTTTTCAGAGGACAAATTTTAAATCTGCCGCCGTCTCTCGTGGACAGCTTTCGTTGGCCAGACTCTAACAATGAAACTTGCAGCGACATCTGTTTAAAATCACTTGTAGTTTATCATCTGAAAGGGCTCAAATCTTGACGCCGCGCCTCACGAAACGCAACCGCCTCGGGATTTAGTTCATAGTATAACCGCTAGATGGTGTTGTATTTACAATTTATTTCTCAAAAACTCTTAGGGAAAAGTTAACAATTTCCTGTGTAAACTCAAAATATTTTAATATTGTTATTATAAAAAACTTATCCGGGAAATCAATAAAATATTTCAATCCTAAAATTGATCGAGCAGTCCAAAACTGTAGGCTCTATCACATAGCAATGGTAAATAAGACAAATCGTTAAATTTAAGAAGTAACATTTTATTTGTCTCTTATTAAATACAGTTTTGTACTTTGATATTAAAACTTATATTTAAAATGTTTTATTTTTATTTTAACCTGACAATACCAGGCCAAAAATATCAAATTGAAAGGAATTTGTCATCCTAGACATGTTGTCCTTTAACTATTACCTATTACGTATATGTGACCCATGCCCCGTTTTGGGGACTTAAATGGGCCGAAAAAAAACTATTATGACTTTTGTTTCCGAGGACACTAAGACATTCTTATGCAACTAATTTTGTTCGTGCATTGTATTAATTGCATTGTTATTGAATTAAACACTTTTCTAAAGAGTTAACTGCTCATCATTCTGTTCATCTTTAAGTTCTGCAGAAAATACGTCTAATAAAAACTTTTGATACGCTTCAGGGTTTACTGAATAAACTACTCGGACATTTGCATCGTCCTTTTCAACGAAAGTGTTTGTATTGAGGCCTCTTTTGTCTCCTGTGGACAAAAAAATATATAATTAGCCTTGTCTGTGAAGTATAAATAGGAAAGATTTGTGTTTTAACATGTTTTTTTTTACCAGCCCATATACGTCCCCACCGAGGAGCACGGGCCTCCCTTTGAAACACGAAGGGGATTTAGGCCATAGCCACCACACTGGCCCAATGCGTGTTGGTGGAACTCTCGTCTTTCGAAAATGAATTTTCTTGGACGGGCGGGTTTCATCACGATGTTTTCCTTCACTGTGTTATTTATTAATTAATCTGGTGATTCCATAGACATAGAAATTTATATGTCTATGCACAGCTTCCATAAATAACCTAAACAAACTACAAACAGCGAATAGAATACAATCAAAATACAATAGAAAAAATCTTTATTTTATAGGACATTTAGGATGCCATTTAAAACAAGTCAAGATGACATGAAATACATACAAACAAACATTAAAGGATTTAAATACATACATACGCATTCGTTCTATTGACCCTACTGACTCTTCGCCTATTCGCAATGGTGCAGTCTTCCCCAGAGAAGAACAGGCAAGAAATGTATGTATTTTTGCACCCACACTTATATGATGTAATTTCATCTTCTCCATACCCAAAGGTTGCCGATAAGATACTGCTTCTTAGCAATGGGGCCGCCTTTTGTACCCTAACTTTATTACTGTTCATAATGTAACTTTTACTCTGTCTCATGTTTTGTAATGTGGGTGTGCAATAAAGTATATTTGTATTGTATTGTATTGTAAACTCTGAGGGTGCTCTTTTTAATCGCATTACAAATTTTCTTATTTTCTAATTTTAACTAAGTAATTCTGAAATAACTCTAGAGCTGAGCAGTTCATTCCTATGGCTGCTTGTCAGTTAGGTAATCAGAAATTTTGTAATATCCCATTCTGCAAAGTTTTTGTTTAATTACTGTCATAATGATATGAATTATCGTTTGTTTTTATTTTAAAATGTAACGTTTAAAATTGAGACATATACCTAACTATAAAACACACAAAGTACTGTGAAAGACTTGAAAGTAATATTGTCAACCGATTGTCAACTACAAATCAATAATTCCATTTTATTAATGCTAGTGCCAATTTTCGCCATTTCAGGAGAGGCGGCAATGGAATGACCCATAAAGCTATAAATACTTATTAAAATCTAAATTCTATGTCTATGGAATCAGATTATTAAAAAAATACTTAATCCATGGGTACGTGCCATCTATCGGCACTTCGAGAAGCATCGTGACAATCCCTCATTGAAAAGCCCTCATTATATAAAACTAATCCTTACCACAAACAATAATGTCATGCTTCGAATATTTGTACTCCGTTACCAAACTAGGTTTTAATGTAACAGCAATTACGGATGGGTCTAAAGATGTCCATCTTCCATTCTTCGGTAGCGATACTTGCTCATATTTGTTCTGAGCCTTCATTATTTCGGTCTCTATGGTACCTAGAACTTTTTCCCTCCATTCCTGCAACAAAAGATGGTAATAGTTATGTATTATTTAGCAAATAAGATTTACGGATTGGAACGCTCATTTTCTATGCAGGAGCACTCCACTCATCTAACATTTTTAGATAGATAGATAGATAGATTTTTCACCTGATTCGTGCACGTACGATTGTACGCGTTTAGGTATACTTTACGTAAAGACTGATACAAATAAATTAGGATCCCGTTAGCGATATTTCTAATCCGGTACATATGAACACCACAAAATCATTGATAAGATGCATTCTTATCTTGACTGTCGAGATTCTTCGAATTTGCACACATCTCTTTATCTTTTATATTGTGTACTGAAAAGTGATAGAATTAAATTCCTGTTTCTATATTTCCGAGTTCATTTAACTCTTTAGTTCGAGTGAATAGGCTTCTACTAGGTAATCTTGCTTCCATCTGGACCACATCTCTGCCCGGGACTAGATTCTTGGCCAAGACAAACTTTTTTTTCAGCCCTAATACTTCCCCACCGAGAGGCACGGGCCTGCCTTCGAAACACGAAGGGGATTTAGGCCATAGTCCACCACGCTGGCCCAATGCGTGTTGGTGGACCGCGTGCCTTTCGAAAACGAAAACGAAAGACAAACCATTGTTCATTATTTAAAAAAAAGTTATTATGTGATAGAATGATTAAGCTTAATTTAGAAGATTTAAAAACATTGCTGATAGCAGCATTTCAAATAAAACTTACCCGACTAAAGTTCAAATGAGTTTTGGTCTGTGAAAATGGGAAGATAGTGACTTTTTCAGGAGCAGCGCTTTGCATTATAACGTGGTAGCTTTCTACATCCATATGGGCATTGAACTCCGGGTTAGGATTTAATTCATCTGTAAAAAGTATTTTTATTATCTACTAGATTTTTCCCGCGGCTTCGCTCGCGCAAAGAACTTTTTTAGTCAACCATTCATTCCCAAAATGTTTGACTTTTGAAAAATTGCGAAACACGTGTCCATTTATTTGCTTCAAGATATATCTTGACGTTGTTTCGAGTCAACATGTTCAATAAAATTGTTTTCTCCATACAAACTTTGAACCCCCATTTCACCCCCTTACGGGTTGAATTTCGAAAAATCCTTTCTTAATGCTGGCCTAGACCAGATATCTAGGTGCCAAATTTAAAATCTCTAGGCCCAGCAGTTTGGGCTGTGCGTTGATATGTCAATGTCAGTCAGTATATTTAGAAGAAGAAGATGTAATTTAAGCGCCAACGCGGGTTCGTATTACACATGAAACTTAAAAATACCAGTCATTTCTATCCTTACTAATATTATAAATGCGAAGGTAACTCTATCTGTCTGTCTGTCTGTCCGTCTTTCACGCCTAAACTACTGAATGGATTTTAATGAAATTTGGTACAGAGATAGATTATAGCCTGTGAAAGGACATAGGCTACATTTTATCCCACAATTGGGCACGATATAACCTGTAGTCGCCGCGGGCGGAAAGCTAGTTCATATAGAAGCGTTTGAAATTTCATTCTTAAAAATACTTACCGTGTATATGCCCAGCTCCTACGTACAAATGATTGAGTCGAGACAGAAATCTTGGATCCAGTTTCATTGCCAAAGCGATATTTGTAACAGTTCCAATTGTCACAACTGTTACCTCACCTAAAAGTATAATTCATTTTAAGTTGTGAACAGAACGAGTCAATGGGACCTTACCATAAACACAAAATCCTTTCTCAACATACAATTTATGGGTTAAGTGACCGGTTGATGGCCGGTTTGGTCGAGTGGTAATGACGCTGCCTCTGGATCGGCGGGTCCTAGGTTCGTTTCCCAGTCGGGGCAAATATTTGTGTAAAAAGCAGATGTTTGCGCTCATGGGTCACGGGTGTTTGTGTCTGTCTTTAGATTTGATCCGAGGGACCCACGAGATAAGGGAATACCTTAGCATGAGCCTTCGAGAGTTTAGAGTTTTATTATTTATTTACTTACCAGGGTATTTCTTTGACAATTCGATAAGCGCTTCTACGGCACCCTGTTTCTGAGCTGGTATTAGGTCGGTCAAGTTTTCATGGAAGTCTCCTAAGCCATCCATCCCATAGTAGTTCTCTGCGTATGGTGTTTTTAGTAAGGATGATTTCGAACCTCTATATATTGGCACCTGTACAATGCATCAAATATTTTATCTTGGAGTCAACAACTAAAAACATGTTGAAGAAGGCAAGAAAAATAATTTCGGATCGCTCATTAATTCAGACTGTGGTCCAAAATGCTGCTTTCTGAAATTAGCCATCGATAGTTTTTAAACTTCAAATACTTATAGTATAGTCGGCAGGAAAAGTGTTTAAAAAAATAAAATTGTTAACGATTGAATTAAAAGTATTTCAAAAATTTGCTTAAAAATTTACGCATGGTAACAATCGGACTAGGAAACAATATAATACTACTTAGAAACTTCGCGATTTCAACACATAATTAAATAATAAAACGGGTCTGAATTCGAGGCGACTACAGCACCCGATAAAGGCAGCACACATAGGAATAGTGCCATCTCCGTCTCTCAACAGGCCTGGGCCGGCAGTGCGAACAGTATCGATACACGAAGTTTACGGACTATGAAAGCGTGCGTGCGTAAAAACATGTTCGAAAGTTAGAAAAATGAGATTTATGGAAAGGTAACAGCTTAAATCGAAAAATGCGTGAACTACTTATCGAGAGTGTTCAATCACGAATATTTTGATAGCAAATTTAAGTTCCTGTGTGCATTTTACTATCGTTTTTACAGCTTAAAAGATACACAATATTGGTATTTAGAGGTGACTTTGTGAGCTTTTTCTATCGAACCAAAAGTGCTGAATCATGTTTTCAGCAAACTACTTATCTAGTTTATGTCCTGAATATAATCGTAATATTTTTTTCTTCAATTTAATGCAGTGCGTCATGCTTATCTACGCATCATAAAATCGTAATTTAGGTGCTGCAGTCGCCTTAATATATACCATAATATATGCGAATTTTTAGTAATGAATTAATATTACTTAGTTTAAAAATAAAAATTTAACATCAAAAAAGTGTTCATAGTCTTTTATACATACGGTTTCTTAGAAATAAACATAAAGCCGAAAGTGGGAAATATTTTTTTAAATATATTTTGCTGTAACCACTGTATTCTGGTTACCGAAAAAATATTTGAAAATCTTAGTCATGTACTCGACATTCTTAGATAGCCCAACTGTAAGATGCCTATGAGAAAAAATAAATTAGAATTTAAAAATACTTTTTCAAGTGGTCCGCATTGACCAATTCAGAAGTTTTTTAAAAATATGTAGTCTAGTAGCAATTTTAAAGGAGGAATTAACTTACGTCTTGCCTTTTGGCAACCTTGAGTATTCTTTGATTGTTGACACAAACATTGTCTTCATTTGTGTTTCCATTTACTGTTGTCAAACCAAGAACGGTGGGACTACAAACAACAAATACCTCGAATTTAAGAAAAATCTTAAAAAAGTCTTAAAAAAATTGAAAAAAAAACAGACAAAAAAATGAAGTAGGTATGTAACTACATGTGGAGATCCTATTTTGATCATAGCCGAGGTTTCACATGCGTTCCCAAATATTTAGTTCTATTACACAATACTTGTCATCCATAAGATAAATTAACTCGCAAACAAAGGCACGGACAGTAAGCCTGTGGATAAAAATAACAGCTAAGCCCGTCGCGTGCTTGTTTACGCCGCGTGCGATACAAATCTCGTACACCACGTGTTCAAAAAGCACGCGAAGGTTTAAAAGATAAACTTATAAGCCAGTTTCACGAATGGTAACTATTTGATTCAAACTATAGTTTTACATACCCATCAAAGTACTTTTCATAGAGCAAAGCCAAGAATATGGCCATCGCATCATCACCGCCTGCGTCATTGTCAATGATAATCTTTCCTTTTCTGAAAAGTAATAAAAAAAATTGAATAAATTCAAAGTCAAAATCAAAATAGCTTTATTTCATAGAACCTGTAGGATTTTACTTTTTTTAACAGTCCCTTTACGTCCCCACTGAGGGGCACGGGCCTCCCTTCGAAACACTAAGGGGATTTAGGTCATAGTCCACCACGTTGCGCTGGCCCAATGCTGGTTGGTGAAGCGCTTATCTTTCGAAAAGTGGGTTTCATTACGATGTTTCCTTCAGAACTCATTAATTATCACTTGCTCAACGGTGAGGGACCATCCATAAATTACGTCACACGTTAAGGGGAGGGGAGGGGGTCGACAAGTGTGACATTGTGTGACAAGGGGGTGGAAGGGGTCATAAGTTTCGTGACGTCACATTTCAAAATGTGTTATGAGTATCAAAACGCGTTAACTTTTAACGACAAAGCTAACTTCCTCAGTCCCAAGCACTCTTTTTACGTTTTTACTTTGGTTGAGACAGTGAATTTTGAGTTCCCAAAAAAAAAATGCAACACTATTAAGTACTGCTTTTATTTAAAAAAATCTCAAAAAATGGAAAATATGCAAAATATGTGACGTCACGCTAGGGAGGGGGGAGTCTTACAGATGTGACCAGCTGTGACAAGGAGGGGGGAGGGGTCAAAAAATCATGGAATTCGTGTGACGTAATTTATGGATGGTTCCTCACCGTTGAGCAAGTGATAATTAAATAAATCCGTACATTAATCCGAAAAAACGAATTTAGTGGTACAGGCCCGCACCAGGATTTGAACCCGCATATTTAACCAGTGACAAAAAATTGGTAATGAGCCAGACTTGTAACCGGAAGGTTTTTACTTAAAAGAGTAATTTTTTTTAGTTTTTTCAAAGATGCGCCTATTCGCAAAGGTGCTGTCTTCTCGCGAGAAGAATTGGCAAGAAACTCCGAGGGGTGCTCCTTTTAAAATCTCTTTACAAATAAATGAATAACCTCAAAGTAAGCAAAGCTATGGGTGCTAGATAACTGATATATACATTTTACATACTTATCGTAAATACATACGTACAATACACACACACTTAGACTTCTCACCAATACTTGAACATAATTGAAAATATTGTTTGGTTAGAGTATACGAATTGCCTTGCGCACCCTTTCCTATACTCTGACCTATGGTTTTTCTAATATTTGTGTTTGTTGGGAATTAAACCCGCAACCTTCAGATCAGTAGGCAAGGTTAATCCATTTGTTAAAGTTTAATCAATTTACGTTTGATGAAATTATCTTTTATTTACATATGTATGTCAAATAAAATCTAAAAGGTATAGGCATAGGTGACTGACGTCAAAGATTAAAATTTTTAAAATTTAATTCTTACCTAATTTGAAAACAAAAGGTTAACTAGTTTTTTTTTTTCAAAAAACGAAACCAAGTTAATCAAATGTAATTTTGTTGAATTCAAGGATTTTAACAAGGATAGGAATATTATTATAAATCAAATGTCTTATAGGGATCCCTCTGAATTTTAAATTAAGTAGCGAAACTGTGAATAGTATCAAATTTTTAGGGCCGTTCTCATTTAGATCGTTTAATACTATGGGATCCCTTAACAATAAAATGGTCTCGTGTGACACTTAAAATGCCTTTGTGTTTCACTTTAGCGAACATAGATCTATAGGTTGGTTAAAGGTAGTCAAGAACTACATATAATCGGGATTTTTTTAAAACCTTTTCGAAAAATATGAAGAATCATGATTATAACTACATAGATGGGTGTCAAATACAAACAAATACAAAGAAAAATACTATAGAAAGATTATGATTTAGTAACAGAGTATCTTTAGCTACATTTGGATGGTAACTTTTGTGGTATGTGTTTATAACATAATCACTTCTTAATTATGTATATTTATCTTTATCAATTGTAAATAAAATAAATGTAGAAATAAATGCTAGCATATACCCGTTCAAAAAGACATATTCTGCAGTACTTACACATTGAACAGTGCCAAAGATAAAATAAACACAAAAATAACTTGTTTAAACATTTTTCCTTATCTTTATCTTTAATCTATGTGTCACTGCACTCTCGCGTTCCGATACTAACTAACGTGTCTGCAGATTGGTCCATATTTGAACCAAATCAAGTTTTCGAGCCTCGTTTACATCGGTTGGATTTTTTTTTACAATCACTAAAATAAACAAATTCAACAAAAATTTTAATCAAGAAATTATTTATTTTCTCAGCCAAACATTAAAAGTAAGACATTTTAATGTTACATACTTATTTTTCAATGTTTAAAAATATTAATAGAAATTATGTAATAAGTAAGCAATTACATATATAGTTTGTAACCTCAAAATTGTAAACATTTGTTAAATGATGCTTTTATAATAAATAAATTAAGAAAAAAAACAACGGGTTGCTCTCCGGGCGTGCCGGAACAAGTGAAAACTTGAACATTAACGTTGTGCATTAATATGGAAATAAAACAAAATACACAAAAAGAGTCCGTTATTCTCTCAGGATTCGAACCCTCGACCTGTTGCTTACAATCTGGCAACTTTTCCACTCGACCAAACTGTCTACTTTCTATAGTCTATCGGGTAATTGCGCACTATGTGCGAATAATCGTTGACATCGTTGACATCTGTTACAGAGATAATTTTACCATAGGGCTGCCATCCGTCCGGGTTTCCACCCATACTTCAAAGTGTACAACGCTGCTAAAGAGGCTTTCTCTTCAAAAAAGGTGGCAACCCTATCCTACGCATTTTAAATCACGGTCACGTGACATCTGACGATCTGACGCGAGTTTAACATTTTTTCCCCATACTAAAAGCGCTCTACGCCGCTAAAGAAGTTTTCACTTCAAAAAATCTTACAGAGTTCAATAAATAATGAAATACTGTTAAATTGTAAATCATAGAAAATCAGTCTGTTAGCTGAATAGAGATCTTTTTCTTATCGTGTAGGTATAGTCAAGTATGTGGCGAACTTGGCTAACCCTGGTGTCAGAGTTTTTCAAACCGCACAATGGCCTCTGACTTGGTTTTAACGACTGTAGTCAATCGACAACAACCGGGACCGACAGCTTATCTTGCCCTCCGAAGCACGGAAATGCTTGTGATAAATAAATAAATTGCCACCATCAGGTTCCCTGCCTCTGTGTACGTTGCTTAAACTCACTGATCGGTTAAAATCAGCGAGAGCCACTGGGGTACTAGCTAGAAAATAGTTTTTTATATCTGTTTTTAGTATCTTCTGTGATTTAATTTGGGTGATTAGTAGGTAGTAACACATCGACATGGTCTAGGGATATTGCACGATTTTTCATACAAAAGAAGCCCGTTTGAGAAGCTATAATAGCATACTCGAGATATTTTGAGGGCTATAATTTTCAGACGACCAAGTGCTAAACCTGAATTTAAAATTTTAGTCAATAAATTTTGTTTTACTTGAAATTTGGGAAAACGTGACGAAAATGAAAAAAAAAACTTAAGTTCGACCATTTTCATACAGACAAAAAGTGCATTTTCGTTTTCGTTTCCGTCACGTTTTCAGTATGAAAAATTGTGCAATATCCCTAGACCGTGTTGATGTGTATTACAGTTTTTAAAACAGGCGATAGTTCTGCATTATAATAATAAGAGTCTAACTAAGCAGCAAATTATTATTTTGGTACTGACACGTGGAATGGGGGCCTTCCACGTGTCGGTGCATAATGTTTATTAGAAGTTACTTTTTCTTTTGCATAACGTGTAAAAAACATAAACATTATTATATTTAGATTCGATTTGTGTTGGCTTAGTCAGTAATATTTATAAATATAATTTTATTTTGTTTTAGCATCATAGGCATGAATTTAGCTTTACTTTATTTTGTCATTTAAATCTCAGTTTCTCTGAAAGCGGCCGAAAATGACTGAAACTAATTTGTAAAATTATCTTAGTTATGGTTTAGCTAGCACGTAGTAATAGGTTTTAGTATTTCTGTATTTAAACAATACGTTTGAGTAAATGATTTAAAAACTACTTTGACAGGCATTGTAGTCTAGAAATAAAGTGAACATAGAAACAAAAACACAAATATGGCTATGCCAGTAACTACAAAGACATTAGTAGTTATGTCTCCAAAATCAAAGCAATGTTTAAGTTACAAAAACAAAATATGAAGTTTATAGAAATACTAGCTAGTAAAGTGGTTCAATTAGGTGTTGCCCTACTAAATAGTTTCACAGGCTGTATAAATTTAATAAATAAGAAAAGGTATCTTAAATTTTTATATAAAAAATATTACTGAACTAGGTTTCCGCTCAAAACTTAATTTACATGGAAATTTGGGAAAATTATGAAGCTTATTTGTTAATCCAGGGTTTTAGCTACCTCCATACCGAATTTAATCAAAATTGGTCCAGCCGTTTGAGCGTGAAAGCGTAACATACATCCATACATCCTCACAAACTTTCGCATAAGTGGGATATAATCAAGGGCATATTATAATTTTTCTTGTTTGTAACTTGCTACTCATAAAAACTTGCCACACTCTAAAACTAAACAAAAGCATCACATAAAAATTTCTAAACTCTCCACAGACTCAGTACAAGCGAAACGTCTACATTTTGGTTTTAGTAGTATAAAAAGTAATACTTAAATATTTAATAGTACTTACTTTTTCTGCACCATAATCACCGTAAAATGATCGTATTATATCGAAACTAAAACGTCTCCTGGCAAACTCTCACTGTCTTCAACTGAGTCGCGCATTTTATTTGTGTATGACGTCACAAAGCGTAGCCATTTGCACTTTGATAAACCGCAACCATCCCTTTCACTCTTTCCTTCAATGACAAAGACAGCGCGATTGACATTGAATTTTAAGGATTCATTTAATTTTTTGGCTCTGAAAAAACTTTAGGTATTTGTTTAGTGTTCGACTTGCAAACATTAATTTGAATAATTTACCTTTGACGTAAGTAGTTTAAAACAATAGCTCATTCAGTTGAAGATTAGATAAGGTTGGTTTGTCTATTTTTCAGTTTTATTTTATAGGAACCGTACTTCTAATAAATAGGCATAGAGTTTAAAAATATACAAGGTGTTTCAAAAAAACCCAAAAAAATAAATTCCAAAATTTAATTTTAAAAGTGAAATAGTCGCAACTCTAGTAATCAGTTGCACGGCTTGACATCTACAAAATGAAAGGTTCATATAATTAATATGACATACTTGTCATATTTGTAATAGAGCTGTGCAATAAGCTTTTTAATTAATTTTGAATAATTTTTTTTTGGGGTTTTTTTTAAACACCTTGCATATTATTCCACGTATTTAAGTGATTTTAAGTCGTATATACAAATTTATTTTTTGACATTGTTTTTGAATTTGTGAAATGACGTTTCTATGGCAGAAAAATAGTGCAATTTAAAAACAAATTACTGCAGACGCCGAACCAACCAGTCTAACTCTGTATCAAGAAAGTACTGGCGGTTTGCAGATTGTCTATCCTATTGATTTGTTAGGTCGTTCACCTTTGATATTAAGCGTTAGGGTTACTGCTATTATTGGAACACACTTGGTATATCTGACCAAAATAGAATTCAATAATTTTGCATATTTAGCGATATCAGCTAAATAGCAAAGAACCTAAAAATAATTGGAAATACATAAGTTATCAAATTGGAATACATAGTTAATTTATGTTATCTATACATAAGTAACCTTTAATTTTACTGTCTCTGCTTTTCTATTACGTTTGGCTAAATGCAAAAGGAAAAAAGTAAAAATTAAAATCATGAGACTCTAATAAAAATATTGAATTCAAAAATCACGTCACAAATTCATAATCAAACTTCACACTAATATGTATTATAAAGGTGAATATTTATGAATGTGTGTAGTGTATGTGTTTGTATGTTTATTACTTCTTCACGCTGAAACGGCTGGACCACATTTGATAAAACTTGGTATGGAGGTAGCTGACACCCTAAATTAACACAAAGCTACATAATTGTGGAAATCTGTAATTGGCATTATTGCAACATGTATGTAAGTCGCAGCTGTTGGTATCCCAAATAAATAAAATAAAATAATTTTCCCAAATTCCTACGGGAACGAAGTCCCGGGCAGAAGCTAGTGATAAATAGTTCAGTTATTAATAAATGTAAACGGAGCTTAACCTCAAGTAAGTGTGTTTCTGATAAGATTCGTTTGTTTGTTGATAAACTATTTGACACATGTCATAGTCATATCACAATATAATAGAATTGAATATATGCTGTCTTTTTTATCTAATGGCCTTGAAAATGAGAATATAGACTTTGGAATCAATACAAGAAAAATGGACCCTATTTATATGTATATAAGTTTTTATTTCTCTTGCGTTTGGATTAGACATGCGTGTTTTTAGAAGTTAAAGATCTTTTGTCAACGTCAGTCGAATACAAACAAAAGAAATGCACACTTCTACTGTTACATAATTATATATAGTTATCTTCTGTGGCAATAAACTCTGATGAGAGCAAAGTCTCAGTGTAGCACACACGTTATATATATATATATATATATATGTCATTTGACATAAGCCCGTTTTAAAGATTGTCTAAGTTTCAATTTAAATTTTTTGTGTAAGGAACTAAATATCGGGGCTATAAA
Source organism: Aproaerema taeniolella (assembly GCA_949987775.1). Lineage (NCBI taxonomy): Eukaryota > Metazoa > Arthropoda > Insecta > Lepidoptera > Gelechiidae > Aproaerema > Aproaerema taeniolella. The sequence goes on from OX465248.1 coordinate 16,876,784, forward strand.
ACATTTTTTTTTCATACATACATACAATTATCTACACTAGATTAATATTATAAAAAGGAAAGATTTGTATTTTTGTATGTAACGAATAGGCTCCGAAACTACTGGACCGATTTCAAAAATTCTTTCACCATTAGCATGCCAAATTTCACCTGAGTAACATAGGCTACATAATTTTCCCGAATTCCCACGGGAACGAAGTCCCGAGCGGGATGCTAGTCCCTTATATTTTGGAGTTATTATAATTTTACACACCAAAAGGGTATGCTTCATGGCCCTAAAAATTGTGTACAAAGGACACGAACGTACAAAAGGCGGATTCAGCACAGACAACTATTTATAATTGTGAATGAGGCTTTTTATAATTCGAACGGCACGGCAATTCAACATTTTAATTACCATTGCCCCCTATGTTCTCAGCTTTTAGTATTACTATTACATAGGAGGCAATGGTAATATAATTTTGTAGTGCCGTTTTCGAATTATAAAAAGGCCCAATTAATATTAAAGGCGCAGACCCACCGCGGCGAGGCTACGCACGTGGGTTAAGCTTCGCTTTGCAAGAAAATGTATGTGATTGTGTCCACTGAGACCCACGACCACGCTACGCATGAAATGACGTCATCGATACACGCGTGGCTTGCTCGAATATGTCGCCCACGTAGCTCAACGCCATGCACGCTGTGCATGCGGCACAGGGTTGGCACGCGGCGCATTTTAGCTGCGGTGAATATTTACTCAGTGAGTTTGTCATTAAGGCTCAAATTAGATTTTGATCTAATCCACGTAGCTATAATCGTGGGTTTAATTCGTGTATGGCGTGTACTGCAGTGGAAACGTAGACCCACGTTGTCAAACAAATGAATCCACGCAGCTAAAATGCGCCGCGTGGCCGTGCACATCCTGGGCCCATATTTTTGAAACGATAGAATTCCAATTCGCATACGAATAGACAAGATTCGCATGAGAATCTCATACAAATTTTGTCAATTCGTATGCGAATTGGAATTCTATTGTTTCAAAAATCAGGCCCCTGCGCCGCGGTGGGTCTACGCTCTAACTCACTGGAAAGAAACAACCGACGACGACGGAGCCATTTGTAAAAGGTATTGAAAATGAAGACTAGATTGGGTGTAACGGACAGCTTAGCAAATACTTAAATGGTGAAATCTACCCATAATTGAATCGTTTATTTGACAAACCCCATAAGTCAGAATCGTCGGATGATTTTAAAAACATAAAAAATCATTTTTTGAAAAAACTGAGCATATTTATAATTCAAAAATCCTATAAAATAGTAATGTTGGTATCGGTTAAAATGATTACATGTAGAAAAATTCAATTATTCAACTTTTACCATTAAAAAATCAACCTCGTTGAAAAAGTGACTTATGGGGTTTCTCAAATAGACGATTACAATTATTGTAATCGGATACAAACAATATTATGTTCCCGTAAACGTCAAGTCAAGGAGTTATGGTTATTTACATACTTTGGCGCTCCGCTCCGCTGTCAGAATGTGATTTACATTGCTGGTTTTCATGTTTTACGCTGTTATTCTTACTGTTATTATTTTTTTTATTGCAAAATGGACTATAGTCGAATGTAATTTTAAAGCAGAAAAAATTTAAAAACATGAAAAAAAATCCTTAGGAAAATTCCACTAGAACATAATTCAGGGTTTAATTTTTTAATAAGCTGTCCCTTACAACTTGTCCTGTATATGATTGCCGGTGATTTGGCTCGCATACTATGCGACTACACTAAGAATAGGACGTTGGCTTACTTCAGACGCGAAAGTACCGTTTGCAAAAAAGTATTAAAAAGATTAAATCGATGTCACATGTACAGTCAATAGCAGATCAAGCTTGACAGTGTTGTTCTAATATCTCATTTACCTCAATGACTTAAGACACCCCAGTGTCAAGCTTGATGTGCTCTTGACTGCACAAATTTGAAAACTCATCTACTTTTGTATTTTTTAACACTGGCGCGCTTTATGCAGATAGGACCTCACTTTTTCATTGTCGCCGGCCGCGCCGCGCTGCAATCTTGGCAAGACTGACAGACAACAGTGCATGAGATTTGACTTAATTTTGTTATTATTCATCACGTTATGTTATTCGTTTTTGTTGAGCTTTTGTTATTTGTGTACGACGGAATAGCAAAATACTATAAAACAAGGATAATTTCGTAGAATTAGGCATTAAGTTAAATCTCGAGCATAAATAATAAAATTTGCAATTGAAATGAGTGGAATTGAAGAATAGGTATAGTGCAAATATTTATAATAAAATAAGTACTTAGCGAATTTTATTTTTTAATTTTAATTTTCTTTAAATTCTTTTTTTGCACACCGTAATGAAGTGAAGTTAGTTTGACAGAATGACAGCTCAAAATGGCGGCGCGGCGGTTCGTTCCTATTCTTAACGTAATCGCATAGTACATGCTCTTGTCTTTTAGAAAATCAAATAATTGAATTAATTTTAAAAATTTTACCAGCTATCACAAAAAAAATTTATTGCATTGCCATCTTTACGTCAATTTCTTCGATTGTGGCGATCCTTTTGTAGATTTCGCCAATGTCCAGTGTTGTAATATGCGATTACGATAAGAATAGGGCCCATATATTTGAAACGATAGAATTCCAATTCGCATACGAATTGACAAGATTCGCATGAGAATCTCATACAAATTTTGTCAATTCGTATGCGAATTGGAATTCTATTGTTTCAAAAATCAGGCCCTAGGATCGAACCGCCGCGCCGTGCCGCCATTTTGAGCTGTCATTCTGTCGCGCAGTCAGGTAAAATGCAGATTCTTCGAACGCCTAATTTATATTTTTCTGGTAGGTTGAATTGACTTCCATGCTGGACAGGAGTGAAAGAATATGCCAGCTGCCAACTCATCCCAGGCATAATATAGAAACCAGTAAGTAGGACGCGATGATTTTGCTGTATCGTGGACAAAAGGTTGATAATCTATTGGGTACTACTATACTCATGTTCTATCTTATGACCCTCGAAATGAATGTCAAATGTGGCATCATGTGGCTCTAGAATCATGGCGTTCTGCCTACCCCGACAGGGATTATAGGCGTAAGAGTTTTTACCCGCCGTGTGGTGATCGGTTGAGAATAACACCACCCCATCTCTTTCCGTCGGTGTCGTAAGAGACGACTAAGGAAACAAAAATGAGACCTGCCTCCTAGTAATCCATCTTAGGCAATGACACCTCAGTTTGTTTTCAATCTGCGGTGGCGTCTTATGGTCCCATGCGGTGTGGTAGGCTATGTAAACTGCCGTCTGGTTCGCGACCACCCTCCTACCGAAGTCCGACGCCAAACAGCTTGCTGTGTTCCGTATCGGTGCGTGGTTAACTCATTCCATCGTCGACCTCATCTTGGTCAAGATTGGGGTCAAGAATTAAACCATTTCTTAATAAAAAAAATATGTATATTGAATTTAAAATAATACAAAAAAATATATACAAGAATATTTTAATATACATGTGTATAAGTTAGGGAGCAGACTGAAACACAGTATAAAGAAACTCCTTGAATGAATCAGCTGGGCTAGGCAGAGCTAATCTTATATTTGCATGTTTGCAGTCTGTGAAATTGTTGGTATTCATTCCTCTTTCGTCACCTGAAAAAAATAAAAAGGGCTTTTTTATAATTCGAACGGCATGGCACGGCAAAATTTGTATTACCAATGCCCCCTATGTTACCAGCTTCTAGTATCACTAGTTCATATGAGGCAATGGTAATATAAAATATGTTATACAAAAAAAAATGTTATACAAAAGTGTTTACACCTTTTATTTACACTTCCAGGGTTCTCAAAATTGCGAATGAGATCTATAAAAAAAACACTTATTATCTAATTGAATGTTGACTGGCAAAGGCTTTGTTTATTTTGTAATGTGTTTTTGCTCACTAAAAATAAGTAGGCACTTCTTACAATAGTGGCAAAACAGAGCAATAAACAATTTACGCCGCAGTAGATGCAAAGGCTTTTACAAGTTTGCCGTGGTTCTATATATGATCAAAATTGGTTCAGCCGTTTAAAATTTATAAGCAATCAGGGATTGGTACAACATTTTTAATTTTAGGGTTATCCATACTACTGTTAACCCGCCTTGTTGACGTTTAACTCGAAAATTTAAAAAAATTGTTTACCCCCAACATTCATCAATTATAACTCATAAACAGCTGAACCGATTTTGATCAAACATAACTAAGAACCATGTCCACTACGCCAGCTTTCAACCAAAAATAACCGCATCGAAAGCAGTCTTTTCATTTAGGAGCTACGATGCCATAGACAGATACAAAGATACACAATTATACAGATACACGGACACACATAAGCGATAAATATCTGGAGTTTATACAGTTTTTAAAATTTTAGAGTTATACGTCAACAAGGCGGAAGTTGATTGTAGGATGGATAAAACAGCATTAAACCTTAATGGACGTCTTTACAACTGAGTGTTAGTCATTCTAACACCAAAAGCAGCTCGAGCATGATGCGCGACAAACTCGCGCGGCACGCCACTCGGCAGACGGTGAAACTTCACTTTGATTACGCAAGGGCCTCGCACAAAGGCTTGCTCGCCCTTTGGAGTTGTATGACATTTTGACATAGGACCATGGTACATTACACGTGCAAGCACATCGTGCTCGAGCTGCAGGAACCCAGTTACGGGCGGAAAGCTATATTAAATTAAAAACAGTTACCACATAAGTGAACACTATTCCGTGAACATATGAACTGTTCAATAAGACTTTCGTTGAAGACCATAGCCATGACACAGGGATCCAGGAAGTTTGACGCAATCCTTTCAAATAAATTCATTTCGTTTATCAAAGTACTATTTATTTTTCCGAGTACTTCCCTTCGCCAATGCTAAAACAAAAATAGGGTATGATCGATTAGGAAATCGAGTGTCAGTAGTCTAAAAGCTTGTAAGTCAAACTCGTAAGCGAGAGGTACCGAGTTCCTGGAGATCGAATATGAAAATGTATGAAAAGTAAATTTGTTTCGGTTTTAATGCATCGATCTCGATCGATTAATACCTACGTCGTGTCGTATTAAATGCCCAATCATCTTCCCTCTTCTGCTCTCTGTGGTTTTCCACAAATTTCGAATTTCCTTCACTATTGTAATGCCTTGACCTTCTAAAGTCCTGGTAGTTTGGAATTTGAAATCCAAAATTCCACTAATCAATGACGTCTCAATGGCAGGCGGTAGAATACAAATGGTGACCATTTTATCCGTTCAGTTGGGAATAGGCAGAACTATGGAAACCTCATATATTTGATGACAGCTACCTCGACTGGCGGCGCCTGTGCAAACTGAATGTTAAGTTTCTATGTTTGCAACTTAACATACTGTTTGGGGTGGCGCTGCTGGTAAGGGCGATTGTCATCAAGGTGTATATGAGCTTTCCATAGTTCTAAATTTTGCCACCTGAACGGATAAAATGGTCACCATTTTTATTCAACCGCCCGCCATAGAGACGTCATAGAAGTTCTGGATCATGGTCAAGCATAGCTGAAATTTTTGATTTCAAATTCCAAACTCCCAGGATTTCGGAAGGTATTACAATAGTGAAGGAAAAGCGAAGTTTGTGGAGAACCACAGAGAGCAGAAGAGAGAAGATGATTGGACATGAATACAACACAACCATTTTATAAAAAAACATCATAGAGGGACAGATCGAAGGAAAGAGAGGCAGGATCGTGTAAGAAACGGGACTAAGCGCTTGAAAGCAGAAAACCAGCCTTACTTACCGTGCCATTACTGAGTGGGTCGACTTTAAATGGAGAGTGAGGGATCATGGTAACTTTGTCAGGTTTTGCGTTCTCTGCCACTACGTAATATGCCTCTACATCCATTAGTACATTGTATTGTGGAGCTATAAACATGTCATCTGAAAAATTAATACCAGATAATTGTTCACGTCAAAAATGTAAGAATCAACCGATTTTAATCCTAACAAAGCCTATTAAGCAGATAACTAAAATCAAATTGTCAGCTAAAATGTAATGTGTAAACCTTTTTTCTGTTGATTTAAAATAAAATAAATAAATAAACGCTACACACTCAAAGGCCCACACTAAGGTTTTCCCTTGTGTCGTGGGTCCCTCGGAACACACGTAAAGACAAACACAAACACCCATGACCCGAGAACAAACATCTGCTTTTCACACAAATGTTTGCCCCGACTGGGGATCGAACCCAGGACCCGCCGATCAAGAGGCAGCGTCACTACCACTCGACCAAACCGGCCGAAAAAAAAGCGATAAATCAATTAAATTAAAAATTATACGCGGGAATCTATTCTTACGAAAAAAATGTTGAAAATGGGCTGACTATTGGCGGAGTTATCGCGTAACAAACACAAATAATTCAAATAAAAAACACAATCGAACTGAGAATCTCTTCTTTTTTATAAAATCGGTTAATTATTTAAGAATGTTGTAACTTTTACACCCAAAATGTAACTTCGAATTAGCTGACAAAATTAAGGTCTTGAATCTGCTTATGAAACCAAACATTTTTTCATGACAAACGCATTATTTATTAAAAAAAACAACGGGTTGCACTCCGGGAGTGCCGGGAGAATTCAAAACTTGAACATATATTACTTCTTGCGGTCTATTCTCCCTCCGTCTTACGAATTTTCGAACAGGTCACGTGTCCTGACGCAAGTTTAACATTTTTTACCCATCCCAAAAAGAACGCCGTTAAAGAAGTATTCACTCTCCCTCCGTCTTAAGAATTTTCGATCAGATCACGTGTCCTGTCGCGAGTTTAACATTTTTTACCCAACTTCAAAGTGTGCACAACGCCGCTGAAGAAATTTTTATTTCAAAAACAACGGTTTGCACTCCGGGAGTGCCGGTGGAAGTGAAATATTACTTCCTTGCGGTCTACTCTCCCCCCGTCTTACGAATTTTCGATCAGGTCACATGTCCTGACGCGAGTGTAACATTTTTTACCCAAATGTGCACAAGAAGTTTTCACTTCAAAAATCTTTACACAAGTTTCATAAGTTGTTTGGAATTCCATATGATACTGAAATGATTTGTAAGAAACCTTCACTAGTAGTTCATTGCTTGTTATAAGGGTAAATATAAATACATACCGTGAATATGTCCAGCAGCGATATAAATAGTTTTTAATCTGGATAAAAACCCAGGATCAAGTCTGATAGCTAATGCTATATTAGTCAAGGCACCCAGAACAACTACGGTCAAGTTCCCTGAAAAAAAAAACAGTTTTTTTTATAATTTTGAAAAAAAAAACTTAAATTATAAATTACTAGCGACAACCCGCCTCGGACTTTACACTGGTTTTAGAATTAGACAGCGTTTTAGAAGCAAGCTCTAAATCGACTTTATATATTTCCAATATCACTGTCGTATGTAACAACACCAATTTACACAAGTAAATTATACTCAAAAACCTGCCTCCGGAGACAATCCATATATTGGTGAAAACCGTATGAAAATTCATTCTGATCTATTTTATTCTTTCGTATATTAAACAGTGTTTGTTAATTTATTATATACAGAGGGCTACACATCAGGTAACTGTTACTCTGTACTGTTTTATTAAGGGGTGAGGGTGGGGGGGGGTATATTCAACAGGGCATCTATTCTGTCTTTTTTTTTCATATTTAAAAAAAATTCTGCTTCAAAATTATTTTTTCTTCTAGTATACACTCCATGTTATATTAAATAATAACAAGGTGAAACACGAAAATCAGCTATATACATATGTAGATATATCGCATTCTGACAGCAACGTGGCTCGGGGGATGTAGCGCCAAGGTAGGTAATTAACGAAAACTCTTTAACTTGACATAATTACTATTAGTCGATCATAGTAATGGGTCGATTCCACCATTTAAGTCTCAGCTGTCCCTTTGTTATGTCTTGATCAGTATATTATGGTTATGTATAAACTGTCTTTTTAGATAGCCCAGTCGCTCGAACACGATGTCAAAAAACTCGCGCGGCACGCCACTCGGCTGACGCTGAAACTTCACTTTGATTACGCGAGGGCCCCGCGCAAAGTCTTGCTCGCCCTCTGGCGTTGTCAATGTTGACATTTTGACATAGGACCGCGGTGCATTACACGCACTATCACTATCGTACTCGAGCTGCAGATAACCGATGAACCGAGTTCCTTTTTTACCTTCATATTGCTTGGACAACTCAATAAGAGCATTCACTGCGTGCATGGGTTGGGCCTTAATAGGTTCGAATAGAATTTCTTCAGCATCGCCAAGACCATCTTTTCCGAAGAAATAATCAGAGCCGTGTGTTGAAGTTAAAGAGTAGCTACTGCCTCTGTACACTGGTATCTGAAAATCCCATAAAAAACATAAAGTCGAGCATAGGACCTCCTGTAATATAACTCTGTTTACATAAACCTTTTTAATAAAAAAAAGGTTTATGTAAACAGAGTTATAACCTTTTTAATAAAAAAAGGTTTATGTAAACATAGTTATATTTTTAATTTACGTGTTACTGATAACTTTTCAATCAAACATTAAAAAAAAGTCTAGTTTACTCTGTTATTTTTAACCCCCAATGAAAAAAGGGTGTTATAAGTGTGATGTGTGTCACTGTATCTTTCTATTTGTATATCTGTGTGTCTGTCTGAGGCATCCTAGCTCCTAAACGAATGGTACGATTTTAATGCGTTTTTTTTGTTAATGATACTTACAAAAAATCAAGCTAATGTTACGAGTGCTATTATATGGTGTACTTGGTAGAAGGACATTTAACAATTTTAATTGCTTTACATGAAGTACCTACTTTTTCACTCTAGTTAATGTTTTCACATTACTATTGATCGTTTATACTTACTGTTGGTTATCAAAATTATCTCGGTACTTACGTCTCTCCTATCCGCTGTATTGAGAAACCTTTGTGTGTTTATGAACACTTGTTGTTCGTCTACGTTTCCATGGCTGGTGGTTAAACCGATCACTGATGGACTGTAATGTATAAATTATTGAATTACTTCAAACTTGTGCTGTGTGGTGATCGGTTGAGAATAATACCACCCCATTTCTTCCCGTGGGTGTCGTAAGAGGCGACTAAGGAGACAGAAATGAGTCCTACCTCCTATTTATCCACTCCACGCAACGACACCTCAATTTGTTCTGAATCTGAGGTTGCGTTCTATGGTCTCCATCGTCGACCTCATCTATGACCTTGGTCAAGATTTAGGTCAAGAGTTAAGCCATCTTATAATAAAGTTTAAAAAAACTAGCTTCCCGTCCGGGATTGCACTACGCACCACTAACTGCACCACTTTGCGGCAGCATCAAAAATTGCAGTGTCGTGTTGTGTAGTGTCATTCATTTGAAGTTGTAGAAATAAATAACTACTTAAGAATTCGTTTTAACGGTATTCAAGTTTATTGTCAAATACGTAAACCTTTGAATTCTAGACACGTAAAAAATTGATTCTTTCAGAGGTCAATGTCCTTTATACTGTTCACGTAATGTTATGGAAATTCATGCAACTTGTGCGTTAAGGCGACTACAGCACCCGATAAAGGCAGCACACATAGGAATACAATGAAGTCAAAAATAAATACATATATTTACCTATTCGGTAATATACTCTACGTTTTTACTGCTTCGTCATTTTTTTTACTTTATGTACCTACTAGTTTGGAAGTTAGTAAAATAATTATTATAATAATATTTCTTCAGACAGCTATAAAATTTCTTTAAAATTTAAGGCGACTACAGCACCCGATAAAGGCAGCACACATAGGAATAGTGCCATCTCCGTCTCTCAACAGGCCTGGGCCGGTAGTGCGAACAGTGTCGATACACGAAGTTTACGGACTATGAAAGCGCGCGTGCGTAAAAACATGTTCGAAAGTTAGAAAAATGAGATTTATAAAAGCTTAAATCGAAAAATGCGGTAACTACTTATCGAGAGTGTTCAATCTCGAACATTTAATAGCAAATTCAAGTTTCTTTCTGCATTTTACTGTCGTTTTTACAGCTTAAAAGATACACAATATTGATATTTAGAGGTGACTTTGTGAGCTTTTTCTATCGAATCAAAAGTGCTGAATCATGTTTTCAGCAAACTACTTATCTAGTTTATGTCCTGAATATTACCGTAGTATTTTTTTCTTCGATTTAATGCAGTGCGTCATGCTTATCTACGCATCATAAAATCGTAATTTAGGTGCTGTAGTCGCCTTAAGTTACCAGAAGCTTCTAGACCGTGCCAGAACCATAGTTTTAATTCTAATTTTTTTGTAACGATTTTTTTAGCCAAAAACTTACATTTTTTTTGTCACATATTGATACAACATGTCTCAATTAATTGTTAATAAGTATTTAAATTTAGATTAATTATTTAATCAACGAGTGTGATACAAAATGAATGGATTTCGACATTTTGCATATGTTTTTATTTTCCATTTGGCAGAAAAATGGTTTGAAGTACTGGTACACCGACGAAAAGTAGTATTTGCTAAGAAAAATGTGGTCGACTTTTTGATCCTAAATAATTACTCCTAAACTGTAAATTTCGAGTAAATCTTTGGAGCAGTTTTCTAAAAAACAATCTCATTTTATAATTTATAAAAATTACATCAATATAGGATCTCTTGACAATAAAGATAGTATAGTGTGACTCTCCTTTGAGAAAGACTGGACCTTTGTGAATAGGCGCCAACTTCAAAATGCAAATGTAATTTACTACCTTGACTTATTTTATAGTTATTTATTCAACAAGAGAGCAAAGTTGGTTTTTGCTACCGAGTGCAATAAAAAAACTTGCTGTCGTGATAAACCTATAACTTTTCACCTCTATAGCGAGAAAAGATTTAGAAACAAAAAAGTAACAAAAGCAATATACTTTTTAAAAATGGTCAGGATTATAGTTTACGTTCAGAAATTGCACTTCGTAACATTTTTACAAAATTAAAAATATTTCCTTAGACACCACATTGTTTATTATAATGTATATTAAATAATCTTTTATTTCATTAAAAGATCAACATTTAACAAATTTTATTAATTTTGATTATAATAAATAATATAAAATTTCGTGATTTGATAAGCCTAAATTAGTTTCATAACAAATCACCGCGCCAAGTCATTTCAAAGTTAGTGTTCCATATTCAAATCACTTTTTCTCTCCCTCAAAAAATGCAGTGAGCAAACAACGATTTTACTCTCTGATTTTGACAAGCAAAAGCTCTCTTTTCGAGCTGGTGAGGTGAAAAGTAACATCTTGAATGTTCTATGAAATAAAACTATTTTGACTTTGACTATCAGATCGTCTTTGTGTTTGCCTAGAGTATTGTACAAAAATATTTTCAACGTTGTAATCGATTCGGTCGCCGGTCCCTTGCCCATTTATTGTAAAAGTATGTAGATACTTCGTTTTTAATAGCAAAATTATGGATAGATGACATTTATTATTTTCCCGAGTAGTTTTTTTTAATCAGCAACAATAGAAATCTTAACTAGTTTGTAAAATGAAAAATATCACTAAGAATTAATTGCTGCTTACCCATTAAATTTTTTTTCATAAACTAGAGCCAGGAAAATGGCCATAGCATCATCTGCTCCTCCATCATGGTCTATTACCAAAGGATTGCTCACATCTGCTTGAATAACGCTAAAACATTGTCATTTTGTTATAAGTTAAACACACTAAACTTTCTCAGCGCCTACATACACAAAAGAAAATAAACTCCTTCACTTTTATTTATTTATTTTTAACAGCTTTTAAAGACGTGCCAAATAGGAGAATTAAAATAGCGCCTTAAAAAAAACTTACTATATTTTTTTTAATGAAAATTATAAATAAATTGTTCTTACCTGGAAAAAGAAATTCCGAAAAGAAACAAAAATATTTTCATTTTACGTTGTCAGGTAATTCAATATTCAATGATATTCACAATACTATAAAGTATGCACTCACAAAAATATTTGTTTGGGTTTCCTCAAAAAGTTCCAAACATATGCGTGTGTGCCGTTGAAACGTGCAACAGATGTTCGTCCAATAGTTCCATTTCGTCACTGATTGTCGTTTGTTCGTGATCAGACAAGCGTATATCTGGATCATCTGTGGACACATTCATATAAGGGGGCGTTTGCAGTGTCGACAAATAATGGTCAATATTTTTTGTCGCCGAAATGATTATTGGGAGATTTCCGACGGCTGTTTTTGATAAGTGACACTATCTTTGGCTCAGATTAGTGGATATTTTGCGGTCACAGCAAGCTTTTGAGTGAATGAATGAATGAAACTTTATTTAGGAGAAACAGTGTTTTTTCTTAAATCTAACGTAACATTAAAAACAAGATATCACAGTGTCACCCAAAAAGCGCTGGCTCAGCATTGGTTACAGCAGCGAGGCTGTAGCGCTGATATTCTGCCACTATCAGAAATTAAATTAAATTAAATAAACTTCTGAAAATTAAAATTCTAAGCAATTCTGCGTAACCTATTTATAGAAACTTAAAATAAATATTTTTGTTTTAGGGATACATTATTTAAATAGTTTACTTATGGTGTGGGTTTTCAGTGTTTGGGGTTATGTATTTATTCAATTTTTAATATACAATGTGTTTCATAAATATTCAATTAAAATTAAATTCATAAGTGAAATATATAGTACCAACTCTAGTATTGGCATCTTTTAAAATGAAAGTTTTATACAGCTTACGTAAAATGTTTGACATATTTGAAATAGAGCAGCGCATTAATTTATATTTTTATTTATGTTGATAGATAGATAGATAAACTTTATTGCTTCTTAACAATTTGTAACATTGTACAATGTTCTTAAACAATTAAAAAAAGGTTAGCGAAATGTGTGACGTAGATTGTAGAAGCAAATAGGACACAGAACTCAGCATATTCGACTTTATACCATATTCGACATAATTCAGCAGCACGTCAGGTTACCCATTTGCACTACGAAAGCCGGTGCTATTAAAAGCGTGATAAGGGCGACATCAAGGTCAATATGTATAGCCTGATATGCTGCCGCGCGTCCCACTTACTGACTGAAAAGTCGAACACCCATCAGATTCCCTGCCCCTGTGCACGTTGCTTAACATCACTGCTTGGTCTAGATCAGCGAGAGTTTACGAGCGCTACTGATAATCTAGGCACTGAAAATCTTTGGTAGGTTATTGGAACCAATTAATGACTGAAGTAGCAAAGTTGAACTAAAATTAATGTCAGATTTTTAATTTTAGTTCCTTTTCAATAACGCCTACTGATGCGACTCGACTCTTTCAAAATTCTAACAAAATAAATGTATGAAAATTGTTGTAACATTTGAAAAGTTAATTAGTAGTATAGTAGTATGTATGCACTTGGGAAATGTAAGCAAATTGACCTTTTTGTAATTCGAAAACGGCACGGCGAAATTTTTTTACCATTGTCTCTTATGTATTAGTGATTTTACAAGCAGGGAACATAGGGGGTAGTGGTAATTCAAATTTTTCCGTGTTGTGCCGTGCCGTGCCGTTCGAATTAGAAAAAAGCCCATTAGCTTACATTTCCCAAGTGCCTGGATTACTAATTAAGTTTTTAAACGTTACAACAATTTTAATACAATATGTTTTGTTATAATTTTGGAGAGACTTGTTTAAAAACACCTTGAACCATAAAAATGAAAAATATACCGGTCATCAATTGTGTCCGACAAATGTTTTGGCTCAATTATTCCGGTAACAACCGTGAATGCCACAATGATAACAAAAAGTATTTTGACAATGAAATGACAAGTACTTTCTGAGGCATACACACACATACATACTCGTAAGCTCACGATTTTGTCCCATTTGGGTGAACCACAGACCTATATCGAGATAGACGAAAAGAGTGCTTCAAACTGTATGAGAACCTAGCTTGTCCAATTTTTCGTACATAAAATGACGTCAGGAGCGAGATTTCATCATGGGAAATCAAGACCGCGCAGAAACGATTCAAAGGCGCTTAATTAAGTAACAATAATGTAAATCCGATTAAAATCGATTATTATTTACGGCATAGGTCTTAAGCGGACTGTCTTAAGTCGGACGATACTGTGACCGTTCAACACACTTTTTACACGCAAGGTAGGTAAACTTTTACCGTCTATCTCGATATAGGTCTGTGCAGTGAACTCACAGGTTTCCACTTAGTAGGTACGTTTCAAACACACGTCTCTTATTCTGAGGCATAATGTCATTTAAGCTACAAGTGTGTATCCAATTTTGTTCCTCATTATGTTACATTTTCTTGTGTCTGTTTTTGGCATCGTAGCTTCTTAACGAATGGACAGATTTCGTTGCAGTTTATTTTTATTTAAAACCTGACGTAATCGAGATGGCTACTTCTTAGCTATATTTGATCAAAATTGTTTCACTCATTTAACACGTTGACCGCCAAGCACAAAAACAGTGTTTTTCATATTTAGGACTTAACTTTTGGTAAATTGCCTTTTTTCTTTGCCATAATTTTCGACCCGTAAGTCGTACAGAGAACCCACTTGGACCGAAACAACCGTGGAGGCCAGCCCAATCTGATTATATAATAAAATGTACTAAAACGTGTATCCGGCTGGAAACACTGGCCTCTCAATGAAGCACTGCCCGTGTGTCCAAGGATACACATGGCCTCAGGAGGTGGCACCTTGTGTTTCCAAGAGGATACACAACACATGGCGGTCAACGTGTTAAGAGTTATAAGCAATAACTTCTTTACCACAAAACAACAAAACACCGTTAGACAATGTCTACCGACTCATAACACAATAAACACAGATCTCTGCATTTCTAGTCGAATCACGAAATAAAACAGGCAAGTGTGAGTCGGACTCGCGCACGAAGAGTTCCGCACCATTACCTATAAAACCGGCCAAGTGGGAGTTGGACTCAATAAAAACCATTATATCTCTATAAAAACCATTATCTCTATAAAAAACTGCAAAAAATCACGTTTTTTGTATGGGAGCCTCCTTAAATATTTAATTTATTCTACTTTTTAGTATTTGTTACCATCAACCGAAATACACCATCTGTGAACATTTTAACTGTCTAACTATCACACCTCGCCTCGGATAGACTTTCTATAAAAACAAGCAAAAAAATCTCGTTTTTTGTATGGTAGCCCCTTAAATATTTATTTTATTCTAGTTCTCAGTATTTTTTGTAATAGGACACAGAAATAGATTATCTGAGAAATTTTCAACTGTCCAACTATCACGGTTCATGAGATGCAGCCTGGTGACAGACGGACGGACGGACGGACAGCGGAGTCTTAGTAATAGGGTCCCGTTTCTACCCTTTGGGTACGGAACCCAAAAAATGACGTCACTATAAACTTTAAAGATATTCTAAGCACAATCTCTCCATTTGTGGGTTCGTTGACTTTGACGATTTAATATCCTGTCTCTGGAATTTGATACAATCAGTTATGCAACTTGGGCCTTTTTTGTTTAAAGGGTCCCTCTACATAACGCCCTCTTTTATGTATGACTAGCTTTCCGCCCGCGGCTCCGCCCGCGTGGACTACAGGTTATATCGTGCCTAACTGTGGGATAAAATGTAGCCTATGTCCTTTACAAGGCTCTAATATATCTCTGTACCAAATTTCATCAATATCGGTTCAGTCGTTTAGGCGTGAAAGACGGACAGACATACAGACAGACAGAGTTACTTTCGAATTTATAATATTAGTAAGGAAGTAAGGATTTAATAATTTTTTGGCTCTTTCGAAATATGGGAGAGCATGCTATAATATCCTCGACGAAATCCTTTCCCCTGTTCTAAATAGTGCTTAAGTCATATTTATAACTTTCTCAGTCCTTCTGCTGCTTTTCGATATAAAATTGAAGTACTTACTCTTATTGGTATAGCTTTGTTTTATTACTAACTAGCTAATGCCCGCAACTTCGTCTGCGTGTTGTATGTATTTTTATAGACCGAGTTAGTACATTGACACTACACCAGATTGTGGTTTTTTATTAAAGCAACTATTTCGTTCATATTTGCGTTTATGCATAACTAAGAAATAGCAATTTCTAAAGGTGAAAGATTTTTTTAAATCGGTCCAGTAGTTTCGGAGCCTATTCAATGCAAACAAACAAACAATCAAATCTTTCCTCTTTATAACTAAGCTTTCTATCCGAGACTACGTTACCGTGGCAATTCGGGAAAATGAACAAACAAACAATCAAATCTTTCTTCTTTATAATATTAGTATAGACCAGCTTTCCATCTGAGACTACGTTCCCGTGGCAATTCGGGAAAATGAACAAACAAACAATCAAATCTTTCTTCTTTATAATATTAGTATAGACTAGCATTCCACCCGGGACTTCGTTCCTGTGGGAATTCGGGAAAATTATGTAGCCCTTGTCCATCGGAGGTAAAGTAGCTTTCTAATGGTGAAATAATTTTTCAAATCGGTCCAGTAGTTTTGGAGCCTATTCAATGCAAACAAACAAACAAACAATCAAATCTTTCCTCTTAATAATATTAGTATAGACTAGTTTCCCATCCGAGACTACATTCCCGTGGGAATTCGGGAAAATTATGTAGCCTATGTTACTCGGGGTTAATATAACATTCTACTGGTGAAAAAATTCTTGAAATCGGTCCAGTCATTTTTGAATTTATTCATTCACTAGGTACTATTCCGCCCAGGACTTCGTTCCCGTAGGAATTCGGGAAAAATATGAAGCTTATATCTATCGGGGGTAATGTATTTTTCTGATGGTGAAACATTTTTTTAAATCGGTCAAGTAGTGTCGGAGCCTATTCAGTTCAATGCAAACAAACAAACAAACAATCAAATCTTTCCTCTTTATAATATACTAGTATTCCGCCCGGGACTTCGTTCCCGTGGGAATTCGGGAAAATTATGTAGCCTATGTCCATCACGGATAATGTAGGTTTCTAATGGTGAAACAATTTTTCAAATCGGTCGAGGAGTTTCGGAGCCTATTCAATTAAATGCAATCAAACAAACAAACAATCAAATCTTTCATCTTTATAATGTACTAGTATTCCGCCCGGGACTTCTTTCTCGTGGAAATTCGGAAAAATTTGTAGCCTATGTCCATCACGGATAATATAGGTTTTTAATGGTGAAAGAATTTTTAAAATCTGTTGAGGAGTTTTGGAGCCTATTTAATGCAAACAATCAAACATACAAACAAATCTTTCTTTAAATAAGATGTATAGATATAGACTAGCATCCCGCTAGGGACTTCATTCCCGTGGGAATTCGGGAAAATTATGTAGCCTATGTTACTCAGGGATAATGTAGCATCCTAATGGCGAAAGAATTTTTGAAATCGGTCCAGTAGTTTCGGAGCCTATTCGTTACATACATACAAAAATACAAATCTTTCCTCTTTATAATATTAGTATAGATGTATAAAAATAAAAAATAAAACTGTTTATTTTCAGACAACAAAGATCCATTTGTGTTAGTAAAATACTTAAAACTATTGTTAGTACTTAAATTCTAATAGCGATTTCGTTACTTTAATTAAATGACCGATCAGCGGACAGTCTCCACTCTCGGCGATCTCCTTCAGGACGCTGTTACTGCTCCCGCGCACTCTGCTCAGCAGTGAGCCCGCCTTCTTGCGCAGGATAGCGCTAAAGCTGTCTACCTCCGCGTGGGCAAACATAGCAGAGGCGCTGCAAAAGCGCGGGAGCCGTAACAATGCCCTGAAGGCGTTATTATACTGGACGCGCAAGGCACTGTGCGATTTCTTCGTATAGCTGACCCACAGACTTCCCGAATAGAACGAAGTGCAGAAGGCTTTAAACAAAGTAATTTTTACCGCGACCGAACATCTGGAAAACCTGCGAGCCAACATATTCGCTCTAACCGACAGTGCCCTACGCTCCCTCTCCATATCCTCATCGTCCTTAAGGCTAGCAGTAACATACTGACCAAGGTATTTAAATTGATTCACTCTATTTATAGGCTTGCCATGCAGCCAAATTGGAGGAATAGCCCTTGGACACTTACTGCCAGCCTTAAAGACCATGTACTCAGTCTTCTTGACGTTATATACGAGGCCATGAGAACCCGCATATGACTCACAAGCCGTGAGGAGTTTTCTGAGCGCGCTAACTGAGGGGGCCAGCAGCACCATGTCGTCCGCGTAACTAATATTATTAACGCAGACCTTACCTATATGGCATCCGACACGCATGCTGCTGAGCCCCTCAATCAGCTCATTTACATACAGGTTGAAAAGCTTGGGCGAGGTTAACCCCCCCTGCCGCACCCCACATTCCAACCTGTATGGCTCAGAGAACTCGTCTGCCCATCTTACCAGGTTCACCTGGCCCCCATACCAAAATTTAAAAATTCTAAGAAGATCCACCGGCATACCCACCCCCTCCAGTTTTTTCCAGAGGAAGTCGTACGAGACAAGATCGAAAGCCTTGGATAGATCCAGAAAACAGGCATACACCGGTGTGTGCCTATCCGTGTAGTACTTGACAGTGTGCTTCAAGCTCAGTATCGCACTCTCAGTTGACAACCCACGTCTGAAGCCATGTTGGCCATCCTGTAGGTCCAGATAACTGTCTAAGCGTGAGTTGAGCACACCGTCAAGTACCTTAGCTGCTATGGTTGCTAAAGAGATTGGCCTATAGTTCGACTTGTCCGATACGTCCCCCGTCCTGTTTTTAACTATAGGAACCACCACAGTCTTGATCATATCAGGGGGTAGGTATGAGTGAACTATACACATATTATACAATAATGCGAGTACTCTAGGCAAGTGTGTTCCAGCATATTTTAGGTGCTCGATACTGAGACCATCGTGACCCGGCGACTTACCCCTTGTCATCGATTTGATCGCGCTGCTTACATCTTTCGCGGAGACATATGACGTAAGTTCACTGTGGCCTGGATGAGTCTCAGCATCGACCGACCCACTTAATGGAGACTTCACCTGAAAGTGATCCTTAAAAAGGTTCGCTATTTCAGAAGCACCACTAGCTCCCTCTACAGTAAGTGGAAGGCTAGGTCTAACATTCATTTTATTAGTGGACTTCCAAAAACGTCCAAAATCTCCTTTCGAATGTAATGAAGCTAAGGCGTCCATTCGGATTTGTTCTTGGTGATTTTGACACCATTTTAGTCGCCCTTTAAAAATCTTTCGGCTTTGTACCATGTCTTCATATATATACCCACTTTTTGGCCGGCCATACCATATCCACATGAGAAATTTAGACCTAGCCTCCCTATGTGCCTCACCAACATGTTTGTTCCATCCTGTTACCAAGTTCCTGCAATAACCACGCCTCGTTCGACATGTTTCAGTAGCCGCCAAGGAAAGAACTGATACTAACTTACTATAGAAAGTATCTATAACACTACGATGCGCAATGTTATCACAAAAAATATAGCAACAAAACGTAAATTCCTCCGGAAAATCTAAGTGCTTTAAGCGATTATTACATAAGTCATGGTACTCATTAATCTGCTTATCATTTCTAGTACCCCACTTTACACTACTATTTGAATGCCTTACATTATAAGTAATTTTAGATGTAGCTGCATTTAGATTACAAATTGTCAAAAGAGGGAAATGGTCCGACCAATATGTGTCATACAGCACTTTACACTCAGTCACAAGTTCCCACGCTGCTTTCGTAACCACACAGTGGTCTAACCATCTCCTACTCCCATGCGCCTCACTTATGTACGTATAAGTACCCGACAATCTACCTAGTTTTTCAACATCAGCACAAATCCAATATTGTTCGGAGCAAAAGTCACTTAGTTCATTATAGAACAACTCACCCGGATGAGCATTAAAATCACCCAGTAGCAAAACAGGTTCTACTCCGTACTCGTCCACTATTGCACTTAACGCACTCAGACAATCGGTAAATTCAGCTAGATTTTCGACTTTGTCATAGGGCATGTACACACTACATATTATTATTGAGCGCTCACACTCGCTCATAGATATTTTTATTACACACACACGCGGATTATCGCACGGAATCACTGACACACATGGAAACACATTCTAGATAAACATCCAAAAATACAAATCTTTTCTTTTTATAATATTAGTGTAGATTAGGAAGGCAGCTATAAAATCAGAAGTAGTGATAATTAAACCAGTCTTTAAAAAGTTAAATTCAAACTAAAAAATTGCTTAATTTAATAGAACAAAATATTATGATGATAATCTAAAATAAGTCAAAGTAGTGGATTACATTTGTGAGTGGTTAACCAAAAAGGGACCTAAAGGGAAAATAATTGATTTCGAGTAAATCGCGTTTATAGTTTCGAGTCGATATGAGTTTCGCTTCGAGCAAGATCACTAAAAAATCCACAAAAAAAAGACTATGGCACTTAAAAATATTCTGATTAGACCATAACAAAGCTGAAAGACCACAGAAACAAAATTAATAAAAAACAAAAAACCCTTTCCAATCCCTACAGCTCCCTTTTTGGTCAACCACTCACATTTAGTTCTTTTTGCTCTACATTTATTCGCAAAGGTACAGTTTTCCCCGAGCAGAATGGGCAAGATACTCTGAAGAGAGCTCTTTTTAATTGTATTAAAAATTGACTTATTTATAATACCATCAATGGTCAAAACGAAAAATTCAAGTAAAACTACAATGAATACACAAAAAGGTTTATATTATTTTAACTCATTGGTTTGTTTCTATTGTATACAACCTCTTTGAAAAAATTAACAGACAAAGATCAAACATTTTTAAAATTGTTGCTACTAAAGAAGTTATGATTTTTTTAAATTGCGCTGGTAGAAAATTTAAAAAAAAAACCTTTCAAAAAATCATAACTTCTAAACTACAAAAAGTCGCGAAACATACATGGGGTATTTTCGGATTCACCCGGGGGTGAGGAATCAAAAAAAAACAAGCTTCTTAACCAGATCTCTTCAAAGTTTCAGCAAGGGCCAGGACGTCTGCCACTCTCACAGCCTCGGTCTAATGTACTTTTCTTATCTAGTGTTTCTTTTGATTCTGGTTTGTTTGAAAGTCTGTTTCCCATTGTGAGCAATGCTGAGGATTTCCTTTTGGTAAAATACATTACCATATACTTTATTGCACAATTTAAATAAAATACAGGATACAGGGCTTACAGATAACATTATCATATAATTGAAAAGTAATTAAAACCCATATTATTTGTTTCTAGTTACCTATGTTAACTTTCCAACATAACCAGAAACAAAACAATTAGTAAAATTTAGAAAAGAATATAAATCCGAAAAGGTTTAACTACTGGAGTAAAATTACATGTAACTATGAAATTGATCTAGTTTAGTATTTACTGAAATTATTTCTGCACCTGAACTGAACACTTAATAATGTTAATTATGACAACTCCTAATTTATTTTTTTGTGCTTGATTCCTCATCAAGTTCTGATTCAAAAATATCAGATATAAAATTGAGTATATCGATTTCGCTGATTGGAAAGGCGAGAACCATATTCACAGAGACTGTTTCATCTGTACAATCAGTCATATTGTTTGTGTTTAGACCTCTTTTCTCACCTGAAAACATTTAAAAGCAGTTTGATTATTCGCGAAAGTTTTGACTTTGTCAATTGCACCCGAGGTTTGACCATTAAGTTAAACTAAATATAAGCCAATGGGACCGTAAAACAGCGCAGCACGGAGCCACGGTTTCACTGAAGCACATGCTGAGTTTGTCCCCTTTGTCACAGTGTATTATTAAAACTTATTATACGATTAATTGTATTTTTTAACAATAAACGATTTTTTTTTAATTTTTTATTTATTTGTTACCGTTTTAAATGTAAGTAGGACGAGGCGGGAGAAGAGCAATACGCTTTCATTCTGTCAGTTTGTTAGCGATGACGTTAAAATGACAGAGCGGGAGCGACCGCCTTCAGCCCCCCGCTAAGGCGAGGGATAGTCTATATGTCATACTATATCAGAGCTATTCTGTACATCTCCGACCGACATACGACCAATAACTATCACTTCTGTCACTATCATCAGTATAAGTTATTGTCAAAGAAATACGTATGTCAGTACGTATTTCTTAGACAGTTGTCGGATTCCGAAGAATCCGAAGTCGATCGGTTGCTCTGTTTTTATGTAAAGGAAGGACAAACAGACACTTTTTCAGTTTTAAAATTACAATAGCTTTACGATCGTTAATCTAAGGATCCCAAAATATCTTCTTGGAAAAATTCAAATAGATCTGTCCGATATGATGTGAAAGAAATATAAACAAACACACTTTTGTATTTTTAACATTTGTAAAGTTTAATAAAATATTAATATGGACTTTTTGTTTACTAGCTTCCCACCCTGAACTGTATTCCCGTGGGAATTTAAGAAAATGATGTAGCCTTTATGTTATTTTGGTGTCTATAATTAGTTTTTATCAAAGTTTTAGTGAAAGACTATCAAGTATCCATCCATTAAACCTCACAAACTTCTACATTTATCTATTTAGAAGAATAATACTTTAGAATTTAAATTAACAATATAAAGTTAGTAATGTCAAACTTTTTGGCGAAATTAAATGAAAAATCAAACTATAAAAACTCTAAAATTGAAAATTTTTTATCACCCTCGACATAAAACGCCGTATAACTTTTCAATGGCTGAACCAATTTTGATAAAATATAGCTCAAAACTATCTTGATAATATCAGCTTTCAAAAAAAAACTGCATCGAAATCAGTATATGTATATGTTTAGGAGCTACGCTGCTACACACAGATATACATATACACTCGTAAAACTTATAACACCCTATTTTTTTGACTGGGGTTAAAAACGTAAACATACTCAAAATGACCTTACCACATAAAATAATTCCATTGTCAGAACAAGTAGCATTTTGGGCTATCAAGGAACTGTTTAAAACCATGGCCATAACATACGGATCCAAGAGTACCCAATTTGTGCTATTTGATAAAGAAACTCTCTCAAACTTGTTCTGGTTTTTCATTATTTTGGTGTTTATTTGACCCAAATTGTTTAATCGCCAGTCCTGAAATAGTACATTATGCTTTAAGTGTGCTAAGTTGGATATTACATTAGAGGGCTCAACAGAGCCGAGAATGTAATATCCAATGCACACGCGTGTCATACGACGTTTTTTAACACATTTGCGAGGAAAGAAAGAATTAAAAACTTAGTGAAAACATCTGAGGAGAAGAGGCGCGATTATTTTTTTCTTTTTTCGTTCGCAAAATGAGATTCACATTGACAAGTATGCCATACAGCCAAATAATAAAAAATACTTAACTATATATTTTCACGTTTTATCATGAATAAATGATAATTTTCTGTTAAATTTAAATGATTTAGTGGAATTATATTTTTATTTACAAATAGTTAAATATTTACACTTAATTTTAAATATAAAATAAGATCTTATCTCTTTGCTGAAATTTAGAAAAAAAAACCATTACGTACTAGTGCTTTATTTTTATTACCCGACTGCCAAGGAAGGGTTATGTTTTTCGCGCGTATCTTGTATGTATGTATGTTTGTAACTTTCTTTATTACCTCGTATCTTCCAAACGGCTGAATGGATTTCGACAATTAAGGTATCGTTTGATTCGTCTTAAACACCCGAATGTTCTTAGGTAGGTGATTTAAAAAAAAAAACAAATTGGCGGAGTTTTGGCACCAAATTGTAAGTTCTTAATTTATTTTTTCTCGCCAATATCATCGAATGGGGTGTCATAGGATAGCTTTTTAAAAGATAGAAGGGGTTTACTAATAACGTTTTTCAATTCAGCACTCCGTTTGCAAAACATTAATTTTTAAAGTGAAAATTTTTGTCAAACTCGAGTCCCCCCTCTCTACCAGCCAAACTGTTGTTTCTAAAAATGTGGAAAAATTCACTATGGTAAAATATACGACGAAATTAAAAGGAAAACTATCACAGATAAGTTGACCCTTCAAGTTAACGAATAATGGTCGACCAAGTGCCAAACATTGTTGGGATTAATAAGAATAATATATTTATTAATATTAGATCCTTGGTACTACAGAGCTGAAATTTGGTATGGTTATACATATCAATTGCGCCGACAGATCTAACATAAAATGTTGGGAAAAATTGTTTTTCGGGTGTCTCCCATACATATAAAAGGGCGACGGACTTTTTTTTTCTCGCCAATATCATTGAATTGGGTGACATAGGATAGCTTTTTAGAGTTCCGTAGTAATCTACAAACCCTTATAGTTTCGCCATATCCGTCTGTCCGCGGGTTTCCTAAGAAACCCTTGGTACTACAGAGCTGAAATTTGGCATGGTCATATATATAAACTACGCTGTCAGAACTATAGGGTAAAATCTTAGAAAAAAAAAATTTCGGGTGTCTCCCATAGACGTGAAAGGGCTATAATTTTTTTTTTCTCGCCAATATCATCAAATAGGGTGTCATAGGACAGCTTTTTAAAAGACAGAAGGGGTTTACTAAGAATATTTTTCGATTCAGCACTCCGTTTGCGAAACATAAATTTTTAAAGTGAAAATTTTTGTCAAACACAGGGGTCCCCCCTTCTAACAGCTAAACGGTTAATTTTAAAATGTGAAAAAATTCACAGTAGTACTATATACAGCGAAATTAAAAGAAAAACTATTACACATAAGATGGCTCTCCATGTTTGCGAATAATAGTCGACCGAGTGCCAAACTTAGTTGGGATTAATAAGAATATATTTACTTATATTAGATCCTTGGTACTAGAAAGCTGAAATTTGGCATGGTCATACATATTGATTGTGCTAACAGAATGAAAAAATAAGATTTTGTAAAAAAAAGTTTTCAGATGTTTCCCATACACGTGAAAGGGCAATGGATTTTTTTTTCTCGCCGATATCATCGAGTGAGATATCATAGAATAGCTTTTTAAACGTTTCACGCTAACAGTGAGGCGAGCCAAAAGCGAAGCTGTAACATATTGACATGTCAGAAGTCGTTTAATAGGTTTTTGGAGGTGCTAATTACGAAAATGACATCAAAATTATACACAATCACCACGCAACCTGCTTTAGCAGCAGCTCGATATTATTATATTATTCCTAACAATAATATTATAGCAAAAAAAAAAATTTCGCGCTCGCTTCGCTCGCGCATTCAATACTTTCATTCTGTTATAATTAGGCCAAACTACAGTTATTTCTGAAACTACAAACTTTTAAATAAAATTTTTTTGATACTATAGTATTTGGTGATTTTAACATCGACTATGACAATATGCTCTTAGAATTAAGAAGCCAGCTGCATATTTGAACCATGCTGCCACGGAACCCTACAATGCGCGTGGCCCGACACGCTCATGGTCGGTTTTTTAAAGATAGTAGGGGCTTACTAATAACGTTTTTCGATTCAGCACTCCTTTTTCAAAACATTAATTTTTAAAGTGACAATTTTTGTCAAACACAAGTGTCCCCCCCCCCTCTACCAGCTAAACTGTTGTTGTTAAAATGTGGATAAATTCACGGTGGTAGAATATGCGACGAAATTAAAAGGAAAACTATCACAGATAAATTGGCCCTTCAAGTTAACGAGTAATAGTCGATTTAGTGCCAAACATTGATGGGATATAAAGATTATTATGTATTTACTAATAGTAGATCCTTGGTACTACAGAACTGAAATTTAGCATGCTCAATGCTCATATTCATCCCACAGATGCGTAAAATAAAAACTTGGAAAAAGTTTTTTTTTCGGGCGTCTCCCATACCTACACGTGAAAGGGTTACCTATGTATTTTTTTACTCGCCAATACAAGGTTCCACGTTAAAAGTAAGGTGGGGCGAAAGCCAAGTTTAATATATTGACATAGGTGTCGTTTTTGGGTGCTCATTACGAAAATGACATCAAAATTATTGTTCAAAATGTTCGTGAAATTAAAAAATTATAAAAACAAACAAAAGTATTTTTATTTTAAAAAATGCCTACTTTACATTACAACAAGAACAATCCAACAATTACAACAGAAAACTCGCGCGGCACACCACTCGACTGACGGTACAATTTCACCTTGATCGCGTGAGGGCCCTGCGCAAAGGCTTGGTCGCCCTTTGCCTTTGTCAATGTTGACATTTTGACATAGGACCGCGGCGCATGCGCGCAGAAATTATCGTGCTCGAGCTTCAGTTGACGTCGCTGGAACTAAGTAATGTGAAGCTCTAAAAAAAAACCTAAAAAAAAAATCGCGCTCGCTTCGCTCGCGCATTCAAATCATTCGTTCTGTTATTCAAATATTTCTTAATAAGTATTTGGAGATTTTGACGACGACTATAACCATAACGATAGTATAACACTTTTAAATTAATACGTAATGTTAACGGTTTATATACAAACGTTTGAATCCACGTGAGGTGGTTCTTAAACTATACGAGGTGGTTCATGTAAGGCTCGTTTTTATTAGACGTTATTAGCGGTTTACTGTGAACTCAATATGCTCATATTTGAACCATGCTGCTACGGAACCCTATAATGCGCGTAGCCCGACACGGTCTTGGCCGGTTTTTGTTTTGTTTGATACACTATCACTATCAATAATTCTACATCTTGTCCGATTTACATAGGTCATAAAAGTAGGTACACGTTTTCGTCCAGAAAAGTGTACCGGAACACTAAAAAGTCTAAAATAAAATAAATTATTTAAAAAACAAAAAACCCGACTGCAAAAACATCAACAGACAAGTAACGCACTAAAAAGAACGAAACAAGATTGAGAAAACAAACTACTAAAACTAAAACCCAATAAACTCTACTATGGTTTAACAGACTGAATTATGAGTTGAAAGCCTAAGTTACCTAAATAATTTACATTATGTTTGGTAGCAGGCGGGACCCATTCGCTAATTATAAACCGAAACAAAAATAATGGGTCCCGCCTGGTGCCAAACATAATGTAAATTATTTAGGTAACTTAGGCTTTCAACTCATAATTCAGTCTGTTAAACCATAGTAGAGTTTATTGGGTTTTAGTTTTAGTAGTTTGTTTTCTCAATCTTGTTTCGTTCTTTTTAGTGCGTTACTTGTCTGTTGATGTTTTTGCAGTCGGGTTTTTTGTTTTTTAAATAATTTTTACTCACGGACTGGGTAATACATATCATTATGAACCTTAAAACAATGGCATAAGACCCACTTTATGAGCAAATGTGTTGAAAACAAAGTAGTGCCATGAACACCCAGTTGAAGAAACGTCTACCAAAGTTAATGTTTCTTTTAATATCATTCTGACACTTTTCTTCTTGTTGAAGTAAACAAGGACGGCATTACAAATAACGAAGCTTTAACCCGTCGCGTGCTTGTTTACGCCCGCGCCGCGTGCTACACAAATCTCGTACACCATGTGTTCAAAAAGTACGCGAAGGTTTAACTAAGTGTCAGAGAGGAAACGCTGTTGGAATGCTTATGCTTAGCACTATATCTTGTGGAAAAGAACTTGAGGAAGTTTTTAGGCCTTCCAACATTTTCTGACCTAGTTTTAAGATTAAGATATATACAGACATAAATACAACAATCTATCTATCTCTGGGACCACAAAATAATTATTTGTGTTCCACAGGAATCCATATTGTGTTCCGTGGCTTACAAATGATGCCTCTGAATCAACGATCCTTTAGTTCGATTCCCGGCCAGGGAATCGAACAATTTGTGTAATAAAATAATAACTCTACATCTATAATATTGATTTATTTATTTTATTCAAGAAGAACATAAATAGTGCCACACTACACAAGTTACAAAAATGAATAACACAATTAAGTTTAATGTACACCAACAACGTGTTCCGCAAATAAGTAACCGAGATATAATATAAATCTAAAATAAAAAAAATATTGTATCACCCCCGACATTAGATTGCTTGTAATTTTTAAACGGCTGAATCAATTTTGATCTATTAAAGCTAAAAACCATCTCGATAACGTCAGCTTTAAAAAAATCGAATCGAAAGCAATCGATTTGTTTAGGAGCTACGATGCCACAGACAGACACATAGCCATATAGATTCACTGATATACATGTCAAACTTATAACATCCCTCTTTTTTGTCAGGGGTTAAAAATTAGATGTTTGTTTTCGAGTCTGAATGTTCTTTTTGTTCGCGTCTTTTTTTATAAGTGTTTTAAGAGTGTAGGGTGTAGGGCTTTGAGTGTGTGGCATTTATTTTTTTAAACACTCCTTAAGTGATTAATTACGTACCATACTCATATTACTTTGTGTATCACTAATTTCTAAAATTTCAGAAAATGGTGCTGTAGTAACTTTGTCAACAACTGAGTTCTCTGATACTACGTAATAGGCTTCTACGTCTACCAAAGCGTTAAATTCTGGCTCAGGATAAATTGCATCTGAAAAAAATAAAAAAATACTTTCCGGTATTTCTTGGTCATCAATTCATCTATCGAGGTCTTTTGCGGGAACTTGATGTGAGCGGTTGCTGTTTCGATTGAATTTTTGTTTTCTACATTAAATAGTTGTTTAATGTAAAATAGTGATTGTACAGTTGTCGGCTATTACAACGTGTTCCTGTTAAGTGTATCGCGAGGATATTTAACGGGGTAGAGTGTGGTGAGGTACTGTAAGGTTGTAATAACTGCCAACTGCACACAACAAAACGTTAAGTAGAGAGAGCTACTCTGATCCCTAGGACCCTAACACCTAACTCCCTAACGGTGTGGGTGCAATCTTAAGACCTCAGGGGTCCCTAATCCCTACCTAACGCTGTATGTGAATGTAGTGAGTAGAACGGGATGTCTGTTACCGGAGACCTAAGGTAACAGGCGGAAGGGGGGAAGGAAAGGGGGTGCGCACGTCGTGCAATGTGCGCAGGGAATGGTTTTCTCACTGCCGGTCAAGCAGGCTCACAAGACCGATCTACTGACGGCTAAGAGTGTCTTGGCCACAGTGAGAGGATGCTGGAAGCATCAAGGAACTACGGCTCATCCACTGGGTAGTGGGAACTTCAATGGCAGCTCTTCCAGAGGGTTCTGGGTACTTCGGGGTGCAGGAGATGATTCAAAGTTGACTGCCAGTTGATAATTAACATATTTACAAAAACTTATGCTATTTATACAGTATTTTCTTATAGTTAAATATGGTGGTGGGAGTGTAAAATGCGACGTTTTCCTTTTCTCCGCGCGTCAGTGTTGATAAGATCGCAGCGTTGCAAATCAAAGGCCTCATTTTGGAACGGCAGCGTGCGCATGTTCAAAGGTTACTTTGGACAGTGATAGTGTATTGTGCAATAAACTAACTTTTAACAGTGTAGTGATAGAAGAATTCAAGTGATATGGTGTATTCGCTCCATTTGGTAACGCCAAAGATCTCCGCGGCAGTGCTTCTCGCCGCCAAAGTTTTCCGTAAACAAAACACAATCGGTTTATTCTGTGGTTGATATGGGGATTTTGTGAAGTAAAGGACTTGTTGAATAAATCTTTTCATTATTAATTGCCGTAAAGTTTTATTTACTTGAAATGTAAGTTATTTTTAGATACTGTACGGACTGCTAAAAGGTGAGAAACAGCGTTTCAAAGTTGTCGAAACAGCGTTAATTTTAAATTATCGGTTCCATTACCCTACAAAGTTACTCATGAAACGAAACGCAAAACTTTTGCAACTTTTTTGACAGTTGCTTGAAAGTAATTTCACTTTTAATAGGTATTGCTCTGTAATGTAACGGTACAGATGCAAATTGTGTTCAGCCTTGTTTATATAAGTGACGTGTACAAAGATAAGCCGTTAACATTTGATTTTGTTTTAATAATTGAGCGTGTAAATGGTATTTGCCTCATAACAATAATGTATTATTAGTAATTACAACACAGGACATTTTATGTACCCGAACCTAAAATTATGTTGTGATAGTCATCAACGTTTTGACATTTGGGGTCCTCTTCTTGGGCCTTTTTATAATTTGAACGACAAGGCAAGAAATGCCAAAATTATATTAACATTGTCTTCTATATAGGGGGCAATGGTATATAAAGTTTTGCGATGACGTGTCGTGCCGTCCGAAATATAAAAAGACCATATGTTGTTGATGATGATGTCGCTTACGGCAACCACTTTAATTCTCAATGTACAAAAGTGTCCGAAGCTAAAATGGTGACGGTGGTCAGTTACTTACGTACCACTTAGATGTCCAGCACCAATATACAGGTGTTTCAACCGGGATATGAAGTGAGGGTCGAGTCTGATTGCTAAAGCAATATTCGTTAGAGGACCTATTGTTACTACTGTAAGTTTTCCTGAAAAATTATTAAACAGTTAAACAGAAGACCGAAATAGCAATTTCGGTATAATCAAATCACAAATGATAACACAGGGTTCAATTAAATTCTTGATAAAATAGCATCTACGATTTTCGTGATTTTGCCACTGTCAAAGTATTTTAATGTGCATTAAAATAGAGACTGGCGAAGTCTCCAATTTCAAGTTCAGAAACCCTTTAAGGATTGCAATACGCGAGAGCCTCGACCGTTGATCAGCAGGGCGCAGGGCAGGAAAGGCTGACGGTTTTGGAGCATTCAGATGTCATAACCCCACACACCCCTTCACAGTGTTGTAAGTTTAACCAAAATTACATCTACATGCTTAATATGCTTATGGCAATCCTAAAAATGGCTTCTACTTTAACAAGCAAGTTGATTGCACTAAAAAATTACAGCTGTAATACTCGGCGAATCGTTGTGATTTTCTTATACGCATAGTAGGTACCTATTTCATGATTACGTGTGTAATAAAAGGCATACAATCATTACTCCCACGATTTGAAAAAGATCTTTTGCGAATAGACGCAAAGTAAATAAAGGCCAACTTCTTTGACTTGTTTTAAGTAACATACTGAGTGTTCTATGAGTTTTTTTTTAATATTTTATAGCAATTTTTAATCAGAACTGAAGGATATGTCTCAAAACACAACAGAGCGTTTTATAAACTGCCGTACTTGGTGTATTCAATGAATTACCTTTATATATCTTGGAGAGTTCAATTAAAGCTATAACGGCGTGTTCGGCCTCAGCTGATATAGGTTCATAAACGTCTTCAGGACCTAGGTTACCGAGACCATCTTTCCCGAAGTAGTTATCTGTAGGGTGAGTTTGTACCAACGACCAATTGCTTCCTCTGAAGATTGGCACCTGGAATTTTAAACAAAACAAAGTAAGGAAGGGAATATCTAGACGAGTTATGACAGGAGAGTCGTGGCATAGTCGATTTTTCGAAACCTATAACTGCTAGCGAGCTCAGAACAGAGCTTCAAGTGAAATCAGCTGAGTTGAAAGAGCATTTTTGCTTTTAAATTTGACTTTGATTATCGCACACATGAAGTTTTATTTTAGAAATTTCATAACCACGAGTATTTTAAAGATAACTTGTTATCTTTGATAAATTATCATGTATAGTTATCTCAGCCATATTGCAATCCTGTTGAATTATATCAACTATCAATACTATGACAAGTACTTACATCTCTTCTATTGGCTATATCGAGAAATCTTTGAGTGTTTTTGAAAGCTTGGTCTTCATTTACGTTTCCATTTGTAGTTGTGATTGCTACAACTTTTGGCCTGAAAGAATAAATAATTATTAAAATTAAAATTAACTCGAGATTTTTTTTGTTCATTACCAATTACTATAGCTTCAATTTTGTTTAGGATAATTTTTAAGAAGGAGTAATGACTGAAGGCGCGGTATTTAAGTTGATTAGAGTACCAGTAGATTTAATCCTGGGGTCGTCCGTTTATGTCCCATTCGCGACAAATATTTTTATTTCCCTTAAACTTCTTTGTGAATGTCCCTCGACAGTACTTAAAAAAAAGGATTGATATTTATAAAGTTTTCAAATACTGTTTCCCAAATATAATATTTTTTGTTATGCATTACGCACGAATACAGTTACGCATTTAATCTAGCTTACTGCTGTTAAAAAACCTTTCGATACCACTGGAATCCTCCCTTGAGTTATTATAATCATAATAAAATGCAGAAATTGCACTAACAAACCACATGCAAGAATGTACGCCTATTTATATTCACCTCCCCATTTTAATTACAAATTAAGTACTATATGTAGCTAAGTGAGTAACACCATTTAATATGTTAATTTAGTTACTTACCCATCAAAATGTTTCTCGTAAAGTAGAGCCATGAATATTGCCATTGCATCGTCTGCACCGCCATCATGATCTATTATTAAAGGATTTTCAGGAGGTTCTTTTGAATGATCTATGATAGAACTGGAATTTCAAAAAAAATAAGAGAAACTCCTTCAGTTTGGAAGGTCAATAAAGGATATTTTAAAATTTTAAAAAAATTATAATTTATAAATAGCCTGGTTCAAATGTTTACATCTTTAAAACAAGAAAGATTTAAAATGTGACTTAACAGTTCAGTAGCATCATATAAATTACTAAATTTCGTTTAGTAAGAAACAGGCTGACAATTTCTTGATAATTCTTTTAATTAGTTTATCTCTATTCATATTATAAATGTGAAAGTAATTCTGTCTGTTGTCTATCTGTTACACTTTTACATCTAACTAAGCTACAACCCGATTTTGATTAAATTTGGTACAGAGAAACATGTTTCACGCGAAAACATGTGCCAGTTCATGCTCTTTTCTTTCTGCCCCCGTCTTGTGCCCAGCAGTGATATAATATGTATCCTATGTCCTTTCCGAAATAATCCGTCAGAAAACCAAAGTAACCGACATAGTCCGGTGAATTAGCAAGCTTAAGTGGTAGTGGGCGGGTCATATCTACCGTAGAACCGATGGCCGTTGGGGCAAACAAGTTCTAGAATGGAGACCACGAATCGGCAAACGTAGCGTAGGGCGCCCTGTTACTAGGTGGGGTGATGATATTCGTAAGATAGTGGGCAGTGGTTGGAGGACGAGAGCTGAAGACCGAGCTCAGTGGCGTGCATTAGGAGAGGCTGAGGCTGATGATGATGATGTGTTACTGAGCAGTGGACTAACTCAGGCTGATGATGATGATGTGTTACTGAGTATACTATATGAATCTACAGCCGATATTTTGAAAAATTTAACGTTTGACGTGACTGTACCTTGTCACAGACTGTCACTGTCATTTATATTATGTGACTTAAATAAGCTAGCGAAAATTAGTTATGTGAATTAACCCACAAAAATAACCAACTTTCCTCAAAGAACATACCTGGGTAGAATTGAGAAAAAAAAAATCACGTCTCTATACAAGTTGTGCAATCAGCTTATTTGGTTTTGTAAAGAAACGACTCTCAAACACATATCTCTATTTGGACAAATATTTTTTGAGTATTTCATCTGAAGATCCAACTTTTGTGAAATTCTATTAAAGTCATCGAGAATCGTGCCAAGGTCCTCCAAGGTCTCGGCCATGACTACAATATCATCGGTAAAATGAAGGTAAGTCATGTGCTCGCCACTGATAATGATAGTCATCAATATTACAATTTAAACATCGAATTAAATACTTTTTTGTTATTATACCGGAAACGCAGAGTTTGCCAAGGCACAATATACTTTTAGTGGCATAAGTACGTCATCATAGTTGGAAAAATACAATGATCTTTAGTGACTCCTAAAAATGTATGTAACTAGTAATAATGCAATACTACAACAGCCAATAATAATAAAAAATACTACTTATCAATAAAATATCAATGGATTCCGAGCATAACACATAATTTCACAATTTTTTAAAAATTATATTTAAAGGCACCTACTAAATCTGATAAACCTCACAATTTGTATAAAATGTGGCATATTGTTGTTCTAGAAACTTGTTAGGGATTACCGTGTATGTAAATCTAAAGGCACCCACCTGGTCGCTGAAGCTGCTATTAAAGTAATAATTATTTTCATCATAATCATGACATACGTTTGTAGCTACTACAACACAAAAACGACTTTGAAACACTTAAAGTTAATGGCAACTATTGTTTTCTCTGTTGATTAACGCTCTTATTTATAACATCTGTTGTGAAAATTAGAGTTCCATTTAAAAAAATATTAAGTTAAAATTAACCGAAATGTATTTTGTTTTATTCTTATTTTTTGTCAATAATGTTGTGCCGCTAATCATTTTGCAATAATGGAAAGTAATTTTACGTTGATTTAGTACCTAGTCAATCATTAAATTGCGATAAAGAAAATAGTTTTAATGTAAAAGGTTACATGCCTTTTTAATAAATCTTGATTTATAACATAAAAACCGTCAAATTGGTTTTTTTTTCTTTGTATTTCAACGTTGGTAGAACTTAGTACTTTGATTACTTTTTTGGTATTTGTCTGAAAGGGAAAATATTTTTACCAACTTCCAAAAAGGAGGAGGTTCTATGTTCGACTGTATATATTTTTTTATGTACGTTCACCAATTGTGGACTGATTTTCAAAATTTTTTTTTTTCGAAAGAGTATACTTCAGAGGTGGTCCCACTGTCACCAAGTCGGGATC
This sequence comes from Aproaerema taeniolella, assembly GCA_949987775.1. NCBI lineage: Eukaryota > Metazoa > Arthropoda > Insecta > Lepidoptera > Gelechiidae > Aproaerema > Aproaerema taeniolella. Next base: position 16,911,286 of record OX465248.1, read on the forward strand.
TGATTATGGAATCCCAGGAAAATCGAGGGCAACCCTTAATTATAAAAGGCACCTACGATGTTTCTCATGTACTTTCTATAATTTACACAAAAAATATAAAAAAAAAATATAAGAAAAATTATTCTTATCGTGTAGGTATAGTCAAGTGTGTGGCGAACTTGGCTAACCCTGGTGTCAGAGTTTTCAAACCGCACAATGACCTCTGACTTGGTTTAAAGTCAATCGACAACAGCCGGGACTTCAAAAAACCGAATCATAAAGACAAAATCATTTAATTTCCTACGTAATACCTACTGATCTGTCTGAAGTAGTTGCCAAACCAAATTAGTTCGATAGGCCCCCTTCGCACCAACTTCAAACAGATCAGTAGTTACTACATAGGACATTAATAGTACATTGTTACTTTAGGGGTGAAAGTAACTTATTCAAGCCCCGAGACGGGGTTTCGCGACCGAGCATAGCTAATACATCTTTCGAGGGACTAAATACATCTTTAACACGAGGTAAACACTGTGCTTTTCATTACGAATATAAGAAAAGTAAAAATAAAAACATGAAATGAGTTCATCATTGTATTTAATAAAAATCTCTGCTATGCGGAAGTATAAACCAAACTGTGCAACTCGAAAAAACAAATGGAGATCGGATTGCCACTCTCCCGCCTATTTCGTTTATTCCTGAGGCAACTTCAGACCTACTTTCCGAGTATGAGTAACGAATAGTACCTACATTGTTAATTTAGGGGTGAAAGCAACTTATTTAAGTCCCGAGACGGGGTTTGGCGACCGAGCGTAGCGAGGGAGCTAATAGTTCGAGGGACTAAATAAGCCTTTCACCCGAGGTAAATACTGTGCTTTTCATTACGAATACAAAGAAAGTAAAAATAAAAATATGAATAAGCTGAACTCATTGCTCTATGCGAAAGTTGCAAAACTGGAAAAACAACTAGAAAAAACAAATTAAGATCGGAATGCCACTTTTCTGCCTATTATGTTTTTTTCTGTGGCTTGCCAGCTATTCAACCATTATTTTTAATTTTCATCATGTAATTTTTTTAAAAATATTTTGCCAAAATCTATGTTATTTTAAAGAAACAACAAAAGCTAAAAGTAAATTATTATAAAGTAATTAAAAAAATATTATTTAATGAATACTTAACTTTTGTTATTTTAATTTTACATCGCGCTGTAATAGAGTGCCTCTAAAGGAAGCTGAAACATGTTTTTTAATACTTAATTTGACAGCTGTCAGTTGAAAACTATTCTCCCTAGGCTTGAAAAATATTACTTTCAAGCCGCTCCGCCGTAGGCAAATTCAGACTTACTTTCCGAGTATGAGTAATGAAAATGTTGTTTGTCTTTATTTTTGGTTTTTTGAAGTAGGTTTAATTTTTTTTTAAGTTTATTAATTAATATAAGTAAAATTTACTGAAAATATAAGTACTTAAGTTTTCATTAAATTTTTAGGTGTCCACATTTCCTTAAGCTAATGTTGTTGGCATCAGATAAGAGGGATATAAAATTCACAGAAAGCAAAGTATGGTCAGAATTGGTTTATTAAAATCGGCAGATTTATAACGTTTAAGAAAAAAATATGACTGAAGCAAACTAATTATTTTTCTAAAGTATAAATATTTTTTAAACTCACCCCGCTTCAATATACCTACAACATTAGATTTTCCTATAAAAATCTTTGTGGATTTCCCTTAACGCGGGAAGCGGTAAAAAATATTCATAGTTAAGAAAACATAAAAATAAATGTTAACTAATAGCAGCTTTATATTTTTTATAATGAAAATTTAACGGGACAATTCCCACGGGAACGAAGTCGCGGGCGGACAGCTAGTCTGTTGCTAAGCGCAAAACTTGAGAAAGCCTTCACCGATTTGGATGATTCTTTTTTTGTTGTGTTCCTTATTGTCTCGACCAGGTTTTTAGGGTTCCGTAGTACTCTACGAACCCTTATAGTTTCGCCATGTCTGTCCGTCTGACCGTCTGTCCGTCTGTCCGCGGGTTCCCTAAGAAACCCTTGGTGCTACAAAGCTGAATTTGGCATGGTCATACATATTGATTGCGCTGACAGATCTAAAAAATAAAATGGTGGAAAAAAAAATGTTTTGGGTGTTTCCCATACATGTGAAAGGGCGATGGATTTTTTTCTTGCTGATATTATCGAGTGGGTTATCATAGGATAGCTATTTAAAAGATAGAAGGGGTTTACTACGAAGGTTTTTCGATTCAGTAATCCGTTTGCAAAACATTAATTTTTATAACGAAAAAAAATGTTGAATAATCCACGAGTGTAACATTTACGACGAAGTGTACCCTAATCCAAAATTGCTGCCATACAAGGTTCCGCGCTAAAAGTGAGGCGAGGTTGAAAGCCAAGCTGTAACATATTGACATTTCAGGTGTTGTTTATTACCACCCCAACAGGAAGTTGATTGGAATTGGTGGTAATAGAGAAAACCCTGTCTTGACGTACGCACATTAGCATTTTATGTATATATATATATAATGGTGAAAAAATAATACATATATATATAAGATTAATATTAAGGGAATTAAAATAAAACTACAATGAATCCCACAGAAGGTTTATATTATTATAACTTATTGGTTAGTTTCTATATTATACAACCTCCTCGAGAGAATAAATATGCAATTTCGATAGGTATTAATCATTACCACTTAGTAGTTGCCTATAACTGCAATTTGTTAACTTATTTATAACTTAAGATTTTCTTCAAAATATAAACGTATAACTGGACAAAGACCGCTGCTGGAAATCCAACCTGATATCCATACACTTGCGCTTATAATCCCTGTTGGAGTGGGCAGAAAGTCATGTGGTTCTAGACTTTGACTATATATTATTTAAGATTATCGCGGTGATTTTCTTTAGTTTTAAACACACTTTAATGGGTTCTTACCCCAATTTTTGTTTTAAATGAGTTCATCTGTGATTATGGTACTTGCAACAGCACCGAAATATCTATCAGAAACTCATTTAAAATATAAAAAACAACGGGGTGCCGGCAGAAGTGAAAACTTGAACGTTAACGTTGTGCATTAATATGGAAATAAAACAAAATACACAAAAAGAGTCCGTTATTACCCTCGATCTGTTGCTTACAATCTGGCAACTTTTCCACTCGATCAAACTGTCTACTTTCAATTCAGTAAAATAATCTATCGGTATTTGCCCACTATGTGCGACTAATCGTTGACATCGTTGACATCTGTCACAGAGATAATTTTACCATAGGGCTGCCATCCGTCCGGGTTTCCACGGATGGCAGCCCTATGGTAAAATTGCTAAAGAAGTTTTCACTTCAAAAACGTTGCTAAAGAAGTTTTCACATCAAAAAAGGTGGCAACCCTATCCTACGCATTTTCGATCAGGGTCACGTGACATCTGACGCGAGTTCATCGCGAGTTTAATTTTTTTTTCCCCATACTAAAAGTGCTCAACGCCGCTAAAGAAGTTTTCACTTCAAAATTCTTAGTAAGAATCCGTCATAATATGTTTGACGCTATATTTGACATTCATTTTGAGAATGACTGCAGCAGGCCGAGTACGATAGTGACAGCGCCGCGACAACACCGCGGTCCTATGTCAAAATGTCAACATTGACAACGCCATGGGCCGAGCAAGCCTTTGCGCGGGACCCTCGCGCAATCAAAGTGAAGTTTCAGTGCTAGAGCTGCTGGTATTAGCGAAGAAAAGATTAAATCTTAAATACTTTTCAAGGATGTATATGATAGAAATCTTCAGCATCATTGTAGGTTGACTGGAAGAGATCCCCTTGTGGGATAAGTCCGCCTTTGTACCTTAAATTTATTAAATATTTATCTCTTTTGTTTTAAATGTATTTATTTTGTTTGATGTGCAATAAAAGATTTTACAATTACAATTACAATAAAAAACTAAATTTTCACCAAAATTAGAAACAAAACGCTAAAATTTTTAAAAGTATTTACTAATCCGAAGAATATAAGAATGGGCCTTTTTATAATTCTAAAACGGCACGGCAAAATTTTATTACCATTGCCTCCTATGTAATAGTAATACTAGAAGAACATAGGGGGCAATGGTAATTCAAATTTCGAATTACCGTGCCGTTCTTTTCGAATTATAAAAAGGCCCAATAGTTTCCTCCGCCCTTACATCTTGGGAATGTTACTAGTTGCAGAATCCAAAATGGTGCCTAACATGCTCCACTTTTTATTTTAAAGCAGGATCATTTCAACTCAAGAACAAGCTTCTTCACAGGTCTTTTCAAAGTTGCAGCAAGGGTCAGGACGTCTGCCACTCTCACAGCCTCAGACTTTTATACTTTTCTAAATTCTAGTGTTTTTGTTTTGCTTCGAGTTTTGTTTAAAAGTCTGTTTTCCATTGTGATCAACGCTGAGGATTTCCTTTTGGCACAATACAATACAATATACTTTATTGCATAATTTAAAAAAAACTATGATACAAGGCTTACAGATAACATTATCACATACTTGTAAAGTAATTAAATCCCATATTACAAACGGTTAGTTTCAGGTTCTGGTTAAGTTGACTTTTCAACATAACCAAGAACAAAACAGACACTAGAATTTGGAAAAGAACATAAACCCGAAAAGGTTTTTAACTGCTGGAGTAAAGTTATTTAAAATATAACTAAGAAATTGATCTAGTTTAGTGTTCAGTGAAATTTTTTCTCCGCTTAAACTAAACACTTTATCATGTTAATTTAAGTAAGACAAACTAAATTATTTTTTGTGGTTGTTTCTTCATCAATTTCCGATGCAAATATTTTGTATATAAAATTGAGTACATCGATTTCGCTGATTGGAAAGGCGAGAACCATATTCACAGAGACTGTGTCATCAGTACAATCAGTCATATTGTTTGTGTTTATACCTCTTTTGGCACCTGAAAACATTTAAAAGTAGTTTGATTATTCGCGACTTAATGCTTAACTCTTTCAATGCCACCAAGATTTTGCAAACTGTTACCCAGGTACGATATGTTTTTTTTTTTTTGATATATGAATTAAATATATGTAAAATATGAATATTTTATTGATATTATAAAGAAAAACCTTCAAAATTCTTGTATTTTGCATACAACGCACGGTATTCGGTGCTTGCACACAACAAACAAATGTTCTTGATATAGTTAGAGAACGCACCGTATGCGTTCGTTTGATAGATGACATTACGCGACATATATTTTTTATTTAAATTTATTCCTTATTCAGACATTAAAAAGAATCATTGTCAGTTGCACCCGAGGCGCTACGGTTTGACCATTAATTTATGCTAAATATAAACCAATGGAACCATTATTTATTTGTTACCGACTTAAATGTAAGTAGGACTAGACGGGGGAAGAGCCATCCGCTTTCGTTCTGTCAGTTTGTCAGCGATGACGTTAAAATGACGGATCGGGAGCGACCGCCTTCAGCCCCCGCTTCGTATCGCATACCTAAAGTGAGGTACAGTGGTAATATAACACTATAACCGAACTATTCTATACATTTGCGACGACATATGACAGAAAACGATCACTGCTGTCACTGTCATCTGTTAGGTCACTGTCAAAGAGGTACGTTTGTCAGTACGTACTTCTTAGACAGTTGTCGGATTCCGAAGAATCCGAACTCGATCGGTTACTCTGTTTTTATGTAAAGGAAGGACAAACAGACACTCTTTTAAAATAACAATAGCTTTACGACCCCCGTGGATCCCCAACTCTCTTCATGGATAAATACAAATCGATCCGTTGATATGACGTAAAAGAAATACAACCAAACACACTTTTGCATTTATATATTAGTAAGATTTAATAAAAAGGTAACATGGACTTTTTGTTTACTAGCTTTTGGACTCTGTTCCCGTGGGAATTTAAGAAAATTAAGTACCTAGCCTTTTTTTATTTTCATGTTTATGCTTATTTTTTATCAAAATCCGTTCTGCAGTTTTCGCGTGAAAGACTGTCAAGTATCCATTCTTCATCCTTACAGATATCTACGTTTATCGATTTAGAATGATAAGACTTAATAATTTAATTGCAATATTAACCAAACAGCTTGCTGTGTTCCGTCGGTGCGTGGGAGTACCAGTTCCTTTATAGGCATTTTCTGAGTTAACTCGTTCCATCGTCGACCTCATCTTTGACCTTATGGTCAAGATTGAGGTCAAAAGTTAACCCATTTTATAATAAAAAATTATAATAAAAATAATTTGGTATGTATTTACTACAACGTCAAACAAACTCTAAGATTGAAAAGTTTTATCACCCCGACATAAACGACTTTTCAGCTAAACCAATTTTGATAAAATATAGCTCAAAACTATCTTGATAACATTAGCTTTCGAACAAAAACACTGCTACGCTGCTACCCACGCTGCTAAGTATACAGTCGTAAAACTTATGAAATCCCATTTTTCGTTGACTGGGGTTAAAAACGTAACCTTACTTAAGATGTCCTTACCGCATAAAATAATTCCATTGGCAGTACAATTTTGGGCTATCAAAGAATTGTTAAAAACCATGGCCATAACATACGGATCCAAGAGAGCCCAATTTGGGTCTTTTAGTAAAGAAATCCTCTCAAACTTGTTCAGGTTTTTTATTATTTTCGTTTTTATTCGGCCCAAATTGTTTAATCGCCAGTCCTGAAAACAAAGTTTTGCCATGAACACCCAGTTACAAAAATGTCTACCAAAATTTTTGCTTCTTTTAATATCATTTCGACATCTTCCTTCATGTTGAAGTGAACAAGGACAGCATTACGTATAACGAAGCTTTAACTGAGTGTCAGAAGGGAAACGCTGTTGGCATGCTTATGCTTAGCACTGTATCTTGTGGAGAAGAACTTGAGTAAGTTTTAAGTCCTTTCATCACTTTTTGACCTAGTTTTAAGATTATGACATTTAGACATCAATGAATCTTCAGTCTATCTATCTCAAGGACGAGATATGGTCTAGGACATAGCAAGCTCACACAGCAGAAGCCTATCCACTCGTTCAACTAACGAACTTAAGTTAGCCTACGTTACGGAATGAATTGGCGTGATGGGCGGGAAGCGCTCTTGTTTAAGTTTAATACTAATATTTTAACAATAAGTCAACGTTATTTGATGGCACGTCTAAGGTCTCATTCAAAATGTCTTTTAAAAATGGCACGTCATTCCCTGATATGGGACATAGCCATCTCACACAGCAGAAGCCTATACAATAGAAATTGAAAAAGACTCGGATTTTGCGCTTTGCGATAACATCCTACTTTCGACAAAATAATTGTTTGTGTCTCACAGGAACCTATTGGGCCTTTTTATTATTCGAAAACGGCACGGCAAAATTGTGTTACCATTGCTTTCTATTATAATAGTAATACTTCAAGCTGAGAACATAGTGGGCAATGGTAATTCAAATTTTGAATTGCCGTGCTGTGCCGTTCGAATTATAAAAAGGCCCATTTTGTGTCATAGTGGCTTATAAACGATGCCTCTGAATCAACGGTTCTTAAGTTCGATTTCTGGTTATAGCACTAAATTATAAAAAAAAATGTATCAGCCCCGACATTCGATTGTTTGTAACTTTTAAAGGGCTGCACTAATTTTGATCAATTATAGTAGAACCATCTCGACCACGACAGCTTTAAAAAAACTGCATTTAAAGCAAGCCATTCGTTTAGAAGCTACAATGTCACATACAGACACAGAGACATATACAGGGTGTAAAAGGTTGCTTAGCAAAAACTGAAATCCTGGACTTAGACAATCATTCTGAATGATTTTTCAGTGGATTTTTTCTCTGGAAAATTTCCAATTTTTTTTCATGTTTTTTAATATTTTCTGCTTACACTTTTTATTATTTAATAGAATAAACTCATTTTTACAATAATAAACAATCTTAACAACATAAAACACGAAAACCGGCGCGGGGGGATCGCGCGCGGGTCGTGGTTTCGCAATACGTTGCGTAGCGCCAGAGTAGGTAAATAATGATAACTCCTTATCGAGACGTTTCCGGGAAAAAAAACATTACTTATAGCTGATAATAGTTATGGGTAGATTCCACCTTTTAAGTATATGCTAAGCTGTCCTTTATACCCTGTAGATACACAGATATACACGTCAAACTCATAACATCCCTCTTTTTTGTCAGGGGTTAAAAATGAGATGTTTGTTCTCGAGTCTGAATTATTTTGCTATATTATAGGATGGGGGTTAACTCTTTTTATTTATTACTAGCTTTCCGCCGGGACTTCGTTCCGTGGGAATTCGGGAAAATCATGTAGCTTTTGTCCATCGGGGATAATGTAGCTTTCTAATGGGGAAATAATTTTTCAAATCGGTCCAGTAGTTTCGGAGCCTATTCAATGCAAACAAACAAACAATCAAATCTTTCCTCTTTATAATATGTATAGATATAGATATAGAAGATAGATATAGAAGATTGAATGTTCTTTTTGTTCGCGTCTGTCTTTGTAAGTGTTTCAAGGGACCCACGATGCAAAAGAAAACCTTAGTGTAGGGTGTAGATCTTTGAATGAGCGGCGTTAATTGTTTTTTTAAACTTCCCAAAATACATAGATTAATTATCTTACCATACTGAAGTTAGATTTTGGATCACTAATGTCTAAAACTTCAGAAAATGGTACTGCAGTAACTTTGTCAACAACTGAGTTCTCTGCTACTATGTGATAGGCTTCTACGTCTACGAGAGCATTAAATTCTGGATTAGGATAAAGTGGATCTGAAAAAAATGAACTCGATGTGAGCAGTCGCTGTGTCAATTGAATTTATAACCTACTTCAAAAAAAAGGTGGTTATTAGTTTGACCTGTATGTATGTATGTATGTTTGTCCGCGATTATCTCGCGATTGTTTATTATCTCGCGTTTGGCTGAACCGATTTTGATGTGTGTATGTATGTTTGTCCGCGATTATCTCGTGATTGTTTATTATCTCGCGTTTGGCTGAACCGATTTTGATGCAGTTTATTATTTATTTATTTATTTATTTACTTTATTGAAAACTTCACAGCTTATACATGTTACATTACATAGCCCTTATATTAAAAATGTATACAGCCAATTAAGAAGTTAAACATATTATAAACTGTAGATTTAGTTAGATTAACGGTTAGCATAGATATATGATTAACAAAACAAAATAGATTGGATGATTAATGTAAAAGTAAGGACAGAAAAGTATTCGAAAAGTATCAGAAAAGTATTAGTTACATTTAGGAGAAGGTTTTAGTATTTTAACCGACTTCAAAAAAAGGGGGGTTCTCAGGTTCTCATTTTATGTACCTATGTAAAATAAAAATCAAAAATATATATTATAATGATTCGCTTAAATTTTTTCAAAGCTAACATACCGGCATCAAGCAAAAAATGAAGAGGTTATAATTTTCACTAAAAATGGAAAAGTTAAATTTTTTTGAAAAAAAATAGAACCAACTTCAAAAAACCGAAAAATAAATACATACAATATCATTTAATTTATCGTTTTTTTAAGTTGGTTCTATTTTTAACCGACTTCAAAAAAGGAGGTTCTCAGTTTGACCTGTATGTATGGATGTTTGTCCGCGATTATTCAAAAAAGTTTTAATTTATTTCTATATTAAATAGCTGTTTAATGTATAATAGTGATAGTGTATTGTGCAGTAAACTATCTTTAAACAGTGTAGTGAAAGAAGTATTCAAGTGATATGGTGTATTCGCTCCTTTGGGTTCAGACAAAGATCTCCGCGGCAGTGTTTCTCGACGCCAAAGTATTCCGTGAACAAAACACTATCGGTTTACGGTCAACAGGGGGAGCTACACGGAAGAAAAAAACTAAAGACAACGGCTGTATGCAGATAGATTCCTTTGCCTTCCCCGAAAGGGATAAATTAAACAACAACAAAACTTTTCTTCTATTTCATCGCGTTCCACCTTACAACTGGAAATTGGTCGGCTCTGTGAATTTATTTTTCTACATATTGTAGTGATGCCTAGAACTTTTAGGTCAAACTTTTATTGTTTTTTTTGTGTTAAATTTAGATTTAAAAAAATAATAATTTAAAAAATTATAAAACCCGACTGCGTAATAAAAACTGAAAAGAAAAAACAAGTAATTAAGTCCAGTAGTTGAGACTTTTGTTATTGAATATTATTGAATAACATAGCGATTTTAACAGTCGGGACCCATTATTAGGAAGCCGGATTTTTGATGGGTCCTGACTGTTAAAATAGTCATGTTATTCAATAACAAAAGTCTCGACTACTGGACTTAATTGTTTTTTCTTTTCAGTTTTTTTAATACGCAGTCGGGTTTTTTATTTTTTAAATTAATTTATTTTATTTTACACTTTTAAGTGAGGGCTTGATATTTGTTTATTGATTTTCTCATTTGCTGTATCTCACTTGCATATAAATTGAACAATTTACGAATTAAAAGAAAAATCGTTATAAACTAACTTTAAATCGTTATAGATCCTTAACGGTAATTTTGATTGGAAAACGATATGAGAAACCTAAAAATGATTTTTAAATACCTATGCAACGATACCCTAGTTCGTCGCTTTTCATTTTTTCCTTTTTTTCTTTATGGCGTCCAAAATCGGTCATTTTGATTTTTATAATTTTTTATAATTTTTATGACATTTGCGCCGTCATGACAAATCCAACGACGTATCATTTATCAAAATCGGCCCACGCGTTTGGTCTAAAAGGTACAAACATACATACATAGACATACATAGGCTGATAAACACATTACCCTCCTTTACGTCGTGCAGTCGGGTAAAAAGGATTTATTTTAGAGAATGAATACTATTTTACACTGAGAATAATTTGAGGAATTTCATAAAGTGAAAGGACTAATTTGTATATACTGTAATTTTATTTTGTTTTCCTTCTGTGGTTGATATGGGGGTTTTATTTTGTGAAGTAAACGACTTGTTGAGTAAATTATTTAAATTATAAATTGACGTAAAAATTATTTTACTTGAAATGTAAGTTATTTTTAGATATTGTACGGACTCTCAAAGGTGAGAAATAGCGTTTTTAAGTTGTCGAGAAATCATTAAGTTTTAATTATTGGTTCCACCACCCCACAATTCACTCATAGGACGAAACGCAAAACTCTTTCACATTTTTTGACAGTTGCTTGACAGCAATTTCAAACAACTGTTAAAAAATGTGAAAGAGTTTTTTTCTAATATTTTATGTACCCGAATTTAAAAATGTGTAGCGAAAGTCGTCAAAAATTTGAGATAGTGGGCCTATTTACAATTCGAACAGCAAGGCAAGGCACGCCAAAATTGTTTTAATGTTTTCTTTCTATGTTTCCAACTTCTAGCATCACTATGAACATAGGGGGCAATGGAAAAAGTTTTGCAGTGCCGTGCCATGCCGTTCGAATTATAAAAGGCTGATGAAGTCGCCTATGACAACCACTTTGACTCTCAATGTAGAGTCAACGGCACAGCAGGTTACCACAAACTGTCAAAATTCCCCAATGAATAGCCAACTCTAATGCTTGGAGATAAAATTGAAAATCTATTGAAGAAATTTGACAGTTTTGGATAAAAGTTTCCGAAGCTAAAATGGTGGCGATGGCCAAGTTACTTACGTACCATTTAGATGTCCAGCACCCATGTACAGGTGTTTCAATCGGGATATGAAGTGAGGGTCGAGTCTGATTGCTAAAGCAATATTCGTTAGTGGACCTATTGATACTACTGTTAGTTTTCCTGAAAAATTATTAAACAGTTAAACAGCAGTTCGCCATTGCAATTTGGTATAACCAAATTATAAATGATAACACCTTGTGTTAATAAAATAATCTACGATTCTCGTGCCACTGCCACAGTATTTTAATGTGTAATATAATTTTCCACTTTAAAAATGTGTGAGTCACCGACTTCAATCCCAACAATAGTTCGTTTAAAGTAGAAAACTAGTTCGCTAAAGGAATTTATTTATTTTATTTATTTTGACAGTTTATTGTACACAGGAAAAATCAAAAATATTACAGACAAATAGAAAAACGAACACAAAAGGCACAGCTTATTTCTTTAAGAAATTTCTTTCAGCAGACCTGGGACAGTGAGAGGCGTAAAATAAATAAAGACAGACGTGCACAATTAACCACTGAAATCTAAATACTAATATAAACTACATAAAAATACAACTACACATACATATAATTTATATATAACAATACATATAACATATACATACACAGACATATATATAAACAATACATATAATATTATGATGATTATACTGAAGGAAAAGCAACAGATACATAATGTTCCTTTAATTTCTTTCTAAAAATCGGGAGTGTCTCGGAATTGCGGATGGGGTAAGGCAGTGAGTTCCACAGTCGGGCTGCATGATCGGAAAAGGAATAGGAGTAGAAGTCAGAGTGATGGGAAGGGATACAGAGGAGTGACCTAACGGAAGGACGAGAGGGCTGGTCAACAGGTTTTGAAAAAGAGAAGCGCTCGCGAAGGTAATTAGGATAAGAGGAATTATGAAGGACATATGAAGATATATGAAGTTCCAAAAACATTCAGGAGAGATATCCCTACAATCCTGGAACTTTTGAAACTACATGGTTTTATTTCCTCAGTTTTCCTATTTGAATCGTTTATTTGAGAAACCCCATAAGTCAGAATCGTCGGATGATTTTAAAAACATAAAAAATAATTTTTTGAAAAAACTGAGCATATTTATTATTCAAAAATCTTATAAAATAGTAATGTCAGTATCAGTTAAAATGATTACATGTGGAAAAATTCAATTATTCAACTTATACCATTAAAAAAATCAACCTCATTGAAAAAGTGACTTATGGGGTTTCTCAAATAAACGATTCATTTTTTGCGAACTGCAATACCTATCAACAGATAACCACAATTATGTTTTCGGGTGTGGTTATCTGTACCTATATTATTAACCGATAAACACATTCGAAAACATAATTCAGTTGTTTAGATGATGTTTTGGTTTGTATTTTTTTTGTTTTTGTTTATTTTTTAAAAGCACTTAATCATTTTCGATAAAATGTATATGGGACCACTTTAGGAGTATGCTCTTTCGAACATAAAAATAATTTTGAAAATTGGCTAACAGTTGGCTGAGTTATAGCGTAACAAACATAAAAAAACAGCCGAATAGAGAACTTCTTCCCTTTTGAAGTCGGTTGAAAATAGAGACTGGCGAAGTCACCAATTTCAAGTTCAGAAACCCTTTAAGGATTGTAATACGCCAGAGCCTCGACCACTGGCAGGTAAGGCTGACGGTTTTGGAGCACTCACTCAGCAGGCCGAGTACGATAGTGACAGCGCCGCGACAACACAGCGGTCATATATCAAAATGTCAACATTGACAACGCCATAGGGCGAGCAAGCCTTTGCGCGGGACCCTCGCGCAATCAAAGTGAAGTTTCAGCGTGAGCCGAGCGCGAGTTTGTCATTATCGTGCTAGAGCTGCTGATATCATAACACAGCCTTTCAAAGTGTTGCAAGTTTAACCAAAATGACATCTACATGCTGAATATGCTCGGCAATTATGGCAATCTTAAAAATTGCTTTTACTTTAACAAGGGCGATTTCATTAAAAAAATATAAAGCTCTATACTATATGCTCTTTGCCTTGTATTCAATGGAACGAATCGTTATGATTTACTTATACGTATGGTATAACATGATTATGTGTGTAATAAAAGGCATTAAAGTATTACTCCCAGGATTTAAAAAAGATCGTTTGCGAATAGGCGCAAAGTAAAAAATACTAATATAATTGACTACTTTCGACTTATTTCAATGTTCTATTTTTTATTTTATTTTAGGGATAACAACACCTTTCAAATTTATCATAAATTCGAAACTTACACACTAATAGCCAATTAAAGCCGTGTGAGTCCCCGGCAGAGTAGAATAGGACCACCCTCTTTCTTACCGAGGTGTCGTACAAGGCGACTAAGGTAAACATGCAAGCAAGTTCATCTGCACACAGAGAAGGAAAACTCTGCAATTACCCGTCTGCCAAGCGTGGTGAGTATGGCATTTACCCCTCATGTTATTGAAGGAGGCCCGTGCCCCAGCAGTGGGGACGTATATGGGCTGATGAAGAAGATGATGAAGAGCCAATTAAAGTTATCCACAGGTTTAAAACAAAAAAAATATAATTAAGACACCGAGCAGACCAGTCCAGGGAAGGATTTGTAAATAAATACATTTATTTAATAGTACAAAAATTAAGATAAACTAAATAGACAACAATAAATATCCATGTAAAATAATAAATAAATATATATTCCACAAATGTAAAGATAGACGTATAATAAAGTGTGAATGTGTGTGAGTATGTGTGTTGAATGGTATGACGAGTATGTAGAAACATCCAACAAACATCCTTACTTTGGAGATCCTAAACTAAATAAATAAATAAATAAAAAATATAATAAAATACGAAAGTAATTCTGTCTGTCTCTCTGTCCGTCTTTCACGCCTAAACTACTGAACCGATTTTGATAAAATTTGGTACAGAGAGAGATTAAAGCCTGGAAAAGAACATAGGCGACATTCTATCTCACAGTTGGGCACGATATAATCTGTAGTCCACGTGGGCAGAGCCGCAAGCGGAAAACTAGTTTTATATATTTTATGGCAGATTTTACTTCATTCTGTCTTGACAGATCTGAAGGATATGTCTCAAAACACAACAAAGCGTTTTGAAAACTGCCGTACTTGGCGTATTCAATGAAATCTTACCTCTATATATCTTGGAGAATTCAATTAAAGCTATAACGGCATGTTCAGCTTGAGCTGGAGTTTCACAAATGGCTTCAGGATCTAGGTTACCGAGACCATCTTTTCCGAAGTAACCATCTGAAGGGACAGTTTTTACCAACGATCTATCGCTGCCTCTGAAGATTGGCACCTGGAATTTTAAACAAAACAAAGTAAGGAAGGGAATACCTAGATGAGTTGTGATGTAGTCGATGTTTCAAAACCTATAACTGCTAGCGAGCTCAGAACAGACCTATAAGTGAAATTATCTAAGACTAGCATTCCGTCAGGAACTTTATTCCCGTGGGAATTCGGAAAAATTAATTATGTAGCCTATGTCCATCGCTGATAATGTAGCTTTCTAATGGTGAACTAATTTTTCAAATCAGTCCAGTAGTTTCGGAGCCTATTCAATGCAAACAAACAAACAAACAAACAAACAAACAAACAATCAAATCTTTCCTCTTTATAATATAGAGAAGAAGAAGAAAATATAGACATAGAAGTATAGATAAATGATCATTTTTGACTTTAATTTTGACTTTGACTTTCTAACACTAGAAATTTTATTTTCGAAATTTCATAACTTTGAGTATTTTAAAGATAACGCGTTATCCTTGATACATTTTTTTAATAGCCTATATACGTCCTCACCGAGGCGTGCGAGCCTCCCTTTGAAACACGAAAGGGATTTAAGCCATAGTTCACCACGCTGGCTCAATGCGGGTTGGTGAACCGCGCGCCTTTCGAAAACGATTTTCCTCAGACCCGCACGGTTTCATCATGATGTTTCCCTTCACCGCTGAGCAAGTGATAATTTATGAAAAATCCGTTCATAAATCAGAAAAGACGAATTTAGTGGTACAGGCCCGCACCAGGATTTGAATCCGCAATCTATTGATTACAAGTTTGGCTCATTACCAACTGGGCTTGATAAATTATCATTTAGTTATTTTAGCCCTAATGCATTCTGTTGAATTATATCAATACTATGTCAAGTACTTACATCTCTTCTATTGGCAATATCGAGAAATCTTTGAGTGTTTTTGAAAGCTTGGCTTTCATTAGCGTTTCCATTTGTGGTTGTGATTGCTACAACTTTTGGCCTGAAATAATAAATAATTATTAATATTTTTTCGAGACATTTTTCTTTATATTCAAAATATTTTTTAAAAAAAGGACTGATATTTTTAAAGTTTTCAAGTACTGTTTCCCAAAATATAATATTTTTTGATATGCATTATGGACGGAAACAGTTACGCATTTTTTCTAGCTTATTGCTGATAAAGAACCTTTTAATGCTCTGAAAACCTCCCTTGAGTTAGTATTACCATAATCATAGTAGATGCAAAAATTACTATTTATATTCACCTCCAGATTTAATAACAAATTAAATACTATCAGTAGCTAAGTGAGTAACACAATTTAAATATGTTAAATTTAGTTACTTACCCATGAAAATTTTTCTCGTAAAGTAGAGCCATGAATATTGCCATTGCATCGTCTGCACCGCCATCATGATCTATCATTAAAACATGTTTATGACGTTTTACGGAATGATCAATGATCGAACTGGAATTTTTTAAAAACATAGTTTTTTTACTTTATAAATGTTTATATCTTTTAAACAAGAAAGATTAAGAATATTTTGATTTGCATTATTGGTATTACTGACAATGTTTTTTTACGTTTTACGCAGCAACTTACGTTAAAATTAATTGTTTTATGATATATTTAAACATTTTACGTTGAAAAGGAACGGTGGAACTGTCTAAGTGGTCAAAAACTGATAGATGACAGGAAAAAACAAAGAGAAAAGATAGAAAGCCTAACTCACGTAAACAAAGATCAGACCTGACATCTGCTGAGGGACATTTCAAATGTCACCTGAATATCACTCAGCAGATGTCACTCAGTGGAACTTTGATCAACGAAAGTGGCGTTCTAAAATGCATTCTCAAATTAAAAGTTTTTCAAAAGCTTGATAACTGAGACGCCTTCAAGAATACGGGCCTTACTCTTATAGACCACCAATTTTTTGTGACAATATAATTGTTAACAAAATACAATGATTTTTAATGCTTCCTAAGAATGTTTAGCAACTAGTAATTCTAAACTACAACAGCCAATAGTAAAAAAATTACGATCAATAAAATATTAATGGATCCTAAGCATAACACATAAATAATTTTACAAACTTTTTTAAATCAAATTTAAAGGCACCCACCTGGTCGCTGAAGCTGTTAGTAAAATTATAATTGTTTTCATTACAATCATGACATATGTATGTAGCTACTATTACACAAAAGTGACTTCGAAACAAAAAGTTAATAGCAACTATTGTTTTCTATTCTGATTAACGCTCTTATTTATAACATCTGTTACGAAAATTAGAGTTCCATTAAAAAAAATATTAAATTCAAATTAACTACAATGTATTTTGTTTTATTCTTATATTTTGTCAATAGTGTTGTGCCGCTAATCATTTTGCAATAATGGAAAATAATATTACGTTAAATTAGTAGTCAATCATTGAATGGGCTATGTACAAAATTATTAAAATATTCTGATTTTTGAAGTGAAAACTTCTTTAGCGGCGTTGAGCACTTTTAGTATGGGGGAAAAAATGTTAAACGCGCGATGAACTCGCGTCAGATCGTCAGATGTCAAGTGACCCATTGAAAATGCGTAGGATAGGGTTGCCACCTTTTTAGAAGTGAAAACTTCTTTAGCAGCGTTGTGCACTTTGAAGTATGGGTGGAAACCCGGACGGATGGCAGCCCTATTGTAAAATTATCTCTGTGACAGATGTCAACGATGTCAACGTTTATTCGCACATAGTGCGCATATACCTATAGACTATTTACTGAATTGAAAGTAGACAGTTTGGTCGAGTGGAAAAGTTGCCAGATTGTAAGCAACAGATCGAGGGTTCGAATCCTGAGAGAATAACGGAGTCTTTTTGTGTATTTTGTTTTATTTCCATATTAATGCACAACGTTAATGTTCTAGTTTTCACTTCTGCCGGCACTCCCGGAGTGCAACCCGTTATTAAGGTCCTAAATTTGTAAAAAAAAACACTTTTTTGTTGATAAATAAAAATAATACTTAATTTTCATACTTTTAATATTACTTATATGGTATGAATGCACGATAGTTCTGGTTCAAGTCCCATTCACGCCGAAAACTTGTTTTGCCAATTTTTTTTACTTCTAAACCTACATAATTGTTTATAAATTGGTTATCATGATCAGTAAGTACATTTAATGTAAAAATACATTAACGTCTATGAGTCTCAGCTAATAGCTTTTTTTTCAAAATTGAATTGTTAATGAAAGATTTGAAAAAAAAAGGATTTTTTAGCAATTCATATAATTTCAAAAATCATATGTAAACAAAAACTATACAAAATTTCATATTGTTTTAAATATATTACGGAACCGTAGCATACACGCTATTTTATTTATTTCACGTTGCTCAGTCGATCGTGACAAATTGCAAACGTTTCAAAGAAATTAAAAGTGATAACAAAAGTACCTATAAAATTAAGAGTGACTTGGATTTCTAGACAATGTCACATGTTGTTAGCGATAAAGAATATCAAAAATTTAAAATGAATGGAAATACAGTGGAAAACTCACTTCTTCAGCACAACATGTCAATCCCATACATTTTAGAACTATCGAAAGTGGTAATCGCTCACAGAATGAGACATTTTCTAGTCAGCTAAAAGGCCGGCTTGCTCCTTTTAGCTGATTTCTTTGATTTTAACACATTTTTCATCGTTTTTTCTGGCTAAAATAATAAAGTGTTAGCGGCGATCCATTTGGGTGAGCTGATAGTCCAGAGTGGACACCGCCTATCATTTAAAATGTTGTTGATACGTCGTATTTTTTTTTATCAGCCTATATACGGCCTCTCTTCGAAACACGAAAGGGGTTTAGGCCATAGTCCACCAGGCTGGCTCGATGCGGGTTGGTGGACCACTCGTCTTTTGAAAATGAATTTTATTTGACGGGCGGGTTTCAACACGATGTTTTCCTTCACCGTTGAGCAAGTGATAATTAAAAATCCGTACATAAATCCGAAAAGACGAATTTAGTGGTACAGGCCCGCACCAGGATTTGAATCCGCGACCTTCGGATTACAAGTCTGGCTCACTTGTTATAAATAAATAATGGGCTGTCATAAATAGTTTTAATGGAATTTAAATATGCGACGTTAATAAATGATACTCAAATTACTCAAACGGTAGCGTGGTGAACCCGTTATTTGTATAAAGAGGAAAGATTTGTTTGTTTGCATTGAATGGGCTTCAAAACTACTGGACTGATTAGAAAAATTATTTCACCATTAGAATTCTACATTATCACTGATGAATATAGGCTACATAATTCTCCTAAATTCCCACGGAAACGAATTCCCGGGCGGAATGCTAGTAAATGATAAAAAACATGATTGGCTGTGAGGAAGAACTTAGAAAAAACTGAATTTTCCTCAGACATTTTTTTATGACATTTGATAGCCGGTGTGGTCGAGTGGTAGTGACACTGCCTCTTGATCGGGCAAATATTTGTGCAAAAAGCAGATGTTTTTTCTCGGGTCATGGGTGTTCGTTCGTGTCTGTTTTATGTGTGTTCCAAGAGACCCACAACACCTTATCTTAGTGGGGGCCTTTTAGTGTGTAGCGTTTATTTATTATTTGTATTATATATTCTTTTTTTTTTCAAAACAAAGAAACCAGCAATATACGTTGCATTCTAAGTAGTAAGCTGCACAGCACGAGGCGCGGTTTCATGACAAATTGCTTAGAATCAAAATATTTAAATAACTAGGCTAAACCTCCTTAACTTGACGTAGGTACCCGAGAAAATAAAAACTTGTAGCCAACCATAGTTATAGGTAGATTTCACCATATACTTAAGTGTTTGCTAAGCGGGCCACATGGTTGCAATAGGGCTCTATAGACACGGGTTTAAATCCCACGGGGAGCTTGACTTTTTCTGGGTTTTTTTGGTAGTCCACGCGGAAGCTGCGGTCGTTCGTTAGTAAATGATACAGCATTCGATTTGATGCAAACACAGTCAAAAAGGCTCAGTACATCTCTCTCCGTCATTCATAGACGACAGTGACAGGTGATACCGTCTTGTAGGAAGTCAAAGGCGAATCGAGTGATTGACTAAATTCAGTAAAATTAGGCCAACTTCTGGAAATTCTAGTTTTCCCATATCTCACCTATCCCATTTGAGAAGTCTTAGAACTTCCTTAAGCCTCATCCTGGAACGTATCCAAATACAATCTCACCGCCATGCGGCAGGTGAGTATGACACGCCACCTTAAGCTGCGCTGAGCAAGCTTGCTTGGCTTGCTAAGGTAAGTAACTGCACGGGTCGCCGGCGGCGGACCGCATGGCATGCTGTACTGGAGAATTCTGTATAAAGATGGGGGTGAGAGTGATAATTCTTAATTTTCCTTTTTTTTAAGCACAGAAACCAGCTCGGTGCGAAGCTTAAGATTTTGAGTACTCTGTGGTGCTCTTCTATGAAACTATAAATTATAAAATTTGGAAGTGTTACTGGACACTTACCTTGCAAGGCTACCGCCATATTCGTAACATCTCGCTAAATGTCCCCGGATAGATTGCAAGACAGAAGGAGATAAAAAAAAATCCTGGTTTATACATAGTGGGGTGTGTGGAGTTATTACATCTTATGCTCCGAAATGGTCATCGTCACCTGCTAGCGGTGCACCGTGATGATTCTTCTAGCTAGTTAGAAAGGGTTCCATTACTTGCTACTATCGACTTAACCATTCTCTACTTTAATAATCATTTAAATAATTTTCCGCGTTAAAAACGTACGAATCACCGACTTCAATCCCAACAACAGTTCGCACAAATTAGATAACTAGTATTTTTTGCAGACTATAATGCCTATTAGCAGATAACCACAAACGAAAATGTCACTCATTTATGTAGTTGATGTTCTGGTTTGTAGTACACACATCAACAAAGTCTAGGGAACACGCACGATTTTTCATACAACAGAGGCCTCTTTGAGAAGCTGTGAAAAGTATTTAAGACACGTATTTTTAATAAAATCTTTAGTGTGACCAAGTTCTATACCTGAATTTTCAATCCCTATAAATGAACTTTATTTAGCTTGAAATTTGTGGAAAAGAGGGAAAAATGAAAATGAAAACGCAGTTTTTCTTTACTTTTAGTATGGAAATGGTGAAATTAAATTTTCATTTTCGTCTCTTTTTCACAAACTTCAAGCTAGATAAAGTTCATTTATAGGAATTTTAAATTCGGGTATAGAACTTGCTCACACTAAAGATTTTATTAAAAATACGTGTCTTAAATACTTTTCACAGCTTCTCAAAGAGGCCTCTGTTGTATGAAAAATCGTGCGTGTTCCCTAGACTTTGTTGAGTAGTGTATTTTGTTTTTGTTGATTTTTTTTAAAGCGTACCCAAATATCTTTAAAGTACGAGTGAATAGGCTTCTTCTGGGTGAGCTCGCTACATCCTCGACCACATCTTTGCCCTAAGCTAGATTGTGGTCAGGAGTGAACCCATTTTTAATAAAATAAAAAAAAAGCGCTGAATCATTTTTGATAAAATGTATATGGGACCACCTCTGGAGTTTGTAGTTTGGAGTCTGGAGTATGGACTAAACGGTGACCGGTAGAGTAGGTAGCCCCAGGACACAAAGGAGCCCTAAAAAATAACTTAAAAGTCTCAGGGAACAACTTCGCTTTTGCTTCGTTAACATTGATGACCTATTATCATCCACATATATAACAGTAAATTTCAGTTTTTTTTTTATTTTTGACCTAAACTACTGAAGCGATTTCGATAAAATTTTTATGAAACCAATCTAGAAGTAGATGCTACCGAACTAATAAAAAATTTTTGAAATCGGTCTAGAAATGACGGAGTTTTGAGGTAACAAACATAAAAAAAAACACCCGAATTTAGAACCTCCTCCTTTTTTTGAAGTCGGTTAAAAATACATACAGTCGAACATAGAACCTCCTCCTTTTTTTGAAGTCGGTAATGACTATTAAATAGAAAAAAAACTTACTCATGTCGAGCAAAAAAAAGTAAACCCAATGTTGTCGCGATCAGAACAGTTACAAATGTAATCACACCAAACCAAATAAACAGTTTCTTCCGATACATTGTCGTGATGAAATACATACATGTAAAATAATTTTAATTCATCTGAATCTTATCTTTACTACTTCTCATAATTATCTTGCCTTTAAAATGTAAAGATAAATCGACTATTTTTGTCTCTTTTACACAACTAGCATCACATATTGTTTCGTTTCACTTACACTTCATTAATGATAAAACTACCACAACTGTGCCGAGAATACGTCCTCGTCAAATAGCAAGTATGTTTCAAATGTTAATTTCTACCACATTTTAAACACCTATGTAAATTTATGGAAATATTTATTTGTCTTAAACGTTACTTAGCACCTATCTTATAGTAAATTTACATCGAAATTTACTCTTCAGATTCAATTTGATTAAAAGTAACAAATTGTTTAACTGTTGGACTCAGAAAATTTACTTACTAATAGTACTTATCTGCATCTAAACTAATATTATACAGAGGAAAGAATTGTACTCAACTAAACTCAAAAACTACTGGAACGATTTCAAAAATTATTCAACAATTCGAATTAGAATAATAACGTATTCCCAAGGGAATAAATTCCCTGGCGGAAAGCTAGTACCTAATATATAATTTGGAAAGGCATATTATTTGATGGACACAAAAATAATTCTGCGGGTCATTGCAGAAAGCTGATAAAAAATCATCTGTCAGCGATAAAAATAAACTGGCGACTATTATATTGACTTGGCCACAAAAATGAGGCCTCATTAAAATAAAATTTAGGCTAAATACCATTTCAAAAGCCAAAAACTTATCGCGAATTACTTTGAAATTTTTTAAATTTCTTTAAATTAATTACATGTCATGTGATTTTGGCTACATTACTTATCACTTTACAGCCATAATTATGGAACTATTTCATCGCACTACATTCCACACTTGACACTTTGACTCGTCAACGCCCAGCCCTAACCCTTGGAACTAGAAAGCTTAAAATTAGACACTGTGACGAATCGAATAAAGAGCGAGTGGGGAGCGTTGCTACGCACGGGGCGAACGAATGTCTTTGTTTGTCATTCGGTGCGCAAGCGCGGAGCTACGTGACACATCTCGGTGAAATATCTGTGTTTATTTTATTTACTGGTCAATATTAGGACACCACACGTGGCGACGAGCCCTCAAGTAAGTGGAAAACATGATATTCAGTGTTCATATAAAAAAAGAGGGAAAATACGAACCAAAAAAATAAAATAAAATAAAAATAAACATAGAACCTTACCGATTAAACAGTGCAAGTACCTACCCAGTCCAAATTCCTGCAGTTAGACAAGTACATAGCTTGTTTACTTCTAACCTAATACGTTTAACTGTGATTTTATGACATTGTTTACTGGATAAGATCCATTAATTTGTGTTTTTTTTGTTGCACAAGTAACTTGGGAATAATAACGGGATTACAATACTGACGGGTAAAGTTAGCTATTCGGAACGTAATTATATCGTGCAGAATTTATTTACAACGCAGGTAGGTAGATATAAACAAACTAGGTACTTACACCGCAATTTAACTTACTTACTAGGTATGTGGCTAAGAAGTAAACAATGCCTCAATTTCTATTCGATCGGTCAACTCGTATAAGCACAAATAAGATATAAATAGTTAGGTATATAGCAAACATCAAACAGATTTGAAGTACTTATCATAGCGAATCTATTCTAGAATCAGTTATTTTACTACAATAATTAATTAATGTGACGTAGTGGTTAGATGTAATAAGTTTCTGGGTGTACTGAAAATCGGAAATAAAAAAATAAAAAAAGTAGCAGTGGCTACAGTATTGCTTTAGTGCACAATTTGCCATGGAGCACAATCAATTCATGCCAGGTGCACAGAAAAAAAGGTGCCAGGGTGCACAGATATACAGAGTGCCAGGGTGCACAAATGCACAGATGTGTAAAGAAAGATATACAGAGTGCCAGGGTGCACAAAGGTGTAAATTTGCCAGGGTGCATTCTAATACGTCACTCCGGTGACAAAGTAATGTGTGAATAAACGAATAATTTTTTTGAAATTATGAATAAATAAGAAGTATTTCAGTAAACATTTACAAACAACTATACTACTTATATTTACTTAAAACTACGACTTCTATTACTATTACTACTATACTACTTATTTAAAACTGCAGTAAGCAGGTAATACTTTTGTAATAACATTTTAACTAAGTACCTAAAACATCTATTTGAGTAAACTTACAAAAGAAAATAATAGTAATTTATTATATTAAAAAATATATATATATATTTATATTCAATAATAAAGGAGTTTTTAATGATTGTTATGATCTTTTTCTTGTATAAGCTAATACCTTATAATAATACTCGTCATAAATTATTCGTTTACTGATCACAAACAAACACCTCAAATCACTATAAGTCAATGCGCCAGGGGTGCAATACAAAGCTCGTCCTCGTTGTTCCAGGTTGCCCCAAAATGTCCAATCTACCCGCGGTAGAACCTTTACAATGCGACGGCGATCCCATGTCATTAGGCTTACGCTGGGACAAATGGAAGAGAGCTTTGGAAATATATCTCATAGCAGCAAATGTAGAAACATCAATCAAAAAACGAGCCACCTTTCTCGACATGGGCGGACAATCCTTACAAGAGATATACTATAATATACCTGGAGCGCATATTGATTCTACTGACAAAACTTCCGGAACAGACGTATATGAAACAGCAATCAAGAAACTGGACGAGTATTTTTTGCCCAAACAAAGCAAGGTATACGAAAGGCATATATTTAGATTGCTTAAACAGGAACCGGGAGAGAAAGAAAAATTTCTGTTAAGACTGCGACAACAAAGTAAGAAGTGCCAGTTTGCAAATGAGGACGACGCTCTAATTGATCAGATCGTAGAGAAATGTGACTCAATGGAACTAAAGAAAAAAATTCTTAAATTAGGCGATTCAGTTACCTTGGATAAAGTTATAGTCGAAGCTAACGTAATAGAATCTGTTCAGAGACAACTGTCTGACTTTGGTGACAAAAACCAACGCCCTTTGTCAAATGTAAATAAAATAGAACTCCGCCGAGATAATAATTCGGACAAGGGTTGCTACCGGTGTGGTAGTGACAAACACAAAGGCGATGATACAACATGTCCTGCTAGGAATAAGAAATGTTCTAAGTGCGGTTACATTGGACATTATATGGCTCGTTGTAGAACTCGGGTTAACAAACGGAAGTCGACCGCCACTAACGGAAACCAACCACCCAACAAGAAAACCAAGAAGGACGTTGCTCCTAATGACTTGGCAAAGCCTAAGGACTCCAAAGAACCTAATCCTACATCGTCAAATATTAATTACATATTTTACCTCGGACAAGACGAGAAAATAAAATGCAATATAGGCGGTGTTAATGACGTGGAGTTGCTAATTGACTCGGGCAGCAACTCTAACATACTCACGGACAAGACCTGGATTCATCTAAAGAATTGCAACATACAAGTCAATGAGCAAAATGCCAACCCGGATAAGATATTTATGCCGTATGGTAGTTTTGTTCCTCTAACAGTCCTGGGTTCCTTTCAGGCTACCATCAGGGTAGGACCCAAAGAGACACAGAGTACTTTTTATGTTATTCAAGATGGAACCCGTGATTTGCTAGGGAAGGAAACTGCCGTAGCTCTCAATGTACTGAAGCTTGGACTTAATATTAACAATGTAACTGAACATCAAGACGGGGAAGCGTTTCCAAAACTTAAGGATATAATGCTGGACATTGCTATTGACGACAAAATCACCCCTGTGAGCCAGCCATGCCGAAGGATTCCAGTGCCCATCGAGGAGAAGGTAATGAAGCGAATCGATGAGTTCGTTAAAATGGATATTGTTGAACCGGTGAATAAGCCATCGAAGTGGGTTTCACCGATAGTTCCCGTACTAAAGAGTAACGGGGACGTGCGTTTGTGCGTAGACATGAGATGCGCTAATAAGGCGATTCTGAGAGAACATTATCCTCTCCCAACTATAGATCAGCTTCTGCCGAAGTTTAGGGAAGCACGGGTTTTTTCGAAATTGGATATTAAGGATGCATTCCATCAGATTGAGATAAGTGAGGACAGCCGACACATAACTACTTTTATTACAGGCCTTTACCGCTATAAACGATTAATATTCGGAATCTCCTGCGCACCGGAGCTTTTCCAAAAGACGCTCGAAAAAGTACTTTTGCCGTGCGAAGGAACCCTTAATTTTATTAATGACATAATCGTTTTTGGTAGGAGTGAATTTGAACATCAGACTCGGTTAAATAAGGTTCTTGATGTACTTAAATTTTATGACGTATCCCTCAACCGAAGGAAATGCATCTTTAATGCCAAACTCGTTCAATTTTTGGGTCACAAACTGTCGGCAGATGCAGTAAAGCCGTTAGATTCATACATTGAAGGTGTAGGAACATTTAGGGAGCCTCAAACAGTTGAGGAAATTCAAAGTTTCTTAGGGTTACTGAATTACGTTAATAAATGGATCTTCAATTATTCGACATTGACAGAGCCGATTAGGAAACTTTTTACTCTGAAGGTGGGTCAAAAGACAGACATATCCGAATACTGGAAATCGGAGCAAAAAGCTGCTTTCGATCAACTCAAAACACAACTTCGTAACATTAAAACCCTGGGTTACTACAACCCTGAGGATAAAACCCAAGTACTAGCAGACGCTAGTCCAGTTGGACTAGGCGCTGTGCTAGTTGAAATCGATTCCCGAGGGCCCAGGATCATAGCGTATGGTAACAGAAGCTTATCCGAGGTCGAAAAACGTTACTGCCAGACAGAGAAAGAGGCTCTGGCTCTCGTATGGGCGGTAGAGCTTTTTCATATTTATCTGTATGGCAGGAACCCTTTCGATCTCATCGCGGATCACAAGCCGCTGGAAGTGATTTTCGGTCCAAGGTCTAAGCCATGTGCCCGAATTGAGCGTTTGGTGTTGCGTCTGCAATCATATAACTATAAAGTAATATACAGGCCTGGGAAAACTAACATAGCCGACCCACTATCACGTCTATGTAAACCCACTGAAATAAAACCCAGCGAGGACGAATGCCACATAAATCAAGTAGTTCAATATGCAAGGCCCCACGCAATACCTACGCGACCTCTGACCGAAGCTTCTGAAAAAGATCAAGATATACAATTGATTAAGGCAGCGTTAGATACAAACGCCTGGGATCCCAGGATAACTAGGTACCGAGCATTTCAAACGGAGTTGTGGACGCATGATGGCATTCTACTCAGAAGTGACAAAATCGTAATCCCCACGGTTTTGCGCAAGCAGGTGCTAGACGCAGCCCACGAAGGCCACCCTGGCATCGTGGCAATGAAAGGCCGGTTGCGTACCAAGGTCTGGTGGCCCAGCATGGATAAAGATGCAGAGGCCAAAGTTAAAAGTTGCCGCGGCTGCACTCTAGTCACTGCTGGAAACCCACCAATACCCTTAAAAAGACGAGTACTACCGGATCAAGCGTGGCAAGATGTCGCGATCGATTATTTGGGACCTTTGCCCTCTGGACATCATTTACTTGTGGTTATTGATTACTACAGCAGGTACAAAGAAATTAAAATCATGAAGTCAATAACCACAAGTGACACGACTAAAGTCCTGAAGGAGATTTTCTCCAGACTGGGTATCCCGATGACTATTACTGCCGACAACGTAGGCAATTTGCAAGTCACGACTTTAGAGACTTTTGCCAGGAACTAGGTATCAGGCTACTTAGCACAACGCCTTATACTCCCCAAGAGAATGGAGAGGTAGAACGACAAAATAGGGATATTTTGAAAAGACTTAAGATTAGCCAAAGTTTGCGATCGGACTGGTAGTCTGATCTTTTAGATTATTTAATGATGTACAATAGTACACCTCATTGCACAACGGGTAAAACACCAGGGGAACTATTTTTTTGCAGGAAATTTCGGGATAAGTTACCGTCTCTGGTATTAACGGGAAGGGAGGATGATTCTGAAATGAGAGACAATGACAAGATAATGAAAGATAAGGGAAAATCATATGAAGATCGGAAAAGAAGAGCTACAGACTATACAATAGGAATAGGAGAAAAGGTATACGTGAAAAACATGACTAAGGAAAGCAAACTCACTGCAACTTTCAACTCAACCCAGCATACTGTAATGAGCTGCAAGGGAAATGAATACAACGTGAGAAATGATGAGACAGGACAGGAATATAGAAGGAATGTGATGCACCTCAAAAAGGTCGAAGGAGAATGGCAGGTTTGGGATCCCGAAAAGGAAACAAGAAACGTAGAGGCTGAAGATAATCTTAGTGGAACTAGTGACTACGATACTGACTAACTCCTTGTCATTGATTTAGTTATGATTAACTCTGATTTGTTTTGATTGTTTAAATGTGTAGTCCTAGAAGTAGAATCTTTTGATTTTGTAAAAAGGAAGAGGTGTGACGAATCGAATAAAGAGCGAGTGGGGAGCGTTGCTACGCGCGGGGCGAACGAATGTCTTTGTTTGTCGTTCGGTGCGCAAGCGCGGAGCTACGTGACACATCTCGGTGAAATATCTGTGTTTATTTTATTTACTGGTCAATATTAGGACACCACAGACACATAGGCTCCTTTAATGACACAGGCAAGTAATAAGAAAGGATAAAAAAAAACACCGAAACGAGATCTCGTGCATCTTCTAGTTATATTATTATGCGTTCGTATCTAGAAACTACATAGTATCAAAAACTTGACAGAAATAGTAAGAAAATTATGCATATAGGTGCTCTCTACTGATCTTATAACAGAATAATTATGGTTTAAGAAATTAATTTCTCATTAGTATATACATAATTCGCTCACTGAGAAATATAAATTGCGTGTACTTGATACAAAACAGTTCCTTTAAACTATTTACTACTTAATAAGTGAATTCGTGAGTGAATTAAAGATTTTATATATAAATAATTCAATTTATGATTGTAGAATTAATTCACATCGTAATATTACTACTAATTAAATATAACTAAAGGCTCTTCTCTTAGAAAAGTGTTGTTATGACATTGATGACTTTTGACATTATTTATTTATGTGACATTTACTTAAGCATTACAGTTTTTATGATATGCATGACTTAAATATTATGACATTTTTATTTAATTTTATTCTAATTTGTTCAATTTTACCTACATTCTGATTTATTAATAATTTTGACATGCATGACATTTTAATTTGATATTTTAATTTAATAATTTTTAATATAACTATGCTCATCTCAATATTGTAATTAGGTACTAAAATTGTTATTAATTTCGAACACAATGTTATGTTGTATACGAATAAATATCTTGAGTCTTGAATCTTGAATATCTTAGTGTGGGCAAGTTAAAATAATTTATAACACAATTGCTCGTAAATGGTCTCCTATTTCACCAATTTCAATATCGTATTCATTACCACACTTACCTACCCGCTTATTTCATTACCCACTTGTGCGGTAATATAATGTAAAACGCACTGTTTATCAAGATGCTGTGTCTAAAAACGAAAGGTACTTTTTAAATCTTAACATAGAGTTTTTATGTCCGAAAACTGGTCAACATTTTATGAATAAAATTAAGTTTGGGAGATAAAATATAATAAAATAAATATTTAATTATTTAATTTAATTTATTTTGACAATAAATTACAACCATTTATCGGTAACAAAAAATAAATAAATATTAATTTACTTTATAAGTAATACTGGCTGTTTTTTGTGCCTTTGCCTAAAAAAGCGCTGATGCGCGCGCATTGCTGGATTTGTGAACAAGTAATAGTACATTATGATACAAATGTGCTAAATGTCAGAAAACATAATGCTTTTACTTAAAAAGCGTGAGCCCAAAATACCCGAAATCGAAATACCTTATGATTCCATATACCTTTGTACAGTACACCTTACCGTAAAATTCCAGAATTTGAAATACTACATGCTTATTATATAAAAATTTTTAAATACCGAACCTATAAATATTAAATTTTCAATTAACCTTAAATTACAAAACCAAAATTTTAATACAATAAATGCATCATGTGGCATTGTCATAGCCGCGTAAAATGTAACGCATATATTTTATCATTTATCATTCTTTTTTTTTGGCTGGTGTTTAAAAGCCTACTAGAAAAGCACTTAAGTATTTTACTTCCAAAAAATTCAAAATACTTGCCAAATAGGATAAATGCTCACCAAAATGCATTTCCTGAAGTGTTGTAGAAATGAAGCTCATTTTATTTTCTTTTTATTTTCTTTGCATGCCATAAAAATATGTAAATACCGTTAAAGTTAATTTCAAACCAAATATTTTATATTAATGCTAAATAGATGTTACCAATATTTTTTTTATGACTTTCATTTTAGTAATGAATGGCAAAAAAATTAAAGGTCGATCAATTCTTTCGAAATATAATGCGACTTGTTTACGAAACACACGATAATAATTGGGTAAAAAAATAACATTAATTTAGAGAATAAACTTAACTAAAATAATCAATTGGATAGACCTAGTAAAGTATTCTTGGGGTCTAAAATTACAGAAATTAAATTGGTGCTAAATGTGTTTAGAGTTTTAAAGAGATAAGCTAATTAGTTTTGAACAAAAGTAATACCTCAAATTGTTTGACACTGATCCTTATTTTTATTTTGCCCTGAAGTGTTTTGAATTTCCATAATTAGTTATTTTACTGTTAAGTCTTTTAGGGTTGAATATTTTATGGTTAAGTATTTGGTAAAATTAATTTTTCGGCTTCGGTTTTTCGGCCGTTGGCTATTTGAAATCTGTGGTACTTTAAATACTTGGTATTTTAAATATAAGGTATTTCAATTTCGGGTATTTTGAGCTCATGCATTTTAAGTAAAGGCATTATGTTTTATGACATTCTAATATGTACCCGTGCTAAGTTGGATATTACATTAGAAGCGCCGAGAATGTAATATTCAACGCGCACGCGTGTCAAACGACGTTTTTCAACACCTTTGCGAGGAAATAAATAAATAAAAACTTTCCTTTGATATTGGCGGCAACAAACTATCCCTTGCATGTTACGCCTCGCAAAGTATTTCTAGCGGTGTACCGATGTAGGTTTCCTGTTCTGCACTTGAAGAAGACATTTTTTGTGTTGTATTTCTGACAATAATGAATGACAATCTGATGAATACCAATGCCGTTTGTGAAAACCAAGTAAAAACATCTGAAAAGAGGCGCGATTATTTTTTTATTTTTTCGCTCGCAAAATGAGATTTACATTGACAAGTATGCAATACAGCCAAATAATAAAATTATCATAAATAAATAAATAAATTTAATAATAAATAATTTTCTGTTAAATTTAAATAATTTAGTGGAAGTTATATTTTTATTTACAAATATGTAGTTTAATATTTACAAATAATTTTAAATAAAAAATAAGATTTGATCTCTTTGCTGAAATTTAGAAAACAAAACCATTACGTTCTAGTGTTTTATTTTTATTACGCACGGGCTGGGTAAAACATATCATTATGAACCTTAAAACAATGACATAAGACCCACTTTATAAGCAAATGTGTTGAAAAAATTATTCCGCGCGCTTTTTCTTTTCGCTGTATTATTATGTTTTAGATTCAGATTCATTTATTTATTTGCATAGAAAATGGTAAAAATGGCAGTTCTACAGCACATATCACAGTATCACATTTTCTATTACTTAACAGTAACATGCAAACATTCAATAATAATAATAATAACATTTGTCAATAAATTATGAAATTGATTTTAAAATTACTTACAAAAATTAACTAAAAAAATAATTAAAAATAATAAACATTCAGTACATTCAATAAAGTCGTATGTCATCCAAATAGTAAAATATAACTTAAATAAATTCATTAATAGAGTAATACATTTTATTTATAAGCCAATTATAGAGTTTGGTTTTAAATTTAGGTAAAGGTAGGTTTTTAATACTATCTGGCAATTTCTTATACAAACGAATGCACATACAGTGGCAATTGTTGTAGTACAAAGCAGAGCGTGGACAGACATCTCGCGCTAGCTTGTCAGGGTACCGCAGGCTACGAGTGGGATACAGCTCCTTACTTGTCTTAAACAGATGTAAGTTTTGTTTTGTGAATTTACAAATTTCATATAAATATAAGCATGGAAAAGGCAATATGTTTAGTTGTTTGAACAACGGCTTACATGACTCATAAAGAGCTGCACCACAAACAGCTCGTATACATTTTTTTTGTGATATAAACCCCCTTTCTTTGTCGGTACCTAACAAGTTTAACAAGTGATTCAAAATTTATTCGTTTAAAAAAGCCCGAGTTTTATTTATTTCCTTGCAAATATGTTATAAAACGTCGTATGATATACGTGCACTTCGATAATTACGCCTCTGCTTTCATGTAGCAATATCGCCTCGGCTGTAATTTTTAACTTACCGCACTTATATCATAATGTACTATTATGAATAAGCCGGATATTAAAGTATTTTATCACAACACCGGGTTTTTAAAGCTTTCCGCAGGCTCATAAAAGCCAAAGAACTTTGCCACATAATAGCATCCTTTTAACAATGCATTTAACAATAGATCCCATGTAGTGGAGTCGCCATAAGGCGACCGTTTATCGTAGTTCGGAAGTAGGTGTACGTCCAGATAATCCTCGTGGTTTTTGTGATACCTTATATAATGTTCGTCATACTCATATTCAGGAGTAGAAGTAATAGTGGGTAATTCATATCTACGCCAAAGCTTTTTTGCTTGAATCCTGAAAAATATTAATTTAGGTGTCATAAGATATTTTTTAGAGTTAATGTTTTTTTAAAGACTACATAGAGGTTTTTATGCTTCTGGGTTAAAACACATACGCGAGCGTTTTGCGATAGCCTGGCGTTGTGCGCCAATAAATTAAAAAAAGGTCTCTTTTGAATTGTGAGTCCATTGGCATATACACAAAAATAGACCCGAACACTCATGACCCGAGAACAAACATAAATGTTTTTTTTAAAGATATTATTAGCATCCACAGACATGATGTGCGTGCCCTTGTAAGTTTTCTTGTTAATACTTGCTTTTTTACTATTATACTATACTTTTTATAGTAAACATTCACTGTTTAGCTGTATCATGGACACTACCGTGTGTTTTACGTAAATAGAAATAGAAAAAAATATTTATTTTATAGGACATTTAGGATGCCACTTAAAAAGTCAAGATAATATGTAATACATACACACATACATTAAAGGATTTAAATACATACATACACATTCGTTCTTTTCACCTAATGACTCTACGCCTATTCGCAAAGGTGCAGTCTTCCACAGAGAAGAATAGGCAAGAAACTCTGAGGCTGCTCTTTTTAATCGCATTACAAATTTTCTTATTTTATAATTTAAACTAAATCTGAAATAACCCTAGAGCTGAGCAGTTCATTCCCATGGCTGCTTGTCTGATAGATGATCAGAAATTTTGTGATAGCCCTTTTTGCTAAGTTTTTGTTAACTGGTACTCCCACGCACGGACAGAACACAGCAAGCTGTTTGGCGTCAGACTTCGGTAGGAGGGTGGTCGCGAACCAGACGGCCCTTTACAGAGCCTACCACACCGCCTGAGACCATAAGACGCCACCTCAGATTGAAAACAGACTGAGATGTCGTTGCCTAAGATTGATTACTAGGAGGCAGGTCTCATTTTTGTTTCCTTAGTTGCCTCTTACGACACCCATGGAAAGAGATGGGGTGGTGTTATTCTCAACCGATCACCAAACGGTGAACTTTCAGAATTTACACTTATTTACAAATTAATTTTTATTGAAGTGAAAACTTCTTTAGCGGCGTTGTGCGCTTTACAGTCAGCATAGAAAAAAATAATTAAATACTACGTTAATGTTCAAGTTTTCACTTCTGCCGGCACTCCCGGAGCGCAACCCGTTGTTTTTTTTTGTTATTTGGGATAGCAACAGCTTACACATTTATCTTAAATTGGAAACACACACACTAGTAGTCAATAATAGTATCTGTACAATCTAAGTTTAAAAAAATAATAAATTAAGACACCGAGCAGACTAGTCCAGGGAGGGCATCATAATTATTTTTCACAGTCAAAAACTAAAGTATAAGAGATGGTGTAATCTAACAAAGCATTTATTCTCCAAGTCAGTACAATTATCTCTTGCGTTACACAGATGTTTACAGCACGTAGTGAAAAGTACCGATTGTAAATTGGTCGTAGATTTACAGAATAGTGCCCTTGATCAGTCAATCTCAAAGTGTGCCCCGCGGACCCTCTGGGGAAACTTATAACACCCCGCTTTCTTGTCGGGGGTTGAAAATGCGTCATGCGAGTTAAGATGTCATGCATCTATGTTATTATATGAAACCGCGAGCTTCGAGACTTTCACTCAGGAGCTAAGCCAACAATTCAATTCCACCAATTGTTTTTAATTACTTAAAATATTTATTTTTCCAAAAGAGTTCCATCTACAAAAGAGTTTGAGAACCGCTGCTCTAGATGAATTTCTTAGCTCGTCTATTAATCTATTAGAAACTACATAACAAAATTAAATAACTAAGAAAATAAAAGTTATACTTACTCTTCTAAATTCACAAAGAATATTATACACAGTATGTAATGGATGAGGATATTGTTGAGTTTTTTCTGCATTTCTTAAGCGATAGTTAAAAAACAGAAACTAACTACCTCTGTCCTCCAGTGATAGCACAGAATTACCTAAATTTTTTTAAAGCTTCAATCGCCAACTAAAGTCTAATGACAATAAAGTTTGACATTTTGTTTAATTTCTCACCACCTTCGATTTCAATGTATAATTCATGAATGGTGAAAAATAATTTAAACTCACTGATACGAGAAACGCTGCCATTGTCTTATTCATATCTAAGCGGGGCTAATTTTTTTGCAGATATCCATGCTAAACAGTTAGCTTGGCATTTAGTGCCTTCATCCTGAACTAACCATACCAATGCAAGAAAACAAGGAAACGTTACCCGGCCATAACCGAGCCAGTCATTACTAAAAACTAGTTAGAAGGAAACATCATCTAAATTCCGAAAAGTAATACTCCTAACTTCCACATACAAAAACCGTAACAAAAACTATGTAAAAAAACACTTTAACCAAGAAATACATTCATGTGGAATTTTGAAAAACTATGTAAAACTGGACCTATAACGGGATAAAGATATTTACGCGAAAGCTAATGAGGATGAGCGCGAACGGAAGTCCTCCCTCCTCGTCCTCTGAGGGAGCTGGTGACCGGGTCGACGACCAGGAAAAGGCAAATTATTAGTTGACTTCATTTATTAGTTGTTATTTTATTACAACTAATAATGAAGTCAACTAATAATTTCATTATGGTATTTTATTATTATTGAGAAACCTGACCTTCACCTTGAATCTGGAACTATTGGCTAAAGGCTTTACAAGAAGGTGGTAAACGTTCCCCCTATAGCTTGCCTATGTGTCTTCTACAAGATGTACTTCGGGGAGTGTGCTCATGAGATGCAAGAGCTCATTCCGCCTGCCTCTTTATTCTACCGAACCTCCAGACGCACCGCGGGGTACCACCCTTACCTTATCTAGATTCCTCGAATCCGTACTAAGCGCTTCTTTACATCTTTAATACTGTGCACCGCTAAGGAATGGAATTCTCTGCCTGTGTCTGTACTTTCGGGCTCGTATAACCCGAGTCTCTTTAAAGTTTGAGTGAATAGGCATCTTCTGGGTGAGCTTGCTGCATTCTCGACCTCATCTTTCGCCCTGGGCTAGATTGTGGTCAAGAGCACATCCATTCTTTTAAAAATAAAGTTTTTTTTCTTGGGGGTTTCTCTTACAAATAACATCCTAAGGAAGTTTTAGACCGTGTGACCGACACTGGAGTTGTTAAAAATGTTATTATAAAATTACTATTGTTATGGTTCTGTAGCGGCTCTGGTCACAAATTCACTACGAGAAAACTCTACGCACCGCATTGCTCGCTAGTTGCATGTCTAGTCCCGACAGCCTCACCTCGTGCCGTGCGCTGATTGGTGAAACCAATACCTATTTATTTACTCTGTTTTACTTGCAGTTTTGTGATAAAGTGTTTTACACTTGACATGGGACTTTTTCCTTGAGTTGATTTGAAATAGCGAGTTAGATCAACCGAGTTATCAAACTGTTAACGTATAGATAGGCGTGTTTGAAATTTCAGAAAATGAACCTCAAAAAAATCTGATGAAAAGAAGAAAAAGAAATGGTTTTTTTATATACAAAGCAATTGCTACTTCATACTAAATGTGTTTATTTAATTTGGATTTTTTAAATTTTTGGACTTATTTTCGGTAAGCGTTTATCTTGACTTAATAAATAACATCACGCAAGAGCTCCTGTGCACCCATAGAGACCCACTCGACGTAACATGCTCTTAGAGAAGTCTACAGCGGCATTTACTCGTCAAAACTTAGTGCACACACCCTGAGACATGAAAGGTTTACGGGCGCACAGATCAATGGAACCAAACCCGAGACGTTATACCTTGTTCACACACAGGCAGAAAAGGAAACCCTGAAATTCCAATAATACGAGTCAGGAACTGGATCACGCGTCCTCACCATACATGAAGCACAGGGTTTAACGTACGAAAACGTCGTAATTGTTTGTACTATAACAACCAGACAGAAGCTACACAACAGCATCCCACACGCAGAATTTAAATTTCAAAAGGCAAAACGGTCAAGAGGGTGTCAGCTAAGCGCAGTTGAAAAATAAAATTTAAAAAGTATCGATATGTTAACATGAAAAGCCAATCGAACTGTAATAGTTTTCTTTTTAATTTCATTGTATATGCTATAACCGTTGTTTTTTTTTTCAAATTTTTAAAAACAACTATTTATGTAGTAACTAAAGTGGGAATGGGGTTCACAAAAACCTAATTCAAATAATTTTAAAGAAAATAAAATGTTCAGCGCGTATATGGCTTGAACTCACGACCCAAGGATTCTCCTGGTGCTCTACCAACTGGGCCCCCATTCTGTAACTTAAATAGTGTGTCGATGCAAAGGTCGCCATTTTATCCATTCAGGTGGCGAAATTGAGAACTATCCAAATTTCATACATCTAATGACGTATAATCTGTTTTGAATGGTAGCACCACCGCCAACTGAATTTTCAGTTTGCAACTTTATGGGTTGGCGGTGGCGCTGCTGGTCGGGGTGGTTGTCAGCAAGTATATGAAAATTAAATAGTTCTTAGCCACCTGAACATATAAAATGATTTTTAAGCTAATTTTCTTAGATTACATTTAAAAAAGGATTGACGCTCTGTTAAATTTGACAGCTGGTTAAGATACGATGATAAGTCTCATCATTGCTTAAGAATTCAATTTGTTAAAAATGTAAACGTGATGCTTAAAAGTTAAAAACCGTTTATATGACTAAGCCTGTAATCTTCGTTTTTAATTAGATTAAGAAACAAGCAAATAAAGTCCTTATTTCGAATTTAGAATTAACTTGGAATAATAAGCACTTTTGTAAGCTCAATAAATTAAGTACATACGAATAAACTAACTTACCTTTAGATATAGTTTAGTTACCTAATTAAAAACAAAGTAATTCTTTATTTTTTTATTTTCTAATTTTATTTTATTTTATTCAAGTGCCTACTACGCTTACAGTCATGCCAAAGCGCGCAGCAGGCTAGTAAATTACATAAATTATACAAAAGCATATTGGAATATTATATTGATTACTATAACTATAATACAGTTGAAATGATTTGAAATGCTGTATAAAGATCCTGAGATTATTATAGAATATGTCAACATTTCGCCGTTCAGCGATCAAGGCATTGAGTAGCGAGATAGCGGGTGCGGTGGGCGCGTGCTGCGCGGTGCTGGTGCGCGCGGGCGGCGGCGGCGCAAGCAGGAGGCGCGCGCGCAGGGGCGATTGGAGACCACGAACTGGCACGAGGCTACTAGGGTCGTTTAATTTTCCATTTAATAGAACGTAATAGTGGACTGGAGCGCGCATTTGCGTCTTAATTCTAATGTATCAACAATTCAACACCAACCATTCCAAAAACGAACATGTAAGTGTATAAAAAGGGATTGTAATGGCGTAATAGAATTGTAATATCATGGCGGCATGCGCCTCGTCTTCATCCTCTTTCTCCAATCTTTTTACTATTCAGTTTTAGCATTACTAATCCAAATTCGAAATTGAACGCTTCTAGCTATCATTCACTGGGATGACAGAGACCCAATTAAATTTCCGTCGCAGGCGCACACCCGCTCATTGTTTTATGCATTTGTATTAAGTTAACGTTAAAGGTTTAGGGTTCTTAATTGTTTTCTTCATTCATCGTGCCCCGAGTCTCCGGCTCCCGCCGCCAGCCGGCGCACTGGCCCAACGTTGATTTTAAATGGATTTACGTCAAGTTACGAGGATTTTTCAAAACATAAAAACAGTATTCTATGAGCGGGCGTGCACCTGTGACGGAAATTCAACTGGGTCTCTTTCATCCCTGCGAATGATAGCTAGAAGAGTTCAATTTCGAATTTGGATTAGGAATGCCAAAACTGAAGAGTAAAAATGTCGCAAAAAGAGAATGGAGAAGGAGGATAAAGACGAGGCGCATGCCGCCTCGTTACAGGATAGTATCTATATAATCGCTCATACAAAAAGCGAGAAAACTTGCGCTGCACTCGTTCTAGCGTAATATTATATTTTTGCTCATGTGGATCCCAAACTACAGAGTTATATTTAATATACTACGAACGAATGCATAGTATAGAACTACTATTGCATATATGTTATTAAATCGCTCTGTTATTGGGCCTTTTTTAATTCGAAAATGGCATGGCAAAATAATTGTATTACCATTTCCTCCTATGCAATAGTAGTACTAGAAGCTGAGAAATGGTACTTCAAATTTCGAAGCGCCGTGCCGTGCCGTTCGAATTATAAAAAGGCCCATTAAATACCATTGCATTTCTGTGATTAAATCAAATTTCTGTTATTAATAAATCATAATAAGTTTGTGGTTTCATTTAAAATGTATATCTAGTAAAAGTATGTAAAGAAAATGAAGGTTTCGTAATTTCATGTATGTTACCCCATTTTCATAGCTAAACCGTTCTTACCGTAAGAGCAGAGAGTGTACGCATGGGGTAATTTTATGTGCGGCCCTCTGTACCTATTTACTTCTAAAGATAAATTAGCATATAAAATCAGTGCATGACCGTGGCATGACCCTCACCTGATGTCATATGGCATTTTACTGTGGGGAAATGCTGCGGATATCAAAAGATCTTTGTTCTGCAGAAAAGAGCTGTTCGCGCGATTTATCAAATGAGACCTAGAATGTCTCTAAGACAAATATTCAAAGAAATAGATATTCTGACTTATGCATCCCAATATATGTGACAATCTTTTATATGTGAAGAAAAATGAACATTTGTTTAAGAAAAATCGCGATAGGCACAATGTAAATACGAGGACCAAGCATAAACTGGATGTAAGTCGTCGTCTCCACAAGGTCACGAACTCTTTTATGGGTCAATGTATAAGGCGTAAAAGACGGACAGACAGACAGGTAGACAGAGTTACTTTCGCATTTATAATATTAGTAAAGGATTTAAGTATTTGCTAAGCTGTCCCTATACCGGGTGTATAGGCTAGGTGAAATTTCCATTTGTTGGACTGCTCGCTATTCTATTCAGGGTTACTGCTAAAACACCAATAACCTCGCAGGACTATAATTACTTATACCGTAAACAACCAATTTTATTCAACGATTTTTTATAATTCGTTAGATTTTTCTTTCATACGAAAATCTATTATTTTAGTTACCACTCTAATAGTTATTAATTATAAAAGTGCGGTAAGTAATATGTAGAAAAGTTTTTACCAGCCCATATACGTCCCCATCGCGGGAAACGTTCTTCCCTTCAAAATACGAAGGGAAGAAAACTTCATGCCATAGTCCACTACGCTGGCCCTAAGTCGGTTGATGAAGCGCTCGTCTTGCGATAACGAATTTTCTCAGACATGCGAGTTTCTTCACCATGTTTTCCTGGCCGCTGAGCAAGTGATAAATAATAAAAAATACATTATTTTGAAAAGACGAATTTAGTGGTACAGACCCGTTTTGAATCTTTAACCATTAAGTGGTTTCAAATCTGGCTCATTACCAACTGGGCTATCACCGCGATGTTATTGGTGTTTTTCAAATAACCCTGTAACATTGCTGCATTTTCTCTCTCATACATATAATACTTTTAAAAAAACCTATACTTTTCGTGTTTTCTTTCAGAGACAGTTTATTTTGGACTACGTCTGTGAACTTATAAATAACTAGCTTTCCGCTTGGGACTTCGTTCCCGTGGGAATTCGGGAAAATCATGTACCCTATGTCCATCTCGGATGATGTAGGTTTCTAATGGTGAAAGAATGTTTCAAATCGGTCCAGTAGTTTCGGAGCCTATTCAAATAAACAGACAATTAAACCTTACCTCTTTATAATATTAGTAAATATTGTGTTAATTTCCTGGTTAATTTTGAGAAAACGGTCTGCCAAACTTACCGAATGTCGTGATTCCTAAAATAGATAGTTTAAACAGTAGGAATTGTAATTATTATTTATTCAGGTTCACTTAAGCAAAACATGATAAAAAGAATACTAGTAGAAACACTTTTTCTTAATACTAAAAACTAAGTACAATACGAACATTACGTATTTTTTTTTAAATCTTAAATGTAGTAAAACGAGGCTTTAGACCATACATAACGTCTATGTCAGCCTCATAGGATGACTCTCAAAATAAAAATTAAAAATAACTGAAAACTCTTCAACCACATCACTCCATGATGCGTTCCTTATATGAGTGCATCACGAAGCGATACAGTTGAAGAGCTTTAGGGGCTAGCGGATCGGCTAATCTTACGTTAATCTCCCCATTCTGAAGTAAACCCGTACCCAAAAACCTAGCCCTATTGATCCTTGTGAGATCACACTCAACTATAAAATGATAAAGGTCCTCAATCCTCTTACCACATGCGCATACAGCGGAGGATGACACACGCATTAGGTGCATAAACTTATTTAGTGGAAGGTGACCAGACCGCAATCTGAAGGCTGATACCAGGAGCTCCCTCGACAGACCGGCACAGTCAAAACACGGAATGTGAAATATCTTCGTCTGAAGTGTGTGATACCAGATACCCCTTGACACAGAAATATCATTAAATAAATTTTGCCATTTTTCAAAACAATGCTTTCGAACTTCAGGAATAAACTCTGTGCCAAAGGGCTTACATATAATTTCTAAACCATCCCGGACTGCCTCAGAAGCAAGCCTATCAGCAGCCTCGTTACCACCAACACCTACATGCGACGGCATCCACTGAAGTTTAACTAAAGTTTCATTTAATTGAAAGAAAGAAATAATTTTCAAAATTTCATACGCGATAGGCATTCCCTGACCACCTATAACACACCGAACAAGATGTTGGAGTGCGCTCTTCGAATCTGTGAATACTACTAGGGAATGGAAAGGCCGAGATCTAGCATACGATAAAGCTTCATGAATGGCAATAAGTTCGGCTCTCATAATGCTTATTTTACTAGACAGTTTAAAAGATTTTTCCACTTTAGCTTCAGAGTCGAAGAAAGCCGCTCCAACACCCTCAATTGACTTAGATCCGTCAGTGAAAATTTTACAAAACGAACTAAACTTGTCATGAATCATTTTCAATACGGCCTGTTTCAAGCTATCTATAGAAACATTTCTTTTTGCACCACTAATACCGTCTACTGTACAACTTATACAAGAATAAACATCAATATAAGACATCCAAATTCCAACCGTATACATAGGCAGTACTGGACTACAATGAATTTCTATATTTTTGTATAAGTCATGGACAACCGCTAAAGGCAAAGCTGTCTTACTACCCAAACAATTGCTTTTATTAGCTAACTGACATATTATACTCAATGTAGGCTCATGAGATAAAGAATTAATTCTCAACCAGTATCTAGATGCCAACCATTGGCGGCGAATGGAAAGAGGAGGAATGCACAGCTCGTTTTCCATCACATGGATTGGCGTACTTCTGATAAAACCACCACAAACACGTAGCGCCCGGTTTTGTAAAACAGTTAACTTATCTAAATGAGTTTTGGCACTGGAACTATACAAAAAGCTACCATAGTCTAACCTGCTTCTAATAAGTGAAATATACAACCGTCTCAAATGTGTTGTATTTACCCCCCATGACTTGCCAGCTAATGTTTTTAAAATGTTTGGTATTTGTATGTTTTCTCGCAAATTTCTTTAATATGCAGTCCCCATCTAAGAGACTGGTCTATCCACATTCCAAGATATTTAACTTTGGTAACGACACTGATTAATTTCAGGACATCATTGTTGGAAAACAGACTTAACCAACCGCGATTTTTTCTATTTCTACTAAACACACATATATTTGTTTTGTCCATAGACATTGATAACCCAATAGTATCCAAAACACCATTAAAAGTTTTAACCGAATCGGCAATCGACTCAATTGCTATGATAAGTTTTCATTTTAGCAGTTTGTATGTTTGATTTAACAATTCTTTGTTTTTAGTCAATTAAGTTATGTAACATTTTATAGGTGGAAAATTAATAGTTATGAGTATTTAAAGAGAGTAAAAGTATTGAAACTGTTAAATCGTGTGGTTTTATACTGTGGTTAACATTCTGAACTTTTTGTAAGAATAATTTAAGATACTTAACTTAAATATAGGAGATTCTTGAAATGGGGTTGTGTAAGCCTAAATGTGTTGTTATCAAGACAGGCTAAAATTTTTGGGCAGATGATGCCAGGGATACTCAAATGGAACTGTGAATCTGATCATGTTTGTTATTACTAAGCATTTATAAGTTTGTGTAGGAACATTAGGTCCGAGACAGTTCGGCGATTTTGTAGGGTTGTCATTGAATAATTATACATAATAAACTAGATACCTAGACTTGTTTCCTTTTTTAAAAAGTAGTGAAAACAAATTTGACAAATTATTATTTGTCACATCTTGAGATTTACACATTGAGATAACATGATTTATTTTACTACTATCACTGGAATAAGTCAGATGAGTCTGATTAAGATAAACCAAACTTTAAAATCAGATTGCTCCAAGCTATAGTTTCGGTTTGTCACACTCTGTGGCAGTCAACATTGTAACTTGTTGTTGTTGTTCATTTGTCCTATAAGTTTTATTTTTTATTTTTAAGTTAGACTTTATTTAGTAAATCTAATTATTTAAACGTTTATTTTGAAAATTTTGATCATTAACTTAATTTTCAATGCTAAGCCATATTTTTTTAATTTGAAAACTCACCTTTTCGGAATATGACTTAGTTTCATTTAATTTGCAAGTCCATAGTTCACTATTTTACTGTTTATTACACGATCTAAAAATTGGATTTTCAAGGTGTTTCAAATAAATAAGTTACTTCAAAACTGATTTATTGACACCAGGAGGTTGCACTGTGTCGGATGGCCGAATGTCGTGATTCCTCAATTGCAAGACGTTTTTTGATACATTTTTGTGAATTCGGCGGGAGAAACTCGAACAGTTACGTTGAGGTGCGTCATTTTGAAGTAGGGAGAAATAAAGGGAGTGGGAGATATGGCCGCCGTCTGGAACCGATCGGCAGTTAGTCGCGAGTCGTCGAGTTGAACAGTTGTTTTAGTAAGATTATTATGTAGTCAAGTGTTGGAGTAAAACTGTGCTATAACTAGTGGACTGATTGAATAAATAAACCAAGTTTGTACGAGTTATGATGGGTTTTACTGATTCCCTCACAAGGTTTTCTATGGAATGATCTTTAAACGCCTTAACAAAGCTTTCGAACAAAAAAACACATCAAAAGAGCAACAGTATACGAGAAGACCGATTTTTGGTCCACTCGTTTAGGAGCTACGATGCCACAGACAGATACACTACTATATATCTATCTATGGAGGGGACGCCCGTCAGGCACAGGCGGGTGATCAGTCCACTTTTTTAAATATATTTTATTAATGAAGGGTTCGCTCTTGACCACAATATAGCCCAAGGGCAAAGATGCGGTCGAGGATGTAGCAAGCTCACCCAGAAGAAGCCTATTCACTCGAACTTTAAAGAGATTCGGGTTATATGAACTCGGAAATACAGACGCAGGCAGGGAATTCCATTCCCTAGCAGTGCGCAATACGAAAGATGATGAAAAGCGCTCAGTGCGAATCCGTGGGATATCAACAAGATAGGGATGGTACCCCGCGGTGCGTCTGGATGTCCGATAGAAGAATGGGGCAGGCGGAATGAGCTCATGCAGCTCCTGAGCACACTCCCCGAAGTACATCTTATAAAAAATACATAGGCAAGCTACTTTGCGTCTATGAGCTAGGGTTTGGAGCTTATCTTTTACTAGCTTCCTGTCACCGATGAGTCTCCTGGCTCTGCGGTCCACCGAGTCCAGTGCGGCTAGTTGGTACTTGGCCGAACCATCCCAGAGGTAGCTGCAATACTCCATGCACGATCGGACCTGTGCTTTATAAAGGGAAAGTAGTTGATCAGGCGTAAAGTAGCGCTTAACTCTGTTGAGGATGCCCAGCTTTTTGGCCGCTGTTTGTGACCATTTCATCCAAT
Organism: Aproaerema taeniolella; assembly: GCA_949987775.1. Classification (NCBI taxonomy): domain Eukaryota; kingdom Metazoa; phylum Arthropoda; class Insecta; order Lepidoptera; family Gelechiidae; genus Aproaerema; species Aproaerema taeniolella. Next base: position 16,955,940 of record OX465248.1, read on the forward strand.
TCCGCATAACAGCACATAAGTTTCACCTATGCACTGACAGTTCCATCTCTTTAAACCTCCCAGACGCTTTTGCAAACCCAGTTTTTCCTATATGCTAATCACCTGTATTTGTTATACTTTTACCTCATCCATGCCTATTGTCTCCCATATTACCAGCGCATGCATTGGACACTCAGTCAGGAAGTGTAAGCTTGTTTCCTCCTTGTAACATTCCGGGCAGGTGGGATCACTTTTTAAGCCCATTATTGTTAGGTGTCGGTTCAGAGGACAGCGTCCCGTGAGCAGACCCACTACAATCCTGATGACCTTTCTGTTTAGCTCTAGGAGTTGTTTTGACTTTCTTTTATCATATGTCTTTAGGAAGATTAGCTTCTTCTGTTATGATTTTGCTTATGCCTTTACTAATTTTACTTGAGATAGGTAGCCTAGGTTCCAGGCCGATGAATGTCTCATCGGCCTCTTTCCTTGCTAGCTCATCACAGACACACACTTAAAGAGACATACAGATCCACGCATCAAACTTATAACACCCCTCTTTTTCGTCAGGGGTTAAAAATTAACATAACACAAACACATTGATCCCCTAACGGATAATTAAAAACCCTTTTCCATTGCTTTTGTTAATTTTATTTATTTATTTAATTTATAAGTGAAACGCTTATTATACCACAAAATCAAAAAAAAAATGTATGCATTTGGCATACCAATAGGAAGGTCTTGAACTAGAAAAATTTCAAAAGTTTCTTCTGGGTGAGCTCGCTACATCCTCGACCGCATCTTTGCCCTGAGCTAGATTGTGGTCAAGAGCGAACCCATTCTTAATAAAAAAAAAAAAGACAACTGAAAGATCTTTGATACCATTGGTTTTTTTAAAATGATCTTTAAAAAAACGATTGGGCAAAAACGGTCAGATTGGCCAGAGCACATAGCGGAAAAAAGCTACTCGAACTAATGGTTTGGCAGGGACAGCTTAGCAAATACATAAATGGTGAAATGTACCCATTACTATGATCGGCTACGAGTGATTATTTTTTCCGGAAACATCAAGATAGGGAGTTTTCGTTATTTACCTAATGTGATGCTACGTAATGTACAGCAAAACCGGACCACAAGCGCGATCTCTCTGCGCCGTGCCGCATTCCATGGCTGAATTCCGTGTTTTACACCGTTATTTGTTTTTATTGCAAAATGGAGTAAATTTTCGTATAAATAATTAAATTTTATGGCGGAAAATATTTAAAAAAGTTGTAACATTTTGAAAAATTTTGAAATAAATTCTAAAAGAACATTCCACTTGAAAATCATTCAGAATCATGGCCCGAATCCAAGCTTTCAGTTTTTGCTAAGCTGTCTCTGATACCCTCTATTAAATTTGGAAAGGGATATAAATGATCTACCATTTTGAAATTTAAAAAAAATCTGAAATTCATAGTCATAATAGCGCTTTGAAAAAACCTTATTTCGCCTAGAGGAAAAGTTTTTTCAAATACAGAAAATCATTATTAAAGCCACGAATTCCTTGATAAAACTTTAAAAGCCCGCCTCAAAGCCTTTTTCACCAAGTCCCACGTACTGTCATTACCCTTAGGTTTTGGTTCATTTAGCTCAGGAAATGTATGAACGTCGACGTATTCGTCCTGAGGCTTTCTTTTTTTATGAAATCTCAAATAATGAATGTCGTATTCTTGTGTAGTTGTAATTGATGTAAAATAATTCCTCGCGTTTATGTACCTGTTTCGTTTATTGATATACTTTGTTTCGATTCTGAAAAAGAAAAATGGAACCAATTAATAAAAAAACACAATCTTTACTAATATTATAAAGTTCATAATATTAGAAAGATTTAATTGTTTGTTTGTTTGTTTGCAAGGAATAGGCTCCGAAACTACAGGACCGATTTGAAAAATTCTTACACCATTAGAAACCTACATCATCCGAGATGGACATAGGGTACATGATTTTCCAGAATTCCCACGGGAACGAAGTCCCTAGCGGAAAGCTAGTTATTTATAAGTTCACAGACGTTGTCCAAAATAAACTGTCTCTGAAAGAAAACACGAAAAGTATAGGTTTTTTAAAAAGTATTATATGCATGAGAGAGAAAATCCAGCAATGTTACAGGGTTATTTGAAAAACACCAATAACATCGCGATGATAGCCCAGTTGGTAATGAGCCAGATTTGTAACCACGTAAAGGTTAAAGATTCAAAACGGGTCTGTACCACTAAATTCGTCTTTTCAAATTTATGTATTTTTTATTATTTATCACTCGCTCAGTGGCCAGGAAAACATGGTGATGAAACTCGCATGTCTGAGTAAATTCGTTATCGCAAGACGAGCGCTCCATCAACCGGCTTAGGGCCAGCGTAGTGGACTATGGCATGAAGTGTTCTTCTCTTCGTATTTTGAAGGGATGAACGTTTCCCGCGATGGGGACGTATATGGGCTGGTTGAAAAACTTTTCTACATATTACTACTATTATAGTGGTAACTAAAATTATAGATTTTCTTATGAAAGAAAAATCTAACGAATTATAAAAAATCGTTGAATAAAATTGGTTGTTTACGATATAAGTAATATAGTCCTGCGAGGTTATTGGTGTTTTAGCAGTAACCCTGAATAGAATAGCTAACAGTCCAACAAATGGAAATTTCACCTAGCCTTTACACCTGGTATAGGGACAGCTTAGCAAATACTTAAATCCTTTACTAATATTATAAATGCGAAAGTAACTCTGTCTGTCTGTGTCTGTCCGTCTTTCACGCCTAAACTACATAACCGATTTTGATGACATGTGGTACAGAGATAGATTAGAGCCTGGGAAAGGACATAGGCTACATTTTATCCCACAGTTGGGCACGATATAACCTGTAGTCTACGCGGGCGGAGCCGCGGGCAAAAAGCTAGTGGTGAAATATATCCATCATTATTTTTCCCGGAAACATCAAGTTAAGGAGTTTTTGTCATTTACATACTTGGCGCTAGGCAATTTGACGCAATATTAGGATGTACAGTCGGCCAAAAATGTGGTCTACCACTCTAAGGTTGAAATTCATTTCCGTGACATAAAACAGCAAGGTTGATTTTTCCTTGCAATATGTCATATTTCATCATAATTCGTCACAATTCTATCTCTTTCTTTGTTACATTGTGAACCTTAGCGATATTTTGATTACACGGGAAGTACTGTAAAAACTGATAGACCGTACATTTCTGGTTTTCGTGTTCAACTGTGTTATTAGTATTTTTTATTGCAATATGTAGAATATTCGAATTAATAATTTAATTTTAAAGAAAAAAATATAAAAACAAAACGAAAATTAGTTACAGAAAATTCCACTGGATAATCATCAAGAATGATACAATACAATACAATACAATATACTTTATTTGCACACAAAGACATACAATATAATTAACAGAACATAAAACATAGTGTACAACAAGGCGGCCTTATTGCTAGGTAGCAATTTCTTCCAGGAAACCTTAGGGTAGGACAGCAGTAAGGTAATTGGTGGTGCATAAATATATATAAATAATACAAATAAACAAATATATAAGTATACATATATATAATTATATATATTAAATAAGTATAACATACATCATATGTATACATCAGATATAGATTCTATATATACATACGAGCAGCAAATGTAAGGGACAAAACAAGTGGATAGAAGCAAAGACAGTGAATCAAGTGCCTAGCTAGGGAGCGGGAAGGGAAAGGAAATAGGATTTTGTTCTGAATTCAATGTTTTAGTTTTTGCTAAGCTGCCCCTGTGAATTGGGTGACTTTTAATTAGTTAGCGAAAATCATATGTGAATAAGCCCACGAAATTGAACAACTTTCCCCTGGGAACCTTTAAAGTATATCTATCAAATTTAAAGTGCCCCATATAAGCCTCGAAATCTTTAAACTACGAGTAGGTACAAGTTTTCTTACCGAAAAACTTATACTGGGGTCAAAAAACTTTGATATCGCGATTAAGGGTCAGTTTTTTTTTAAATTATAAGATGGGTTAACTCTTGACCTCAATCTTGACCATAAGGTTAAAGATGAGGTCGACGATAGAGCGAGTTAACCCAGAAAATGCCTATAAAGGCACTGGTACTCCCACGCACCGACGGAACACAGCAAGCTGTTTGGCGTCGGACTTCGGTAGGAGGGTGGTCGCGAACCAGACGGCCTTTTAGAGAGCCTACCACACCGCAAGAGACCATAGGACGACACCTCAGATTCAGAAAAAAATGAAGTGTCGTTGCTTGGGATGGATTACTAGGAGCAGGTCTCATTTGTGTTTCCTTAGTCGCCTCTTACGACACCCACGGAAAGAGATGGGGTGGTGTTATTCTCAACCGATAACCACACGGTAATGTTCACACCGCGACGTGACGCTGCGCTCACATTTTAATAAAGCCACTCAAAATTGAATTTTATTTATTACATGAAAAGATAAACATTTCATTGTAATATTTATCTTTTCATGTAATAAATGAGTGCGCAGCGTCGCGTCGCATTGTGAACTGACCCTTAGGAACTAAGTTTGTAAACATTGGCGTGCGTGGTTAGTAAAATTTTTTATTACGTCTTTTAATACTCACTCTGCAAACATCATAAATAAGATTGGCCATAGAATAAGAAACCAGAACCCCCGAATTTGTTTCCTTGACATTTGATAAATCTTCTTTCTATCGTACAGCAGTATTAACTGGGGAAATCCAACCAAGAACCCTTCTTCCAGAAAAAGGTATGTTTTCGTTCGTGATGTTTTCTATTCGTCGCCGAGGGGTAAAAGTTCGACAAAGTTTTCTTCTTTGCTAATTCAAGCTTTCTGCATTCCTCCTCCATATAAACTTTTAATATTCCGAACTTCACACTCCTTGGAATGTGCAATATTTAAATAAAACTTCCTTGAAAGTGTAGTTTTCAAACGGAAACCACTATTAGTACTGAAGTTTTCTTTCATGATCAGACATTAAATATTCAATCGATGTTTAGAGACAGTATTATTAAATGTATCAGCACTCTCAATAGGTTGAACTTCAGTATTCATTGTTGCTTTGAACAATTAATACAATGTGTAATTTATAATACTAGTAATTATTATATTTCTACGAGGAAATCACATGGACAGATTACGTCATTTATTTAATATGTTTTTATAAGTTTTTCATTCTCTTGCAGTGTACATTGTACACATATGTTTAAGTATGTATGTAGTGACTTTAAATTAATTGGTGAAATTTAAGGGTGTGAATCAGCTGATGAAACTGGGCCCCGATTCTGTAACTTCAGTTGTGTGTCGATGGAAGAACTATTTAATTTTCATATACTTGCTGACAACTACCCCGACCAGCAGCGCCACCGCCAACTAAACGTAAAATGATTATTCACTTAGTGGGTTATTGATTACCCACGAAACAGGCCTGGCCTAGTGTGGGAATCAAGGCAAATCTTTTAAAATAATCGGGCAAAATGTTACATTAAAAAATGTTATCGTCTTTTCTAATTCTATGTTTTAAAATTGTAACATTGTCTGAATAAACTATTTTGTAAGTGTATCTGTATTTTGTATTAGTTGCAAACTACCTAATAACTGGAAATTCAGTTGGTAGTGCGCCACCAGTCAAAGCAGCCGTCATTAGATGTATGATGTCTTGGGTTGGTGGGATCATCTCCTAACTATCCAACCCGCTCAACGTCGCCTTGGATTTCCTTCAAGGTGGCGGCTAACGATCCCCGAAGCGGTATGGTAGGCCCAACGCAGTTGCTACGGGCCGTCTAGCTCGCGACCACCCTTCCGCCGATGTCCAGCGCCAAGCAAGCTAGCCTGTCTCGGCTGTATTCTGCTGGTGCGCGGAAGTGCCAGTGCCATTGGCGAAGTAAGGAAGAAGTCAGTTGCATTGTCTAAAGCCGGTCTTCACTGATGAAAGACACTGTCCCAGACGGCTAATCTTGGAAGGTAGCGGGATCCTAAGCATGGTCTCTCGCCGTAGGCCGACCGCAGGTAATAGGGGGCCCAAGTAGTACGCCAGCCACGTGCAAAAGGCTGCCCCGCACACCTAGCGAAAAATCCCGCTATGCTCCACCGTGCCAGTTGGCGACTGGAAGGGAGGACCCGGTGGCCATATCAAAGTAAGCAGTTCTGGTACCTGTCAAAGTCCAGAACGAAGAGAAAGCAGATCTCTTTGCATCTCTTTTTGCGAGCAATTTTCGTCTAGATGCTGGCACTCAACAACCACCGACTATGCTTCACCGTGACTTCTCAATGCCAGAAGTCACAATACACAATAAAGAGGTCCAAAGAGCACTACAGAGTCTCGACGTTGAGTTCACTCGAGCGGTCCAGATGGGATTTCTGCTAAAGGTATTGTGGTCCTGCTAAAGGTAGAGGTATTGTGGTCGTGAGTTATCTCCTATACTGACACGTATGTATTGCCTCTCTCTCAAGACTCAAGCCGTACTTAAGTCTTGGAAGCTTGCTAACGTGCAACCAGTGCCCAAAAAGGGTAGCCGTGCCGACCCCTGCAATTATCGACCAATCGCCATCACCTCCATACTATGTAAGGTTATGGAAAAGGTTCTGAACACCAAGCTGTTGACTTACCTAGAAGATAACGACTTGCTCAGTGATCGACAATATGGCTTTGGCATGGGACGATCCGCGGGCGATCTTCTTGTGTATGTTACGCGCTGCTGGGACGCAGCCATCGAGAAACACGGCGAAGCTCTCGCCGTGTCACTCGACATCTCGAAGGCATTTGACAGGGTTTGGCACGCAAGTCTACTGAGCAAGCTACCTGCGTACGGCGTCCCTACCGACTTATGTGGCTGGATAGCTGACTTCCTGAGTGAACGGTTGATCCGAGTGGTCATAGATGGCTGCTCCTCTGACCTCATGGCTATTGATATCGGAGTTCCTCAGGGGTCCGTTCTATCTGCGACTCTTTTCCTGCTGCACATTAACGACATGCTTATGCCTGGAGTTATTGCGTACGCAGATGACAGTACAGACATGGGAAGATATCTGTCAAGTGCAGGAGCCGGTGGGAATAAAATTCGATCAGAGTGGGAAGCAATGGTAGAGCGAGTGAACTCAACCTTAAGTCTTGTTTCCCAGTGGGAAGACATTAATCTGGTTAATTTCAACGCCACCAAAACACAAGCGTGTCTGTTCTCCGCAAAACGGAGTCCTTTCAACTTGGCTCCTACTTTCCGGAGTACATCTGTACCCGTCACCGATGAGCTTTAACTCCTTGGCATGAAGTTATCTGCTAACCTTAACTTCGACACCTCCATAGAATTCAAAGCTCAAACTGCGGCCAAAAAGCTGGGCATCTTTAGTAGGGTTAAGCGATACTTCACGCCTGATCAACTCCTAACCCTTTATAAGGCACAGGTCCGATCGTGTATGAAATGTTGCAGCCCCATTTGGAATGGTTCGGCCAAATATCAGATAGCCGCTTTGGAATCGGTGGACCGCACAACCAGGAAGCTCATTGGTGACAAAAAACTAGTAAAAAATAAACTCCAAAGCCTAGCTTAAAGACGCAAAGTAGCTTGTTTTCTACAAGATGTACTTAGTAGATAGAATATAGGATGAGATAGAATATGATATTTTTGTATTTTACCTGTTTTCTGTTTCTTTTTGTCAGGTACTCAATGGGCCTTTTTATAATTTGATCGGCACGGCACGGCACTTCAAAATTTGAATTACCATTGCCCCCTGTTCTCAGCTATTAGTATTACTATTACATAGGAGACAATCATCGACCACACAGCCTGTGTGGTCTATGGAGACAATGCTACCTAATACAGTTATGCCCTGCCGTTTTCGAATTATAAAAAGGCCCATTGTCAAGTAGAAACTATCGTAATACTGAGCATATCCGTAACAAGTAAATTCTAAAGCATTATTTAAAGGCAATTCAGTCACTCGTTTAATTTGTATTCTCAGAAAAAACATAACATGGAATAAGTTCCCATTCAGAAGAATCAATGCTGTTTCCTATAATTTTTATAGTAATATAGGTACCTACATTGAAAGACGTATAGGTCTTCGATATTTACTATAACTACAAAGTTCGTCAGCCCGGCGGCAGTGCCCCAAACTTTGTCATCTACCCTGGCAATTTCTAAGCAATTTTTCATAGAATGAAAAATGCATCTATATTAGATACAACAATTCATTACAAAATCGGTAATGGTGGCGCTGCCAGAATTATGGACACTAAATGTCTGGCCATTATTGTTCCTCTGCTGGGCATTACCCGCAGCCCTCCATTTCTTCCGATTTTGTGACGCTACCTATTTATTTATCATACAAATATTTATAATATTGGATTAGTTAGCAAACATTAAGGATATGAATCAGCCTATGAAACTGAACAACTTTCCCTAAGGAGCATAAGGTGAAATACTAAAAAACAAAAAAACGCGTCCCTATATAACTTGTGCGATCCTTGGTTTGCCTTTGTATTGGGAACTCGAAATTTTTTTAAAGAATTTTTAATAGGTCAAGATTGAGGTCTATGACCTTTGTCAAGATGGAGGTCAAGAGTTAACCCACCTATAATAATATTAGAAAGAGGAAAGATTTGTATTTTTGTATGTAACGAATAGGCTCCGAAACCACTGGACCGATTTCAAAAATTAACTCCTTTTCTTTCATCATTAGGATGCTACGTTATCCTTGAATAACAAAGGCTACATAATTTTCCAGAATTCCCACGGGAACGAAGTCCCGAGCGGGATGCTAGTCTTATAATAAAAATTAAGGTTCTTTGGGGTAAGTTGTTCAGTTTCATGGGGGGGACCACCCCTAAAGTTTAGATAACTAATTAAAAGACAACCAATATGAACTTAATTTAAGCCACATGAAGCAACAGCAGTGATAGCCCAGTTGGTAATAAGCCAGACTTGTAATCCGAAAGTCGCGGGTTCAAATCCTGGTGCGGGCCTGTACCATTAAATTCATCTTTTCGGATTTATGTACGGATTTCTAATTATCACTGAATCAACGGTGAAGGAAAACATCGTGATCAAACCCGCCCATCCAAGAAAATTAATTTTCGAAAGACCTAATGCGGAGCGGTCCACCAACTCGCATTAGGCCAGCGTGGTGGACTATTGCCTAATCCCCTTCGTGTTTCGAAGGGAGGCCCGTGCCCCTCAGTGGCGACGTATACTGGGTGAAAAAGAACCTCCTAGTTATATTCAAAATCCTGAACCAGTATCACTCAAAGAACACAATTTTGAAAAAAAATAAAAAAAATTCAATGGGAATAGTTCATTTTTTGCCTAAACGTAGACATTACTCCTACACCAGGCACGCGAGGGGTGCGGGTAGCGCTCGGGGGGTGCGGCCGAGTGGTGTCTACGTTTAGGAAAAAAAAATCCTCCCCCCCAAAAAAAAAAGTGTTCTGTAAGTGATACTGGTTCAGGATTTTCGATAAAGCTAGGAGGTTCTTTTTCAACCTGTATATGGGCTGAAAAAAAAAGCAACACTCTATTAGGAGGTCCGTATTACTCAAGACTCAAGTCTTGATCTGTACTAAGTATTGATTGTCTCTTTCTATCACTATCAAAATTACAAAGACGACTGCTACTTAAGTATAGATCAGAGTCTGAGCCGCGTTCTGTAATACGGACCTTAGTGTCCAAAATATATTGCCCTGGTATAGTGTGATCTGGTGTCTTTTATTGCAGTCGGGCATTATAATGCCACCACCAACGGTGACGTATTATCTATTCTATACCAATACAGATGGCACGCATACAGATGGTGAAACTATTTTTTTTTTAATACATGTTCTAAATTTTTCTTTAATGATGTTGAACTGAGGGAATGAGCCTGGTAACCCACAACACAGGGAATCCTAGTGTAGGTACCATGAAGCACTGTTTAATTTACTGTCTCTTTTTTTTCTGAATAAATACATTTTTTTTAAAATATATTATGAAGAGGAAAGATTTGATTGTTTGTTTGTTTGTATTGAATAGGCTCCGAAACTACTGGACCGATTTGAAAAATTCTTTCATTGTTAGAATCCTACATTATACCTGATGGACATAGGCTACATAATTTCCCCGAATTCCCACGGGAACGGGCGGAACGCTAGTAATACATAATTATGTATTAACCTTGTCTCTTGTGCATAAGTACGTCTATGAAAATAACTGTATTACTAGTACATTAAAGTATATTTTTCATTGCGCCCTATATAGAGGCAAATCCGAGCCGAGAGATATAGTAACAACGGAGGACGTGTGTCTCGTCTTGCCAGTCTAAAAAATGTCGCTGATTAACGTACTTCATTAATTTTAATTTCGTTTATTTTAATCACATGAATTTCGTAATTTATTCTTAAATTACAGAAATTATAAAATTAGAGAAATTTCTTATTTTTGTTTTATAACCTATTTTTTAACCGACTTCAAAAAAAAGGAGGAGGTTATCAATTCGGGTGATTTTTTTTATTTTTTATGTTTGTTACCTCAAAACTCCGTCATTTGTAAACCGATTTCAAAAATTTTTTTTAGTTCAGAAGCATCTACTTCCAGATTGGTCCCATAAAAAAATTATCGAAATCGCTTCAGTAGTTTAGGTCATAAATAAAAAAAACTGAAATTAACGGTCATATATGTGGATGATAATAGGTCATCAATGTAAACGAAGCAAAAAAGAAGTAGTTCCCTGAGACTTTTAAGTTATTTTTTGGGGCTCCTTTGTGGGGATTTACCGTTTAGTGACCGGTAGCGTATATTACCACCACACATCTTCCCTGCTGTCTGGTAATCGGTTGATAATATAATCCACCACCCCATACATTTCATGCCATCTGGCGATCGGTTTGAGAATTGTACTACCCCGTATCTTTCTTGCCATCTTGCGACTGGTTATGAATATCACCACCTCATATCTTTCCGTGGGGTGAAAGTAATTGATCACTATATCGCTATTTAATCTCGAGTGATTTAGTGCTTTATAATAAACTAGCTTCCCGCCCGGTGCTCCGCCCGCGTGGACTATAGGTTATATCGTGCCCAACTGTGGGATAAAATGTAGCCTAGTCCTTTCCCAGACCCTAATCTATCTCTGTACCAAATTTCATCAAAATCGGTTCAGTAGTTTAGGCGTGAAAGACGGACAGACAGACAGAGTTACTTTCGCATTTATAATATTAGTATGGATCTACGAGAGAGTTATATGAATGATAAATGATAACCTTTAAAAAGAATAAAATAAAACATTTTTAACAAAAAATTTACCCGCCTTCAAAAAGGGTGAAATAATTTTTTAAAGCTGTGTTCACGAGTAAGTAGTGGTTACGGGTAAAACAGCAAATAGGTGAATTCATAGCGGAATTTTTTTGTTTTGACGTTGGCGCCGGTTTGAACAGGACCAGGAGACGTATTTTTGAAACGATAGAATTCCAATTCGTATGCGAATTGACAAGATTCGCATGAGAATCGCATACAAATCTTGTCAATTCGTATGCGAATTGGAATTCGATTGTTTCAAAAATACGTCTCCTAGTAAAATGAAATAAGTATTCGCACAAGCTTTTTGGCAGTACTAAAACTAAGATAGTTATGCCATGCGCGTAATTGTTCGGCGCCGACGTCAAAAAAAAATTCCTCTCTATTTACCATATTCCGCTATGAATTCACCTATTTGCTGTTTTACCCGTAACCACTACTTACTCGTGAACACAGCTTTAAAAAAATATTTCACCCTTTTTGAAGGCGGGTCCATTTTTTGTTAAAAATATTTTATTATTTAAAGTGTCATTATAGTTTAAGTACGGCTTCTCACCTATTTAGAAAGGACACACATCCTCAGGCTCGTTTAAGAACTCAGCTGTAAGAACTCGGCCCTGCTAACTAGAATGGTGGTGATCGGTTGAGAATACCACCACCCCATTTCTTTCCGTGGGTGTCGTAAGAGGCGACTAAGGAAACACTAATGAGACCTGCATCCTATTAATCCACCCCAGGCAACGACACCTCAATTTGTTCTGAATCTGAGGTGTCGTCCTATGGTCTCATGCGGTGTGGTAGGCTTTGTGAAGGGCCGTCTGGTTCGCGACCACCCTCCTACCGAAGACCGACGCCAAACAGCTTGCTGTGTCCCGTCGGTGCGTATAGGAGTACCAGTGCCTTATAGTCATTTTCTGGGTTAACTCGCTCCATCGTCGACCTCATCTATGGCCTTGATCAAGATTGAGGTCAGAATTAACTCAAATATTATAATTAATCAATAAAATAAACCGTTGCAATAAGCTGTAAGTATGGCGTTGCTCAACAATTTTTAAATAATATGTTTATGAGTTCCCTTTTTAAAGTTAAAAATGCTAATGTTATTTACTACTTTGGCTAATTATAAGTAAAATCCTGAATAAAACTATTTTTGACTTTCACTTTATAGATTAAAGATGTTTATGGATTTAAATCTATTTAGCTGAATATATTTTACAATGTTGAGCAAAACTGAGTATTTAGTCAAATCTAACCAAACCAGCCTGCCAAGCGTGGCGATTAAATAACATCTTCTTTTGAAAGAGACCTGCACCCTGAGCACAACCCACGAGTTGCACCACTCGAGATGGCGGTGACTTCTCTTTGACAGCGATTGACATTCGATCACAGTCACTTCTGAAGTTTCATCGTCATGAGAGGCGCGACTCGCAGGTTACGCTCGAACAGCTGTCGTCAAACTCGTTCAGCCGTAGATTATTCAACCTGTTCCTTTTGATATCCCATAACTCTATGGTCATATTTTATGAATAAAAATAATTTAAAAAGTCCAAGGAACATATATTCTTAAATGGGTATTTTCGGAGAAATCATCAAACTTCAAATATTTCAAAATCTTTCTCCCATAAAACGAGTTCTAAGTTGGTACGCTTTCATTGATAATTAGTTTAAATCATTCATAATTTAGAATAGGATAATGCAAGGTTGTCATTTCTTACGTAAAGGTGTTTATTAGGAAATTCATATTTTTACCGAATTATTTTGTAGAAAAAAAAAATTGAAATTATTAATAATTGAAAAAAAAATGTATATGCTATTTAATTCATATACATACGTGGTCTCATTGATACCCTGGAGTTATGGGAAATCAATCGGAACAGGTTGTATAATATATACCGATATCATAGTAATATTAATATTAGTACGTATTTGCCTAAAATGCATGAACGCCATACGATTAAATAATAATAATAGTAATAATTATACTGGCAGTTTAAAAACTATTTTGTGTCCACTATATAATTTTAAGAAATTTTAAACAGTTCGTTGTCGTCACCATCACTGTCGCTGCCGCCGTCACCACCGTCGCCACCGTTGTCACCAAAATCGTTGGTGCCACTCCTCGTCCTTCCGCTACCATGTTGTGTTTTTTCAAACGACTAATTTTATTTTTTACATACATACATATGCTCACGCCTATAATCCCTATCGGGGTAGGCAGAGCATCAGTGGTTCAGAACCACTTGATGCCACATTTGACATAAATTCTGAGGGTTGTTAGATGAAAGATAATGTAAGATGAAACATAGTGAGGGGTTGTCAGCTTTTCGCCCATAATACAACAAAACCCTCACTTACTTTTACAGTATGCCTGGGAAGAATTGGCAGCTGGTACATCCCAGTCCACCGTGGAAGAATTTTACAGCATGCACAATCGCAAATCCCAATCGAGCTGCCCTAGCATAAGTAATAAGACTTCGCTCTCATTGTCACGACCTGTTGTTGGTTTTCAAGGAAAACATAACCTTATATGTAAGAGTCGAAGTTTGCATTTCTTTTGCAATCAATTGATGTTGACACATGACCTTGAATTGTTATAATTTTCCACGTTATAAAAACGTTAGAGTCACCGACATCAATCCCAACAACAGTTCGCAAATGTCACTCATTTATTTAGATGATGTTCTGGTTTGCAGTATTTTTTTGTTTTTGTTGATTTTTTAAAAGCGCTGAATAATTTTCGATAAAATTTATATGGAACTACCTCTGGAGTATATTCTTTTGAACAAAAAAATTTTTTTGAAAATCTGTCTATAATTGGCGGAAAAATCAGTGAACATACATAAAAAAATACAGACAGTCGAACTTAATACCTCCTCCTTTTTTGAAGTAGGTACAAAGGACATATGTCCAAATCGCGACGCAAAAGAAATGAAAACTTCTCTAAATACATTTTTCTTGGGTTGATTCGAAAGTTTATACTCTAGAGAGTCATGAGAGAGAAAACTCATTGTATACGCTAGGACAGCTCTGGTCACGTTTTACCATTTTTCATTTACTAACTCATGAGATTGTGAAACATTATTAGAGTCCTATTGATTATCTTTCATTTGTGAGTTTAAATATCAAAATCTTACACTAATTTTGTCAACTGTAAGTGATGTTGACAGTTATTTCATTCTAGCTTTCCACCCGAGACTTCGTTCCCATGGGAATTCAGGAAAATTATGTAGCTGTTTATATTTTATTCTTATATCTAAGCTATACAACTGGTTTTAAAAGTACTGAACCATAATTTTCCAGTACCAAATGGGCCTTTTTATAATTCGAACGGCACGGCACGGCATGTCAAAATTTGAATTATCATTGCCCCATAAGTTCCTAACTACAAAAATCTCTAGTAGGAGGCAATGGTAGTAAAATTTTGCCATGCCATTATGTTCGTATTATAAAAATGCCCACTGTAGATTAATGCGCAGCTCTATTTCAAAAATGTCAAGTATGTCATGATAATTACATGAATTTTTTTGAGTAAAAGAGTGTCAACTGAGTACTAAACTGTCAACCTTTTAACTTTAAAATTTTATTTTTGTTTTTCTTTTATTTGGTACTTTTGAAACACGCTGTATTGATGCAAAGTTACATCAAAATCCGTTCAGTACTTTTTGCGTGAAGGAATAACAAATATCCATCCATCTATCCATCTTCATAAACATTTAAAATTATAATAAATTGTTATTATTACCCAACATAGATATAATCTTGTTTCTCGATTGGATAAGATACTTATGCACTTCTATTAAACAATTAGTAAATTCAAATAAAACACACAATTTATTTTTTATCTTTTAATTATTTAAGCAAGCCTTTTGAAAAATATTAAAACTAATTTATCAACTTAACCTTTTTATTCTTTTTCGAAAGGCTTGAAGTCAAACTGAAAATAGAAAAAAATTAGTGTCAATTTTGAAAAACTTAATAATAATTTGAAGAAATTGGCAAAAAATATTATTAACTCACGATGCCTAAGATATAAGTATACCTACATGTACTTAGTTTAGGTATCACAATAACATATTGACCTATTAACCTTTTGTAATCCTTTCAAATACCTAGTATTCATACTTTTTATTTTACACTTTATTCTAGTTTTACGTAAAAATAAATTCTTATTATTATTTGAAAATCAGAAATCACAAAAAGTTTGGGCTAGTTGTATCGTGGGCTAAAGGCCTAAAAACCACTGTACCCATGTTTCATTTTAAAAATGTGGCGTTCAAATTGTACTAGAACCTCAAGATGCTACATTTTCCGACAGGCATTTTAAGCGTGGGTTTATGGAATGATAATTATTGTATAGAATAGTCTAGAACTATTTGACATATTACATTCTACCTAGGTTGAATTTCTTCCCTAATGGTGATCGACTAAAATAACATCTCTTTCCGTGTTTGTCGTATAAGGGGGCTAAAGAAACACAAATGAGACCTGCCTCCTGTTAATCTATCCTAATCGACGACACCTGAATTTATTTTGAATCGGAGGTGGCGTCCTATGGTCTCACGCGGTGTGGTAGGCTCTGTTTAGGGCCGTCTGGTTCGTGACCACCCTTCTACTGAAGTCTGACGCCAAACAGATTGCTATATTTCGTCAGAATACCAGAGCCCAATAGACATTTTTTCGGTTAACTCGATCCATTGTCAACCTCATCACCTTGGTCAAAATTGAGGTCATGAGTTAACCCATCTCATATTAAATTAGATAGAAGATATAGTGATATAGATATAGATATAGTGCTGATAGGTTTGCTCACGATACAGCAAAACCCTCACGTACCGCTTATTGGCTTCTACAGTATGCCTTTTACTCCCAATCCAGCGTAGATTACATTTTGTGTAATCTATTTTATTAACTTGGAATTTATTTTTTTTGTCCGCGACTTCATTTACGTGGAACAAAAGTAAAGAAAAGTCAAAGTAAAATCGATAAAACCTCGCTCCTTGGCCGGGTTGCGAATCCATGTCTTTTGCACATAGATGATCAAAATTGGCAAACACATCAAACGCAAATTTCTTTTTTATATTTTTTTCTCTGTTTCCCTTCCGAATTTCTAAGTCTCCTAAGGAAAGCTTGCGCCAAATTCCATGCCAGCTATTTCGGCTGTGTGCATTAATCGCACATTCAGTCAGTCAGTGGATCGCCTAGTTAGTTTATGTATTTATTTAAAAATATATTTACCTGATTAAAAAACCACCATTGTCGTCCTTTCACATTCTGTAGTACACCATGCTCATCAGATTGTTTCGGAAAAAGTTCTTCAAATTCAAAAGCGTCTGGATTTATTTTAATTCGATTGAACTGATTCTAATAAAATACGTGACAGTAAGTAGTATTGTATGTATTTAAAAGTAATACTAAACACACTCGTGTTCTTTCTATTGAGGTCCTGTTTTTATTATATGCGCCATCAAAGAATACTTGTTTAAGCTAATAAGGTACCTGTAATTTTGGATATTTGTCCAAGTAAGTTAGATGTACAGTTACAAAGCATTGATTTTCAATGTTCTTATGATGCTTAACTCTCAGTCTTGAGTCTACATATGATTTTCCCATTGATTATAATGTTTTAATCGATACCCATTTAATTTCCACCATTACATTTTCTCAAAGTTTAAAAAATCTTAGGAAATCTCTTATAAGGCCCGAAAAATATAGGTTAGAAAATACATTGTAAATAAATGAAGCAAGTTTAAAAGATTAAATTTTATCATTTCTTAACCCCCGACGCAAAAAGAGAGGGGTGTTATAAGTTTACCACGTCTGTCTGTGTATCTGTGTATCTGTCTGTGGTATCGTAGCTCCCAAACAGATGAACCGATTTTTGATAATTTTTTTTGTGTCATAATTTTATCCCGTTTCATGAAAATCTGTTCAGCCGTTTAAAAGTTATAAGCAATCGAATGTCGGGGGTGATTCAAAATTTTAAATTTTATTATTATAAATTATAAAAGACGGGCGCTTAGATCTAACCAAACTTTGAAGAAACATGGACATTGTATTTAATTTAAATAGATACTCACGCTTCCGTATATGAACAAAAACCTAGAAAATGTAGATATAAAGATCTTTGTTGAACTTTTGTGTAGGAGACACCTTAGCAAATACTTAAATGGAAAAAAGGAAAATTCCACTAGAAAATAAGTAAGGATGATGTTCTAGAGGTCAGGGTTGTGGTTTTTGCTAACCTGTCACTTATGCCCTGTATTTTATATAGAAGATTTTTATTTACGAATTATTAAAAGCTTTAAAAGCATAAGTAGGTATATCTTTGTATCTAGTAAGAATACTTTGATTCCTACTGTTAAAGTTAAACAATTCATATTTATGGATCTCAAATTTCTATAATTCTTATTTAATTTGCTGTTTAGTCATGCCTTTTTTCCCCTACAGTTCCTTGGAACATAAACACAAAGACAGACACAAACACACCTACGACCCGACAAAAGCCATCTGCATTTTACACAAATGTCTGCTCCAACCGGTAATCAAACCCAGGACCCGTCGATCAAGAGGTAACAACACCACTCGACCAAACTGTCCGTCAAGTATATATTAATTCCTATGAGTTCTTTTTGAACATCCGTAGGTTATACCTATTTTGAAAAAAAACTATGCCATTACTTTACGTTTTACAAATCACTATAATAGAGAATAGAAATCAATATTTAAAAAGAGTCATTGTAATGAGAAATAACTATTATTTATTGTCAATACATTGATAGCTTGTGAATAAATATGTTGCAAAATAGCGACAAGAAAACATGACAATAGATTTTCTAACAGCTCAGGATTTTAGTTTACAGAAATGTCGATAGGTTGCGCAGTCGACAAATCTGGAGATAATTTTACATTTTTTTTATTGGTTACACCAATTATCTTAGTTTTTATAGATACTTTTATTGTACGGGTTCCGTACAATTATCTATAAAAACTAAGTTTGTATGATTTGTAAGTTTGTGTGTTTGTTATACTACGTAGGAAAGATAGATTTTATCCAGTGGATAGCATCATTGGCAGTTTTCTCTATCCATTTCATAGCTTCTGATATTTCTGGTTTAATTTCAAAACCAGACTTTGTGCCGACACTGTCGGTATTGTTTTTATCTTTCTTACTAGTGTCACCATTAATTTGCTGTTTCATTCGAACAATGATCTCATTTTTCATCTCAAATTTTCTAAAACGAAAATGGAAAATGCAAAAAAATCGTTGCGTAAATGAAGTATAACACAGAGTTTCCGTGCTTTGGAGGGCGCATTAAGTTGTCGGTCCCGGTTGCCGATAGACCAAGTCAGAGGCCATTGTGCGGTTTGAAAACTCGGACACTAGGGTTAGCCAAGTTCGCCACACACTAAGAAGAAAAAGACCACACAGAAAAGGGGAATAAAAGAAAAATCACTAATTTCGTGCCTTACACGACTACCGTGCACATTGGAAATGAATCTGCGGAATTCGAAAAAAATTCGTTCTAAATTTTTTTTTTTTTCAAAAAGGTGAAGCTACAGGGCAAACCCTTAAGCGATTTTTGGCAACATACTGAAAGTACTGATGGATAGGGGTGGAGCTAACGTCCGGTGTAAAGGTCCTTTTTTAAAGTTTTTCTTAAACAACTTGTACACGGTGGCTCATAGCAAAAAAAAATCTTTACTCAAGTAATCTACATAAAATTCTCTACAAAAAGGTTTTGCACACTTTTTCGCTGGGATCAATGTTTAATGAGATATAAAGGAAAGAACAATTTCCTGGGAATTGCAGTTTTTCCAGGATATCTCGGCAACTCCACCTGGGAGGTGTAGAGACTTTCCCGAAATTCCCGAGTGTCTTTCTGGAAGGTGTCCGAACACATTTCCAAAAGGTCCTTTTTTTTTACTAGCCCATATACATCCCCACCGAGGGGTACGGGCCTCCCTTCAAATCACGAAGGTCCTGCTCAGTAATAATTATCAATTTAGGTCAAAACCTAATTTAATTTTACCGTAAACTTCTTTCCTTCATATGTCTTTAAATATTAATCCTAGCGAAAAAGTGTTCGGAATCTTTTTTGTAGATAATTTTATGTAGATTACTTGACTAAAAGATTTTTTTTGCTATAAGCCACCATGTTCGGAATTTTAAGTTTTTCTTAAACAACTCGTAACCACCGTTTACGAGTTGTTTAAGAAAAACTTAAAATAGGGAACCTTTAAACCGCCCCCTACACGTTAGCTCCACCCCCATCCATCAGTACTTTCAGTATGTTGTTTCAGACATTTCCCTATAACTATGCCAAAAATCGTTTATACTTACACGTATTATTTCCCCTATTTTTCCTTCGTTAAATGGGCTATATACAGGGCTTTAGGTAAACCACTTTCATCCTCTCAGGTGGTAAATCAGTCCATGAAAATTTTTTTCACCAAAATTTTTTTTTTTTGTTCCTTGGGAAAGTTGTTCAGTTTCATGGACTGATTTACCACCCGAGAGGTTGAAAGTGATTTACCTAAAGCCCTGTAGATAGATTATTTTTAAACTCTAACTCAATACTTTATGATATGATTTGATGTCGAAGGAGCAACATTTTCATAATTTAGTACTATATCATATTTTTGCTTATACCCACCAATTGGGCCTTTTAATAATTCGAACGGCTCGGCATGTCACGGAAAAATTTGAATTAACATTGCACCCTATCCTAGCTTCTAATATTACTATTACATATGAGGAATGGTGATACAATTTTTCTGTGCAGTTTTCGAATTATAAAAACGCCCATTAACTGAATAGTAACGCCAATAAAATGTATGTATTTTTAAAATAAGTAAATAAATAGTTTGAATGAACATACTACGCATTCAAGTAAACATAACAAAAAAGCATAATTATATTCATTCTCCAGATAAAAGTAGGTTCCTGTCGTTTTAAGTAACAAAGTGCCCCAAAAAAGTAACTATGAGTTACAAGGTCTATTTTTATAATAATAATTATTATATATTTTTAATTAGGAATTTTATTTACTTCGAAATTTTTATATTTATCTCACAATAATCCGAAAAAGATACGGAACACATTCAACAATTGATTTAATTTTCACTTTCGACGGTCTCTTAATAATTCAATCAAGTTTGCTAAAGCTTTTCCAGTCCATTGCTTAGTTTCGTGCCAAGCTTGGTCAATTAATGTCGCGGCTCCAGCTAACGGAATTTTGTCGTTATCAGATGAACCGTTTCTTGCCTTTTTTTTCTTCCTAACTTGTTGGAATCGATCATTTTCTTTTTCAATCTCGTCTTGTTCAAGTCGTTCTTTTTCAAACCGTTCTTTTTCAAGCCGTTTCTTTTCAAGCCATTCTTCTTGAAGCTTTTCTTGCTGGACTCGTTCTTGCTTGATTTTTTCAAGAAGGTTTCGTTCTCGCAAGATTTGTTGTCGCAGTATTTTGTCTTTTGCTACTTCAATCGGTTTAGACAAGTCTGCATCCAGTTTCATATTGTATTTAAAAACTATTTTATGATCGTCGTGTCTCCTCAAAGTGCTGGCTAATCTGGAAGTTGGAAAATTTTGGAAATTGTATGTAAACACTTATTAATACTTCTTCTTCTTCTTATCGTGTAGGTATAGTCAAGTGTGTGGCAAACTTCTCTAACCCTGGTGTCAGAGTTTTCAAACCGCACAAGGCCTCTGACATTCCGCCGTGTGGTGATCAGTTGAGAATAACACCACCCCATTTCTTTCCGTGGGTATCGTAAGAGGCGACTAAGGAAACACAAATGAGACCTGCCTCCTATTAATCTATCCCAGGAAACGACACCTACATTTGTTCTGAATCGGAGGTGTCGTTCTATGGTCTCATGCGGTATCGTAGGCTCTGTGAAGGGCCGTCTGGTCCCTTCTGAAGTCCAACGCCAAACAGCTTGCTGTGTTCCGTCGGAGCGTAGGAGTACCAGTGCCTTAATAGGCATTTTAAGGGTTAACTCGCTCCATCGTCGACCTCATTTATGACCTTGGTTAAGATTGAGGTCAAGAGTTAACCCATAAAAAAAACATGGTTTTAACGACTGTAGTCAATCGACCACAGCCGGGACCGACAGCTTAACGTGCCCTCCGAAGCACGAAAACGCTCGTGATTAATTGCCACTTCTGGTTACCCATCAGGTTCCCTGCCTCTGTCTACGTTGCTTAACCTCACTGATCGGTTGTGATCAGCGAGCGCCACTGGGCTACGAGCGATTAATAGTTCTAGAATAAGTATATTGAAATTAGTAAATATCACGTTTACTCACCACTTTTCTATTGAAATCACGACTAATTTTATAATACAAATATTTGTTTAGATAAATGAAGGATGTGTGGAACTTTTAATGGATGCTCAATGAAATATTAATTATTGGCTTTCATTTTACGCTTTTAACTCTAACCCAGGGTATTACTTATAAGGTATTCCAAAATTAACATAGAAAGTTGATAAAAATACATCGAAGCTGTTTGTAGAATGATTTAAATTAAGTAAAAGTTATACAAAATGTTAATTTATATTTTAAATGATTGTAGATCAATCAGACAATTTTTTTAATTTAAATTTTATTTAAGTTAATGAGGTACAAAATACAAAATACCACAAAAAGAAAAAAAATAGATTAAGTACTTTAAAATTTTAGGGACAATAAAACAGTCCTAAAATACACAGAAAAAAAAGTTTCCGAAACAGTATGTGGCTTGCGTGCTTTGTAAACCGCCATGATAAAAAATATTCGCGGCAAAATGTTTTAAATCAGTATTCGATATTTCAGAGCTGTTGCAAGCACCATGTTCATGGATGGAAAACCATGGTTAAAACCCGTTATAATATGTTTATATCTAGGATAATAACCGTGAGTATCTCCAACAATTTATTGCAAATCAGCTGGGCCCCGATTCTGTAACTTCAGTTGTGTGTCGATTGAATGGAGGCCATTTTATCTGGTCAGGTAGCGAAATTGAGAACTATTTAATTTTCATATACTTGCTGACAGCCACCCCGACCAGCAGCGCCAACGCGAA
This sequence comes from Aproaerema taeniolella, assembly GCA_949987775.1. Lineage (NCBI taxonomy): Eukaryota > Metazoa > Arthropoda > Insecta > Lepidoptera > Gelechiidae > Aproaerema > Aproaerema taeniolella. Next base: position 16,978,272 of record OX465248.1, read on the forward strand.
CCGAACGTCAAGTTGCAAACTACCTAGCAACTGAAAATTCAGTTAACGGTGGCGCCACCAGTCAAAGGAGCTGTCATTAAATGTATGAAATTTTTATAGTTCTCAATTTTGCTACCTGAACAGATAAAATGACGACTATTCCATCGACACACAACTGAAGTTACCTACAGAATCGGGGCTTGTATGTGATAGCCAGATTTTTAAATCTTATTTAGACATTTTTAAGTATGTTTCTTAGGGAAAGTTGTTGAGTTTCGTGGGCCGATTCATACTTTTAACTGTCGCTAACTAATTTACTAAATATATTAAAAGGGTATATATGTAAATAAATGAGAACTTTTTATGTATTAGTTTTAATACAAAAAAATAATACCGCTATCAGTTTAAATCAGTGGGAAATGGACCTGCCTTTACATAAAAAGGTTGCAAATCTCCAGTAGTAACCTGCTGCTGGGTCACCAGTTATATGGTATTAATTGGTAACCTTGTATTGTTTTATTAAGTTTAGAATTGCCAATTTCTTTTTCAACTTCTGTTTTGATAAGTTCCGGTATGATATTTACAGTTTTCTTAGTTAAATCTTTAGCAGCATCCCAAGCTTGACCCATGGCTTTGTATGTGTTGTAAATAACATCCCGCACAAATTGTCGGCCTTCCTTTTTCCAATCATTGTCTTGTCTTAGGTAAGATTTGTTTTCAAATGGGCTAAAATGTTTTAAGAACAAGCTTTTCATTGTCATTTTGACTCTCAATCATATCATGCTACATAATTTTTAAGATTAAAGAATAAAAGCCTGGTGAAAAGTTGTAAGGTTGTATAACAACGGGTGTTATTTTAGAATATATGCAAAACAAAAATAATGCAAACTTAATGAGAAAAAATAAAAAATACATGCCATTTTTTTCGTTTTCTTTCTCTGATAGCTCAAGGTCAACCAAAAGGTTTTCGTCGATTGTTCAAAATTAAGTTTTTATTGTTCTTTGTTGTAAATTGTTTAGTCAATGGGACAATATCCAGAGGTTGCTATTTCTTGCAACGGGCAGGTGATGTAAGGCCTTTGCCAAATCCTGTAAAATACTTCGATAGATAGATACCGCGGAAAACAGTGCAAAGAATCATGCAATGACCTCTGTTATTACGATTTCTCGTATACTATTCAGAGCGTTGTGGTCATCTAACACTTGCAAGTATGAAGCTGAATTTAGCTGTATTTGTTCACGACAAAAACTTTTGTTGATTTAAGGAGAGCCTTGGGCTGAGTGAATCTTCACATTCCTTTAATCATTTAACGAAGGAGCATCTTAATTTTTAATATAGGATTTCCCTATAATAGCCTTCCCGGCTGAACCGTGTGGTGATCGGTTGAGAAAAACACCACCTCATTTCTTTCCGTAGGTGTCATGTAGGTGTAGAGTCGTAAGAGGCGACTAAGGAAACACAAACGAGACCTGCCTCCTATTAATCCACCCCAGGCAACAACACCTCAATTTGTTCTGAATCTAAGGTGGCGACCTATGGTCTCATGCGGTGTGGTAGGCTTTGTGAAGGGCCGTCTGGTTCGCGACCACCTTTCTAGCGAAGTCCAACGCCAAACAGCTTGCTGTGTTTCGTCGGTGCATAGGGGTACCAGTGCCTTATAGGCATTTTCTGGGTTAACTCGCTCCATTGTCGACCACATCTATGACCTTGGTCAAGATTGAGGTCAGAGTTAACCCAAATTATTTTAAGTAAATAAAATTAACCGTTGCAATAAGCTTTAAGCTTTCTTTATCCAAGAGGTGTGTTTGGATCGTAGCAGGTGGCAATGTGGTCTTTACCTACTCCAATTGGAGAAAAGCGTAAGTTTATGGATGTATATAAGTGTTTTTTATCCAAAATATCATATATATAACGCCAGCAACTACTGCATCCTCCGATATGATTAGTAAAGAGTGAAACGGGACTTGCTAAATTGTTTTGTTTCATTTAAGATTGAAATTATTCTCTTCATTGTAACATTATGACGACTAATTCAGTGTATCCGTACTTCAGATGGTAACTCAACTTTCAACGCGTATATTAGTTGCCGTTTTATAGGTATTTGGTGATGAATTGGTCTGAGGACTTGGACTTGGTGGTGACAGATTAATAAAGTAGTACATTTTTGTATAATGTGCAATTTTAAGCTGAATGCTGACTAACCGAAGCCACAGGATAATCAATAATAATATAAAAGTCATAAGAAGTGTTGGAATATAAGTTTAATGTTTTAAAAAAAGTATCAAAATAGTTGCAATTACTTCTTAAAAATCATAACATAACCATTACATTTATAGAAAATACAAATAGGTGCTTACGAGAAAACAAAATACAAAGAGACAATAAAACTAACATTATAAATGTTAATATTTTCTTCAAACAAGTCGTTTTTGGAAGTCCAAAGTTATTATTTGTTCGGGTTAGCAACAATTGCTACTTATACTATTCAATCCTTTACTTTTTGAAAGGAATATCAGCATTGGTATGAACTTTTTGAGTCCATTTCCATGGTCTTCGTTTATTAATATTTTGTTGCGCCCCAAAGACTTTTCTTACATGATCCCAAACCTGATTAGCCCAGTTAACCGTGTTTCTTGCTCCATTTTTAGTACTTTTAGCTACACGTTCAAACCAATTACTTGCTGGATCTACCGTCATAGCTTTTGTCTTAGCTGCTGCTGTTTTGAACCATACTTTTGTATCAATACCAAATTGTTTAAAAGCATCATTAAATTTTTCAGTCCAATGCTTTTTCTGTTCGATACAACATAAATTTCTTGTAATTACTTGTCTTGGAAAGCGTTTTCCATTTTCACTAGTGGTTTCATATTTGCTAAAATTTTATAATTAACAAGTTACTTTTTTGTGACTTAATTACAATATCCAAATATTGTGATAGTAATAAAATGTTTTAACTATTAAGGAAGCTAAATAAAAAAACATCAAAGAAATATGGGGCTACAGTTGTAACTTACTGATAAACTAGTAATTTTTCAATGTAATTGTTACTGTGTTAGGATGCTTACTATTTTCTATATACCTAGGTGACACTCGTAGAATACTTGAATCGTGTTTTTTGACATTATTTTAGATTCTATATTAGTATCATAAAATAGTCTTAGGGCTATTCTCACCAAAAATTGAACCCCCGGTAAAACCGCAGTAAAAAGCTACTGAGACTAACTTTAATTTTTTTTTAAATGAAAATTATATTTTCAAATCTCTGGTTAACTGCTAATCGTTGGTTGAATATTCGGTGAACATTTAGCCTTAGGGTGTTATTTTAGTCAACACGTTACACAGCAATTTTTTAAAATAAAGTTGTAGATCATTTGTTGTTTAAAGATTGCATTCATGGCCTTATCTTTGCAACAGATAGGTAAGCGGATTGTGCTTATTCAGGTGTGTTTTTGTTGAGCACGAATCTTTTATTTTCAACTTGATGTTGTGGTATTTCAAAATCATCATGGAAAAAAGTTTCCTAATGATGAAAACTTTAAAATAGTCGTTGCAATCAGTTGATCTTAGGGTTTTCAAATAATAAATACAATTTTTCAATCCATATTCCCTTTAGAAAAACAAAGTCAAAAAACTAAAAACTTTAAAAATTACATTGGGGTCGTTCATATATTACGTTTCATATACATTTAAATCTAGGGGCTAGAGAAGGGGATCTGCGGATAGTGTGCGAATGATAAACGGGGAGTAGGAGTCTTACTTAAAATTTACATCTTCTTGGAAGGAACGAAAAATACTGATTAACACAAAAATAAGTAAAGTAAATAAAGATTAAACAATATACAAATGCTAAGTATATTTATTAATATTCTTACAATGTTTGCATTTCAATGTATTTTAACCATACAAAAGATACACAAAGGCCCACACTAAGGTTTTTCCTTGTGCCGTGAGTCCCTCGGAACACACAAAGAAAGTCACGAACACCCATGACCCGAGAACAAACATTAGTTTTTTACACAAATGCCCTAACCAGGAATCGAACCAAGGACCCGTCCGATCAAGAGGCAGCTCTACTACCACTTGACCAAACCGGCCGTCAAAATGTTTGTAACAGTAGGTAATGGAAATAAGTCATTATTTGCTAGAGGGGTGAAGTGGTATTTGATTAAGTTGAAAGAGTGTTTTCAACAATCATGACGTTATGTATAAGGTAAACATAAATAACAGCAAAAACTAAGAATTTGAGGCCATTTTTCGGTTTGAAATATCTGATACCATTGTTAGTCAAGTAGGCCACACACTTGAAATTTCAAATCACCGAACTTGTTCCACCAAAGTCGGCTAGGATCTGAGTAGGCTGTCAGAATTTAAATTTTACCTAGGTTAGGGCCGAGGTAGGTATGGAAAGGATTTTTTCTTGAGAAATTAACATTTTAATCCTGCTCGAATAAAAAAATAAGGTGAAATGTTGATAAATACAAATAGTAGTCTTTGTTATATGTAAAATACGTATTTTTCTATTACTTCTTTATTAAGTACGGTAGTTCAGTTGTTGTTTTAAAATTCTTGCTAAAAAAATGTTTTATATACTCCAAAGCTTTCTCAGACCATGTTTTTGTATCCTTAAATGCATTATCGAACCAACCTCCAGGGTTTTTATTCTCAATCCATTTACCAGTATTATCCACCATATTTAGTAAAAAGTTCTCAAACCATTTTAAACTAGCATTTTCATCATAGCCTTGGCGGCTGCCATACAAAATATTTTCGGGTAATGTTCTTGGAGAATAGTTTTCTGGATCGCTATGTTTACTATAAAAAAAAAAATTAACGTTAGCCATGCTTGTAAGTCCTCGTAATGAAAACCTTCTCCATATAGCCTTGCAAAATTTTGAGTAACAGAAAATTATTAAGATATAAACAGAATTATGAGCGCGACAGTACATTGCTGGTTTTGTTCATTATATTTAAAAATCGGTAGTGGTACAGGGACAACGGCACATCATGCTATCCAAAACTGTCAAATATCTTCAACAAATCAATTTTATCTCCAAGCATTAGAGTTTACTATCCATTGGGGAAATTTGACAGTTTGTGGTAACCTGATATGCTGTTGACTGTACATTGAACCAGGCAGCCACTATGAACCACCATAATTTTTCTGAAATGCGACGTTGCCAAACCGTGCTTAAACCGGCGCAAGATACGTGCCTACACTCCCCTCCCGCACACCAGTTTGGGATGCGACTCCATGCGAGACTGTGCTGTGAGTGAGGATTTTGCAAAAAACCACTGTAAAAGTAAGTTTTAATTCCAGATTTGTGTGATTTTTAAATCGTTATACTATAACAGATACTGTTTTTGTACTGAACACATGTTCATAAACATATATCCAACTGTCCATCGCAGCATAAGTCATAGTTTGATGTGTCGATTTAGTCGTTAAAATTTTGAGGTTATTTTAGAAAATGCTTGCTGTCCCACAGTGAACCACATCGAGTTGTTTAACATTGAGCCTGGTTTAATGTGTACTACCATTTTTATTTCTAGTTTTTCTCTACTAAACTGTGATTGTACGTTCATTTATAAGGATCTCGTGCCTATTCGCATTAAGATTAAAATTTTGTTACGTTTTCAGAAGCTTTGTTTTTATTTCTAATTGTTGTTTCACTGCTAAACTGTGATTGTGAACTAATTTTCTGAGGGTCTGGAACTCGTACCTGAGTTTAATTACTATAATACTTGGGATTATGTTATTTTTCTATTATTATACTTTGTTATAACAAGTTTGTGATTAATATACAAAAATACTTTGATGAGACTGATAAAGAGTAATGTTTGGTAGGATAAGTGTTCGTAATCGCCTTAATTACATTTTTAAACATTATAATTAATAAATCTGGATAAAAGCTACATTTTTTTTTATGTTACAATATAACTATTTAATCCCATGGAAAATGGTGGTTCATAGTAGAAAATACCCTGGTTTAATGAGTACCCCTAGGTGTACTCATTGAACCAATTCCCATTTTTTTTAAAAAACGTTATTTCTACAAATTACCATAGAATTTCAAGAATATTGACTTGCAATCTGAAAGTTAGTTCAATTCACTACGTTTCAGTAAATAAATAAAACGGAAGAAGCTAAAAATAACAAAAATACAGCTATTTGAAATTTACCCGGTTCATTGTACCACAACGTACCTTTATACTTTTGGTCCTTAGGAGGTTAAATAAAATTTGAAACTCGAATATAGGTACGAATCATCTTTAAGTAAGGTGTGGAACCTTATTAAAGATTTCTGCATTTGCTGAAGTAAAAAAATGCTCATAAAAGCGTAACTTTGGGATAGAAAAGTAACCTACAATTTGTGATAAATGAGTTAATTGTTAAAAATAATAATAATTAAAAATAAGTTTTTAATTATCCTCATATTGATTACAAAAGGAGAGTAATGTTTTATTCAATATAAACAGCAAGCCCAAAGCTTAAAAGCTGTGCAGGGACAACTTAGCAAAAACTAAAACCCTGAATTCAGACCATTATTTTGAATGATTTTTCTGAAGATATATATTTTTTTATTTTTTTCTGCTTTAAAATTAAATAATTTATTCAAAAACACTCCATTTTACATTAAAAAATAATAATAATAACAGCGTAAGACAGAAAAACCAGTAATGTACTGTGGCATTCATAATTGGAGGCATAGTCAATACAAAACACAGAAAACAAGTCGCTTGCGGCTGCTCGTATACACACACATGGACAAAAATGACGCAACCCCACCACGCTTATATCTGTTTTGATAACAAGCGGAGTGCAATGCATAATTTCACAACCCAAACCATAAGCATAGGTGGCGCAGCGGTAACACCGTGTGCCTGCTGCTGCGAGGCACTAGTTCGAGCCCGACTGTCGCCTTGCTACGACGTTTCTTTAAATATGATTTGGTTTTCAAATATTTTTATAGTCATAGAGCATACCATCCAAAAATTGAATGCAATGAAGTTAGTTAGATTCGTTCGGTTCCTGTTTGTCGTTGCTAGATTTTAGCGAAGGTGCTCGTGTGTTCTTACGGTATCAGAAGTTTACTGTCATTTCTTTTTTCGACATGCATACAAATATAAGTTTACAGGAGAAGCAGCGTATTAGGATATTATAATATATCCTAAATTGCTAATGAGACTGGTCTTACTGTGAGTATCATAATGTTTACTTAGTATTCACACTGCTTTTAAATTTATAATTTATTTTGGGAACGTTAACATGTTATTTAAATGGTTAGTTTTACTATTATAATGCATTTTATTAGTGGTGCAAAGTTTTTGTTTCCTACTAAATTAATCTTGTTAATTTTGGTTTTAGTGGAGGACCGTGCAATGTTGGGTGAATGAAAATGAGGGTAACGTGCAATATCGGCCACGCAGTGGACGCCCGCGACTTATCAATGAATTAATGAAGGCGTATGGTGCAAATGTATGAAGATAATGGATTTATACGGAAGATAATGGAGTTCATCAATTTTAAGTCTTAACAAGTTTAATTAAAAATTGTGATTTGTGAAATGTGAAAAGTGTGATATTTATCTATTACTTTTTCTTTTTTTATTATAAACTATTTATCTACTAATTTTGTAGTGCAAGTTGAATATTAATTGTTGTTGAGGGTTAGCTTCAATACCTACTCTTTTCTTCACGAAAACAAATTTTTAAACTAAATCCTTAATAAAACTGTAAGTGATCTAGTTTCTGAAAAATAAAAATGTGTTTTTGTCAGTAGGAAATAAAATTACCTAGTCAAATTTCATATTTGTTTTATTTAAATACTTTTATCAGTGATACAATCCTATAAAATTATTATTGTACTATTGTATGTGAACATACACTGGGCGTCAAAAATAAGTAGTACACTTTTCAAATTGCAATTACTCCTAAACTATAGTAGTTACACTTATGAAATAAAAAGCAGTTTATAGTAAACTTAACGAAGTTTATTAAAGTTATATTTTATTTGGCATGAATAAAGTTTCAAACTTAAAATTAAGATAAATACTAAAAAGTATCAATTTTTAACGATATGTCAACCACTTAATTTTCACGTTTTGGAACTTTTTCACAATTTAATAACTTGTGTTGCCGCCTCGGGCTCTAATTACAGCTTGGATCCGGTTTGGCATGCTGAACACTAAGTTTCGGAGGCGGTGTTGGGGAATATTTTCCCATTCTTCTATCAGCGCATGTTTTAGAGCCCTGAGTGTGGCAGGAGGTGGACTGCGCCTTCTGACTAGCCTCCCAAGCTCATCCCAGGCGTGTTCAATCGGGTTGAGATCTGGGCTTCTCGATGGCCAAGCCATCAAGTTGATGCCAACCTCCTGAATGTACTCTTGTACGTGGTGAGCAGTGTGTGGCCGGGCGTTATCATGCATTAGGATGGCTCCATCACCCATATTTATTAAATATGGCCCTGCATACTCGTTGAGGATCTCCGAGGCATATCTTTCACCAGTCAAAGTCCCATTTTCTATTACCACAAGCTCTGTGCGACTCTCTGAAGAGATACCAGCCCATACGTGTACAGAGCCCCCGCCATATTGGACTCTTTCCGAGATACAAGCTTGAATGTATCGCTCACCGGGTCGTCTGTAGACTCTCCGCCGTCCATCTGAAGTGTATAAAGAGAATCGAGACTCATCTGTGAATAAAACTCTAGCCCATTCTTCTTCGCCCCATTGTACGTGTTGACGGGCGTAGCGTAGTCTTGCTACGCGATGCTCTGTCTCAAGTTTGGGGCCATTTGCTGGTCTTAGAGGCTTCAGGTTAGCTTCAGCAAGTCTTCTTCTCACTGTACTCTCACTGATGTAGTCTGTTCGGGTCCGAAGAAGCTGTTGCTGAACCTCAACTGCATTAAGGTGTCGATTTCTTAACACAGTGGAAACAATAAAGCGATCTTCTCGGGTACTTGTGCACCTGGGTCTGCCACTACCTCGTCTCCTTAGATGGTTTCCAGTCTCTTCGTACCTTTGCTTTACTCGCTGAACCGTTCTTAAAGTTACACCCACCCTCCTTGCAGTACGACGCATACTGATGCCCACTTCGAGAAAAGCTAAGATTCTTGCACATTCTTCTGGTGAAAGAGGCATGATTAGTCAAATTTACTCTCTGAAGATACCTATGCTTTTCAATTACAATTGCTTTATCAGCAGCGAATGTGTCAAACACAAAAATCCTAAGTAAGACAACACCTTTCAACAGTTTAAAAAAAGTGTTTTTATTTATTCGTTTTTTTTAAAGTCAAGCATTATAAGTTCTTATAATGCATGAAGTTTTTATTGAATAAGATTAAATTTTCTTTTTAACCTTTTTTGTTTCAAAGGTCTAAGTTTTATAGTTTGGGAGAAATCGCAATTTTAAAACTGTACTACTTATTTTTGACGCCCAGTGTAGTTGTTATTGCTGTAATAAACAAAAAGGCAACTACAAAAAAAATTGGCCGGGATTTGAACCGTAACCCTTCCACCCTGTAAAGGTAATGTTTATCTGCTGAACCATACGTAACACTAGTAAGTTTGACGAAATAAAGATACACTACCTACATGCTCACTTTTAAAATAACGATCGTTTGACATGACTCAACAGCAGCGATAACGTATTACAAAATTTTTATTTTTCAGTCTATAAATCTTTACATTTGCTTTAGAAAATTGACAAAAATGTTTGATGTCCTTGCTCCATATACATTTTACGCCACTTACGAGTAATATCCAAAGTTATTATAGCGACATCTATCGAGAGTTTTAGAGGTTAATACTACGAGTTAAATTCTTGCGGCGTAGCTGGTCTGGCGGTGAACATACATACTATGAATGCAGTATAGTGTTTCAGATAATGCAGTGCAGTTTGCAGAATGGGGGGGGGGGGATCTAATTATGCAGTAGTAAGCGGGCTATCACGCAGGATATGTGCTCGCTCAGTCAGTCGTGGACTGTTGGTAGAACAGGAACTAAGCACCTTTATTTTTACTCTGTTCGCTTAGATCCCTTATCTGTTCGCTCGCAGAAGTCTGTTCGCTTAGATCCCTTAAACGACTCAACGGATTTTAATTCAATTTTCAGAAACAAATAGAGTGATTGAAGAGGAAGGTTTGTATCTGTAATTTATTCCTGAAATTCCCACGGGAACGAAGTCCCGGGGGGAAAAGCTTGTTCTCCATAAAAATATAAAATTATGTAACTGTTCTTGCTGCCGAAGTGTTAGATGCGCCAATGTTGATAATAGAAGCGGTCACGATGGGTGGAGATTGCGCTGCGTCCATTTTCGGGTCTCCAAATTGACGAAAGAGTATTACTTGTTAAAAGTAACATTAATATTCATCACAGGTATATACTGGTCTAAAAAAGTTTGGGTGTTATTCCAAGCATTACCAAACCAAACTCCCATTCCTTCTACTAAATCCTTAAAACATTTTCTAGTATCAGCGCCTTGCCGGACGACACAGATGGTTTTCTCAATAAGTTCTCTTGAATAGTGGTGAATATAGTTTTCTGGTTCGATATAAATTCTAAAAAAACATTTTTAAACTTATGAACATCAGGATTCCCGTGTATGCGTATTCATTTTGTCAGAACGTCACACATTTTATGGATGGTGAAGAAACAGTTTTAATATCTGAACATAACATCACGATTCTATGGAATTAGTAGGTAAATGTAGAAACAAAGCTATGGCTGTTAAATGAGGTAATGGAAAATTAGAGGACCTGTAATAGAAGTACCTTCAATGACCTACGTCATAGTTGACATTTAATTGTGTTTTAATCTTCATTAAAAACTTAAGCATAATATAGGTAATTATTAAATACCTACTTAATAATAATAATAATAAACGTTACACACTCAAAGGCCCACATTAAGGTTTTCCCTTGTGTCGTGGGTCCCTCGGAACACACATAAAGACAAACACAAATACCCATGACCCGAGAACAAACATTTGCTTTTTACACAAATATTTTCCCCGACTGGGAATCGAACCCAGGACCCGTTGATCAAGAGGCAGCGCCACTACCACTAGACCAAACTGGTCGTGGACTTAATAATAAATTTTTCCCCAACATAATCGGAAATCATTTGACCCGATGGTGCCCCAGGCTCCAGACAGTTACACAGATCATATTTGTGTTAAAAACCTTTTAATAATGAATGATTATTTGAAATATTAGGGAAATCACTGTTAAAGCAGCGGAAACAAAGTCAATATTAGAAAGATATTATATTTATTATCAACCGAAAACTATCTAAAAATGGCAAGAACACTGTATTTTTCTATCATATAGTGACAACTATATTTTTTCTATCATTCACCATAGAGTTCGTACTGATATAAAATATCCGTGGTGAGAGTGTTTGCCTGGTCCATGAAGGTTGGATCGGTATATTTTTAGGTCATCTCTTTAGATAGCCATATTTTATACCAATTCGACGTCATTTGTCGGTCTGTCATTTTGACTTACTCGCATGCAGTCATTGTTATTGTTATGTTATTTCGTTCGACGTTTCTCACTTACAGAATATAATAACTTACAATTCCACATTGAGTAGGTAAACTGTAGGTAGCGTTACGTTCCCGTTTAGCGAGCCCTCGAGCAACTCGCATGAAATGGGACCAGTTCCGAGATTTATGTCGACTCATTTACGCATCAAAACTCTTAATGATTTCAGATTTTGTGGTGATGTGGAAAATTGCAAATAACTTTTAAACTGCTGCTTTATATATTGAATAGTATGTACGTATATAAAATACATGCTTTCTTCTTTCGTGTGTTACATAAATTATTGCTGTAACTTGTTGGAGCACAGCACTATATAGATCAAGATCCCAGGGTCGCCAGACCTTACTTATTTTCTCATAAACCAATTGTGTGGGAAATAGTAGTGCTAATACGTACTAGTAATGTATGAATACCAGCTAACCTGGGCCGTCGGCCAATTTTCAGCTACCAGGTTCTGAAGGTACTTCCAAAAATTGCTCGTTTGTCTTGAAGTCTGGGTACTATAAAAAGTATTGTTATAGTTCCCTGAACATCATATACAAAAATCACGGCACAGATTGTAGGTATAATCGCATAATTAATCTGCGAAATGTAAAGCATCTGGCAGAAATTACAGCCGACGGACAGTGTCTGGCTGTGTTGAACATTAATTTGTATATTTAATTAATTATATTCTATAAGACATCAGCAGCCAGACTTCAAGACAAGTGAGTAATTTTTGTAAGTACCTTCGGAATCTGGTAGCTGAAAATTGGCCGCTGGCCCAGGTTAGCTGGTATTCATACATTACTAGTACGTACTAGCACTACTATTTCCCACACATTTGGTTTATGAGAAAATAAGTAAGGTCTGGCGACTCTGGGATCTCGGTCTAATAGTACAATTGGCCATCTTTGGAAATAATCCGCAAAATAATTTTAAAAAAAGATAGGGGTGGTGTAATTTTGCGAGACTATTTAATTTTCTTATCTGTGACAAGTCGGATGTTTTTTTTTGGTTGTATACCGGGTTTTTTCCTTGTTTAACTTGTATATTATTGTTTATTTATGAAGAACAATTATAACTACTGTAATTGGTATCAAATAGTTGTAACAATTGGTTTTTTAAAGGAATCATATTGTTTTAGAAATCCATTCACATCAAAACTTAGTTAAAAATCAGGTATACAATTTTATATTAAATTTGTAATATGTAAGAATAAACAAATGTATTACAATTAATATATGTACAAGAAGAAAATTATTGCGAAGGTAGAGTGTTATTTTAGCAACATCGACGTTATTTTTACATTTTATAAATAAGTCAATAGTTATTAAATTTAATTGTATTTCAAATTTATCACAGATTTTGCAAACACAAGATTTAAAAAATATACAGGGCTTTAGGTAACTCTCTTTCTTTTGTCAATATCGACAAAGGAAAGAGAGACAACTTCTGGAAACAAAATAGAAAAAAAATAAAAATAAATAAAAATAGCAACCAGAAATAAAAAATAAAAGAATTTTGTACTGCAGCAATTTAAAAAAGGGATTTGCTATCCCAGACCCGTATTATCGACCTCACCTCACCTTTGTCGACCTCATCGACCTTGGTCAAGACTGAGGTCAAGAGTTAACCCATCTTATAATAAATAAAAAAAGCTAGAATAGCTAGACTGAAATGAGGTTGGGCTCGACACGTTACTCGAATGGTAACATAACTAATGGTTACCAGCTGCCCTAGCATAAGCAATGAGACTTCTCTGTCATGAGAGTATAGACTTTCGAATCAACAAAAGGAAAATAGACCCTGCAATTATTAAAATAAGTTTTTATTTCCTTTGCGTTTTGATTTGGACATACGTCCTTTTAGCAATTCATGTGTCAACGTCAATTGAATGCAAAATAAATACAACCTTTTAGTCTTACATTGAAGGTTATGTTTTCCTTGGCAATCAACTGTCATGGGAGTGAAGTCTCATTGTTATTGTTATGCTGTAGCTGTTGGGCATCGTCGTTCTAGAAGATCACGTAAAAGATGGCGTGACGACCTGCAGCTCAAGTGCAATGTAAAATAAAGTACAGAAATGAATATGTCAGAAGGCGAGCAAGCCTTTTCATATACACTTTGCGCAGTGCCCTCTCGCTATCAAAGTGAAGTTTCATTGAGTGGTATGATGCGCAATTTTATCGCGACTCGTGCTAACTATTCTCAACATTTTTCGATGAGTTGATGAAAAATTAGGGGAAACCTGTTCAACTTCATAAATGAAATATTAGTCATAATGACGTTGTAAATCAAATCCTAGATCATATGGTCATTATTCAAGAAAAACATATATTTTCCAGTCAAGTGTACCCTAAATATGAATTGTGATATAGCAATGAGATAAAGAATGTACAGCGGCAGTCATATTCGCTGTAATCTTTTTAGCCGTATGAAATTACTTCATAAAAACTATTTTTCTTGTATCTATGATCTTTTGCTCCTGCGGCTGCGAAATGTGGCGTGGCCAAATGTCAAAATGACAACTCCAGAGGGGAACAAGCCGTATGAGGTGCCCTCGCGCTGTCAAAATGAAGTTTTCCCGTCATCTAAATGATGAAACACACGAGTTTGTTGCGGGTCGTACTAGGCAAGCTGTTGTGCAAAGTGTAGAAAATGGTAAAACCAAAGCGCACGTCAAAAAGACAAAAAGTCAAGCATAGTTCATGGGTACTAAAATGGCAACAAAATTAAAACATAGCCCTAGTCACAGCACTATTTCATCTTTGTGCAGCAAGCCAACAATGATTTGGCCCAACGGAGCTCCAGGCCCCAGACAGTTACACAGATGATATTTGTGTTAAAAATCTTTTAACAATGAATGATTATTAGAAATATTAGGGAAATCACTGTTAAAGCAGCGGAAACAAAGTCAATATTAGAAAGATATTGTATTTATTATCAACCGAAAACAATTAAAAATGGCGAGAACTAGTGACTACTATATTTTTTCTATCATTCACCATGGAGTTCGTACTGATCTAAAATGTCCGTGGTGAGAGTGTTTGCCTGGTCCATGTAGGTTGGATCGGGATATTTTTAGGTCATCTTCTTAGATAGCTTTATTTTATGCCAATTCTACGTCATTTGTCTGTCTGTCATTTTGACTTACTCGCATGCAGTCATTGTTATTGTTATGTTATTTTGTTCTTCGTTTCCCACTTACAGAATATATAACTTACGATTCCCCATTGAGTAGTTAAACTGTAGGTAGCGTTGCGTTCCCGTTTAGCGAGTCCTCGAGTAGATACCTCGTATGAAATGGGACCAGTTCCGGGATTTATGTCGACTCATTTAGTTATCAAAACTTGTAATGATTGCAGATTTTGTGGTGATGTGAAAAATTGCAAATAACTTTTAAACCGCTGCTTTATATATTAAATTCATGCTTTCCTCTTTTGTATGTTACATAAACTATTGCTGTAACTTGTTGGGGCACAGCACTGTAAAATTGGCTTTCTTTGTCCATGGCAAGCAAAATTGTGTTTTTCTTACAAGATTGTGGTAATACAAGAGTATATAGGAATTTATCAAGAGATAAGGAATTTTCTGAAGGAATTTATATTTATGAATTTGTAATGAATTTGTACAATAATGAATTTAAATAAAGAATTGAAACAATAATGAATTTGTAGTTCAACTTCATTAGATTTTATTTACATTTTGTATAAGACCTTATTAGATCAGAATTTTAACCAATGAAAATTTGGGAGTCAATCCATGCATTTCTAGTCCAATTTATGGAGTCTTTAACTGCACCCGTAGTCCAATGTGTGGTATCTTTCCATGCGAGACCAATCCATTTTCCCATGTCTTTTCCAACTTCTGAGACCGATTTAATGAAATCAGTATGCCAGTCTCTACGTTCCCGTAAGTCGTTCAGTGTATTATTTTCTTCAAAAAACTGCAAATTTGGTTTATAATTTCCTACATCTGCTTTCTCTTCAGTTTCACTAAAATTGAAAAATGTAGGCAACTAGCTTTCCGCCCAGGACTTCGTTCCCTTGGGAGTTCGGGAGAAGTATTTAGCCAATGTGTTAATCCAGGGTGTCAGCTTCCTCCATACTAAATTTTATCATAAATGGTCCAGCTGTTCAAGCGTAAAGATGTAACAAACATACAAATACACACACTCACATACTTTAGCCTTTATAATATTAGTTTGTTTTATGTGTTTATGTAAACCAGTTGGTCGCCTTTATTAAGATTATTACACTACACTAATATTATAAAGGAGAAAGTTTTTTAGTATGTGTATAATATGTATGTGTGTGTGTGTGTGTGTGTGTGTGTGTGTGTGTGTGTTTGTATGTTACTTGCCTGGTCCCATTTTGATAAAATTTACTGTGGAGGTAGCTGGCACCCTGGATACACACAGGCTATAACATAATTTTCCCAAGTACCTACGGGAATGAAATCTCGGGTGGTAAGCTAGTTATTAAATGATAACAATTTTATTATGATTTTTTAATATTTATTATGATTTTAATATTAACTTATGCGTGGCTCAGGCCACGAAGAGCGCAGACCCACCGCGGCGCAGGATGTGGAGGCCACGCGACGCATTTTAGCTGCATGGATTCATTTGTTTGTCAACGTGGGTCTACGTTTCCACTGCAGTGCACGCCATACACAAATTGAAACCCACGATTGGATTAGATCAAAATCTAATTTGAACCATAATGGTAAATATTCACCGCAGCTAAAATGCGCCGCGTGCCAACCGTGTGCCGCATGCACAGCGTGCATGGCGTTGAGCTACGTGGGCGACATATTCGAGCAAGCCACGCGTGTATCGATGACGTCATTTCATGCGTAGCGTGGTCGTGGGTCGCAGTGGACACAATCACATACATTTTCTTGCAAAGCGAAGCTTAACCCACGTGCGTAGCCTCTCCCTGCATCGCGGTAGGTCCGCGCCTTTAGTTAATGTCAAGCTCTTTTTAATAGCTTTAATATTCTTTACATATCAAACTTAGGGGACAATATAATATAGGTATTTATGATTGTCGTGGTTATTTTCTCTAGATTTAAATATGGCAAGCGATTGGAAAAATTCGGGGTTCAAGCCTCCGTAAGTAATTAAGAAAATATTCAAATGTTGAGGTAATACAGTGGACACCGCGAGCTTCTTTTTATCGTGAAGCTATAGTCAAGTGTGTGGCGAACTTGCCTTACTGGTGTCGGAGTTTTCAAACTGCTAAATGGCCTCTGACTTGAAACACGGAAACTATCGTGATAAATTGCAACTTTGGTCACCCATTTTTTGGTCAACAGGTTTCCTGCCTCTGTCTACGTTACCACTGGCGGCGCGCGCTTACGTATTTTGTTCGCAATGTCCACTCTAAACGCTAGTAATCTGTAACTGATCTTTTACGTTTGAATTTAGCGTAGAACTTAATTCCATTGGGCCTTTTTATAATTCGAATGGCACGGCACAGCACTTCAACATTTGAATTACCATTGCTCACTATGTTCTCAACTTCTAGTATTACTATTACACAGAGGCAATGGTATAGTAATACAATTTTGCCGTGCCGTTTTCGAATTATAAAAAGGCCCATTAAATTATGTGAAATGGTTCTATGGAGTATATGATGGTTACCCTGATGAAACTGAAAAACGTTATGAAATATTCAAAAAATATGTTTTATTCCCATATAACAAAGCCAGTTTTTTTAAAATATTAAACTATGTTATGGCAGAGTTGTTCAGTTTCGTGGGCTGATTTGCACCTTCCATTTCTATTAACTAATTTAGAGTCATCGAGTTTAATTAATTCAGTTTTCAATTAGGTAACCCTGACTTCATCAGATTTGAAAACAAAATGATATATTTTTTGTGATAACATAAAACAGAACATGTTCTTGTTTACCATTTGTTTGTGTTAAAATATAAACTAAATACATTTCTACTAAGTTTTTATTGTAAATTATATCTATTTTAACAGTGAAAGTTCCTACCCCCACTCCCACTCCCTTTACGGTGTCAAAAGTTAAAAAAAATATTTATGAAATTTGGTACAGATATAGATTAGAGCCTGGGAAAGGACATAGGGTACATTTTATCCCACAGTTGGTCAAAATATAACCTGTAGTCCACGAGGGCGGAAAGCTAGCAAAAAATAATTGTAAACAAATAAAAATATTTTTCTTCAAGGACAAAAAAAAGGGACTTGAACCCACGCACGACTCCAGGGTTAGATCTCCTGGTGCTCTAATCAACTGGGCTATCGTGTTTTCAAGTCAAGTGGCGACATTTCTCATTCCCTTACGAAGGATATTATGTCGTGCGTGTAGATGTATCCTCATGCAAATGTCCCTCACGCGTTTTGAAAATACCAAATTAAAGAAAATGTTTCTTTACTGGAATTCAAATTTGGAGTAAGACTTTGACTCGATTCGCTATTTTCAAGGGAAGCAGTACTATACATTTTTTTCAGCGTGCAATCGTTGAAATATTCTTGTTATGCAGGGTGTAAGCTATGAAAAAACTGAAACCCAGATTTCAGACCATCAATCTGAATGATCTTCCAGTGGAATTTTACTTCTGAAGTTTTTTAAATTTTTCTTGTTTTTTTTTCACTTTAAGTTAAAATGATTTATTCGAATACACTTCATTTCGCAATAAAACATAATAACAACAGTCTCAAACGCAAAAACCAGCAACGTATATCGCGTTTTGACAATGCCACGCCACGGCGGCGCGAGGGTATCGCGTGCGGGGCGCTGTTTCACAGTACATTGCGTGGCGCCTTAGTAGGTAATTCACGAAAACTCGTTAACTTGACGTTTTCGGGTAACCGATTATAGTAATGGGTAGATTCCACCATTTAAATATCTGCTAAGTTGTCCCTTACACCTTATATTTTGATTATATATATAGATTTTTTTTATGGATTAAAGTAAAATAAGTAAGCACAATAATTATAAGAACATTTTTTTACTAAACATTTTGAAATGAACGCAAATCAAATAGTAATTAGATTTTCTCGTTAGGATTCATAACCAAAAAAGAAATATTTAGCTTCTTTGAATACAATTGCGAACCATTTTAAAAAATCATCAAGCGTGCTTCTACGGTAACGTAAATCATTCATCATATCTTTATCCATCAATGATTTAAAAAATACTGACTTACTATTTTCTACACCGTCCCTTATGTCTTCATGTTCGCTAAAATAAGGAAACATTAAATAGTTTATTATCATTAATTTCTACAAAATACTTTTTTTTGCTTTTGTTTGCTTGTTCTATTTTTTTATAAGACAGAGTACGTACATTAACAAACGAATTTATAACCACTTATTTCGTACATTTTTTATTTAGAAAAATAATTCGCGCGTACAAATTAATTTTCGGTACAACGCACATAGGCAGCCAGCAATGTAAATCGCCGCCACCGTTAAAGCCTTTATTATTTCATTATGAAGTAAGGAATAAAGGGAATACTTCTATAATTATTGCAGCTGCTGATCCTTTGGCGTTGGAATTGAAACTAAAATTTAAGTTTTCCAACAGATTTTCGTTTATAAGAATTAAAGAGAAAGAGATCTGCTTGCTGAAACTTATAAACATTTATGATTACTAATACTAAGGGATCATCCATAAAGTACGTCACACGTTAAGGGGAGGGGAGGGGGTCGACAATGTGTGACATTGTGTGACAAGGGGGTGGGAGAGGTCATAAGTTTCGTGACGTCACATTTCAAAATGTATTATGAGTATCAAATCGTGTTAACTATTAACGACAAACTTGAACTCCTCAGTCCCAAGCACTCTTTTTATGTTTTTGCTTTGAATGAGACAATGAGTTTTGAGTTCCCAAAAAACTAATAACCCTATTAGGTACTGCTTTTATTGAAAAAATAACAAAAAATTGAAAATATGCAAAATATGTAACGTCACGCTAGGGAGGGGGGAGCTTACAAATGTGACCAGCTGTGACAAGGAGGGGGAGGGGGTCGAAAAATCATGAAATTCGTGTGACGTAATTTATGGATGGCCCCTAATGTTACTATTGCGTCCATAAGTAAAAGTAATCAATTCTGTATTGAACCAGTGGTTTTTAGAAATTGAGTGAGACTGATCATTCTGATTGAGTGAGACTGATATTCGTAATCTTGAATTTTTTCCCATTTCACCATAACATAACATTATTTCCATTCACATAATCTATATATATAAAAGAAAGTCGTGTTTGTTACAACACTTATAACTCGAGAACGGCTGGACTGATTTTGATCAAATTTGGTATGGAGGTAGCTGATACCCTGGATTAACACATACGCTACATAATTTTCCGAAATTCCCACGGGAACGAAGTCCCGGGCGTAAAGCTAGTAGCTAATATAAATATGAAGGAGTATGGTGGTTATCACTATGAAACTGAACAACTTTCACGAAGATACTTAAATGGATAGTAATTGTTCAGTTTCGTGGGCTAATTCACACATTCCATTTTCGCTAACTAATTAGAGTCACCCAATTTAAATAATTCAATTTTCAATTAGGTAACTAATAACTGACTTCATCTGATTTGATAAGAAAATTTTATAATAATAAAGAACAGAACATGTTCTTGTTGATCATTTGTTTGTATTAAAATTTTTAGTAGGTTCTCGTTGTAAATGATATACAGGTTGAAAAAGAACCTCCTAGCTTTATTGAAAATCCGGAACCAGTATCACTTACTGAACACTTTTTTTTTGTTTTTGTTTTTTATTATATATATTTTTGGGGGGGGGGGAGATTTTTTTTCCTAAACGTAGACACCACTCGGGCGCACCCTCCAAGTGCTACCCGCACCCCTCGCGTGCCTGGTGTAGGAGTAATGTCTACGTTTAGGCAAAAAATGAACTATTCCGATTGAAAAAAATTTTTTTTTTCATAAATGTGTTCTTTGAGTGATACTGGTTCAGGATTTTGAATATAGCTAGGAGGTTCTTTTTCACCCAGTATACACATTATAACAGTGAAATTTCCTACCCTCCCTCGCACTCCCTTTACGATGTAAAAGGTTTAAAAAAATATTGAAGGAAAATAAAACATTCATTTTTCGACTTTTTGTACAAAGTAAACTTTACATTGACAATCGATTTTTTGTTTGTTTTTGTGAGAAAGTTATTTATTCAATTCATGCATATGCTGAGGAATCTAGAGTGAATAAAATTTTATATGGCGTACAGTGATCTATTAACTCTTATCCAGGCTATGGTTAAATGTCTCCCACATAAATTTTTGGAGGTTTTTACCAGGTTTTGGTAAAGAATCTACCACAAACTGTCAAAAACGCCAAAATAGAAATATTACTTATGGTCACACAAAAAAAAACTTGGAACGGAACGCAAATGTCACTGTTACGGCCATTTTTTCTGTAGTCGTCTGTGAAACCGATGTTTTTTTTTAATAGAGCAGCTTATTTTGTTTCTAATGGCGAATCGGAGACAGGTAAGTCATGCTATTTTTTTATATGTTGTAGAATTTGAGTTTTTCTGGTGATATATGCATAATTCATACGTAAATACTTGAAAAATATCATGATAATAACAAAATAAAACACGTGGGAACCATATGACCTTAGCCTGTCAAGACCTAATTATTGTGGGAGTTATATGTCCATTGCCCGGTGAATTGAAATCTAATATAATCTAATCTAATCATCTACGATCAATGGACGTTCGATAATTGTCACCTCCTGTCACTGTCATCTATATAACGCTAGACAGTCTGCGTTCCATCGCTGTTGTCATTGACAGCGCTAAGTCCATTCACGATAATACAGTTATAGCGCTGACAGGTAGATATGGGAGTTTCGTGAGCGTTGCTTGCGTTTCAAATGATTTCAAACACAAATGTTATTTTTTCAAAATTTTGTAGGGTTTAGTTTTCTTGTAACCCTATTCTTCTTTTACACTAAGTTTTTATCATTTCAATTTTTCACTTTTTGTTTACCATGGCATGTTTGGCTAACGTTTTCACAGCTGTCTTGTCATCGTTCTGTCTTCGAATTCTATGTCTTTGGTTTATGCCATCATTCCATGCTATGATATCATTCTATGTCGTTGGTCTTGTCTAAACCTTTTTAACCATTGACATAGAATGATGTCACTTACTTTTGTCAGTCTTAACTTTTTTTTAGATTGGACTTCAAACTTGAAGTTGGAGAAGCAAACTGGGAGCTGAAAGAAAGCACGTTTTCGGCCTGGTGCTCTGAAGTGAGTTTAAAACCAGGACCTTCTATTCTTAAAACTTTCCCTGGGTCACAGCTTGGCTCAGGGACTGGAAAGTATACTTTGCTAAACTTTAAAATCTATCTTTTCTCTAAGAGACGACCTAAAAGTCTTAAAAATAAATACCGCTACGCAGTGACGGAGACTGTTTTCAGACTATATCTCTTCCATGTACCACGCCTCGCTAGTGGCAAATAGTTTACCGGATTTGGGGTCCCGTCAGGATTTTAATTGGAATTTAACCCACGGAGATCACCCTTCCTGGACCTACGGCTTAATCAGTATTGTGGTCATGGAGGATCGGGCATAACGCAACTTCTTTCTCATTCGGTCATTTCGAAGAAGATAATTCGAATATCAATTTAAAAGGTTTGAAATGGTATTCGATGTCAAGATTCGAAATGATTGAAGATCTGGTCTTGCGCCATTCATTGATTATTGTGAATTCATTGTAGTGAGCTCGCGGAATAAGTTGTTAAGTACGTTCGTAGGCGTGCAAATAGCACTTTACTAAGCATTGTTGAGTAATAATAACCGTGTTATGTGAGAATAAAAGTAAGTGTACCAAAGTGTGGCACCTGATTAATTTATATTATAATACCTGAAGAAGAACATCGTATTTTATTCATACGCCCCTAGAACAGATGCCACAGTATCGTTGTCACACTTTATTATTAATTTACTTATATCTAGTACCACGAGCCATAGTGTGGTTAACCCATTGTCCCAATAAATTCCTCAGTGTTTTACCCTAGTTCATCTTTTCTTTTCACCTTCCTCTTCCACCTAGGTCGTTGCGTTTGCTTAGGATTCTAACCCTAAGGACCTAGAATCCTCGACGCAACGCCTGGATACCCTAAACTTGCACCTAGGATTTAGTGACCTAAACTCCTAAAGCCTAGGTGTAATCCAACATTACCCTTACACTATTCCTTACTCTTAACTCGTGGTATCCACTTAGGACACTAAATCCTAGGTGTAATACTACAGTTTAGGTTTCCTCGACGCAACGCCTAGATACCCTAAACTTGCACCTAGGATTTAGTGACCTAAACTCCTAAAGCCTAGGTGTAATCCGACACTACCCTTACACTATTCCTTACTCTTAACGCGTGGTATCGACTTAGGACACTAAATCCTAGGTGTAATACTATAGTTTAAGTTTGTTATTATTTAACAAGGTCAAGGTCATTTGAAACTGGGTTATAGTTTTGATCTATAGGTCAGTGATAAAAATGACGATTTTGGACGTTATTATCTAAATGAGGTGTGTTAGAGCACATATTGGAGCACATTTATGTATCTCGCGGGTCCCAATATATGAGCCAAAATTGACATGTTTATGTGCAATATTTTTTGAGTTATGAGGGGGTCAAAACTGGCTCCAAATGGTTCGTGTAAAATTACACACGGTGCTGCTCGCCAGTTTCTGGAACTTGGCTTTAATACGCTACCGCATGTCTATATATTTACACAAAGTAACATAGCCCATCACACATGTTCGTCTATTACTTTCTTACAAAACGAAATTTTGTAAATATTGAAATAAACTTGAAAATGAAAGAAATTTTAACATATTTTTGATTTATTTAACATTCTTTTTATCATTCTTAAATATGAAGAAAATTCCTGACATCCTTCACAGCATTATTGGTCCACCTTGAAGTCGATCTCCAAGAATTCTTGAAAGAATTTTTAACTGTTTTTCCTGCTCCTTCAACCCAATTTTTAACATCTCCGAGCCAGTTTCTACGTTGCGGTAAATCATAAAGTCTTCGAAAACGTAAATTTTGCATTATATCTTCATACTGGCTAAAATTGTAATCAAAATTGTATATTTTTTTGCACATTTCTATTAGAGATTTTAAATCTTAAATAATTGCCTTTTTTTGTCCTCTAAATAGTCTTTGCAATTTAACATCAGTCTAACAAATAATCAAAAATCGTGATTTGTCCAAAAGTACTATTTTAATATACATTTAAAAAATCATGACGGAATAGCCATTTTTTTCCTAGCTTAAGAGAGTCCACTGCTTGGCGAAGGCCTCTCTTCGCATTTGGACTTCTTGCGGCTCCCAGTTAGTAACAATACGTGCACATCGGTCCTTATGCAACCGGGTAATGTGCCTAGCCTACAAGTGCCACTTTAGTTATGGAACGCAGTATAGTGTTTCGCGTTTTATAAACACCGAATTGAAAAAGAAGTCGGACGTCGCCTTAGAGATAGGGGCCACGATCTCCGCTCTGGATCGTACTTGGTGCAAATCGTACCTGGTATCTTTAGCAATCATCATCATCATCAGCCTGTATCAGTCCACTGCTGGACATAGGCCTCTCCTATGGCACGCCACTGAGCTCGGTCTTCAGCTCTCCTCCTCCAACCACTGCCCGCTACTTTACGAATATCGTCATCCCACCTAGTAACAGGGCGCCCTACGTTACGTTTGCCGATTCGTGGTCTCCATTCTAGAACTTTTCTGCCCCAACGGCCATCGGTTCTACGACAGATATGACCAGCCCACTGCCACTGAAGCTTGCTAATTTGCCGGGCTATGTCGGTAACTTTGGTTTTCTGACGGATTATTTCGTTTCGAATCCGATCCCTCAAAGAAATACCGAGCATAGCCCTTTCCATAGCTCGCTCTTTAGCAATACATCGTGGCAACGCCACTAGTATGATAGGCACCTTTGCACCACGGACATTTAGAAGAGGGTTAGAGAGAAACCCTTTACGGAATGTAGTACCTCAGAGCCTCGTCCGTTTGTTAGCAGGATACACCGCTAACCGAGAATGACAATTTTTGATGAATCTCATTCGATGAAATAAAACTTGAAAGTAAGGAAGGGTGTTATTTTAGTCAATTATTTTGTTTCGTCATTTTCAAATAATAAAACTTCTATGGGTCGATTTCTAAAACCATTGCAAATCGGCAAAAAACTTTCTAAAACGTCACGTTTCCTAGACAAATAAACTGAGAAAGTAAGTATTTGAAACTAAATTAACCAATATGACTACGCTGACTATAATAAAGCTTTTTTGTTGTTTTATAATATCCTAAGTCTAAATTAGGGAAAAAGTTAATGTTCAACTGTAGATGCTCAACTGACTTCGTTAATAATAATAATCTATTCTATCATGTACAAACAAGACTCAGTTTAAATTAAAACGAAAACACGTTTATTCAATGTTTAAGTTTTATTTAAGTGAAAATTTTGTAAAATATGGATTTTGGCACAGAGCCATCACAGTTTTTTATGAAAAATACACTGGTCTAGATATATTTCATATCACCGTACCTTAATTTAAAACAAAATGGTACTTGATTTCAGAGTAACGTCTGCATTTTAACATATTGAAGAATAGGAAGCATACTTAAAGCCGAAAGGCAACCAGTGTTTTTAATTATATGACTGTTTTTTTAATAAGTTCATTAGCCCGTGATAAACTGTAGGTTTCCCAAATAAAATTTATAGAAAATATTATTATTATTAAAATAATTATGGAAAATGTAATAAACTGTTTATTAAAAAATATGACCATCAAAATTCTAAAATAAAAACACGTTCAATTTGATATTTGTTTGATCAAGCTCAAAATGTAGATAAAAATATTTTTTTGTTCATGCGCGTACTTACAATAATAAATACGCATAGGTAACGTATAAAGAAAAAAAAGATTTCCTTTTTCAATGTCTCAGTATTCTTTTTTTTTTAATTTCATTAATATATTAACAATTTCATTGTGGACCCACATACAAAGGAAAACCTGAGCGTGGGCCTTTCTGTGTGTAGCGTTTATTTATTCATTTGTTTCATTGATATGCAAATGCAGTATTTGCATCTGCTTCTTCTGCCTATGATCTCTAGTTAAAGTGTTTTCGAAAACATAGCAACAAGTGTCAGAGGTTCGTAGTTTTTCGATCACCAGGGAAGAAGCACACAATTTTGAGGGCTGCAAAATGAGGTATAAACGAATATCTTATAGGGGTATTTACAAAAATCCTTAGGGTACATGCGTGGTTTACAATTTAATTGTTATTTTTAATACCGTAGTGCCAAGTGTTTTGCTATTTTTCATATCCGTACTTGTATTCCGTGATTTGTCAAATATCTTGTTAAAAAGTATTTTTTATTAAATTCCAAAACGATTTTGCAGCATTTTTAATTTTTTTCCATGTTTTTCGAGCAAATTTTTTGGTGGATTTAGCTGTATTAATAGTCCATTTTTTTGAAGCTTTCGCTGCTTTGATAATCTTTTTTTTAAGTACTGGTCTTACCTAAAACAATAGAAAATACTAAAAATGGAAAGGAATAAAGTAAAAAGAAAAAGGAAGCAAAAGTATCTAACATATTTGGTGCCAGAGCCATTTTCAATATATTCTAATAAGCTGTCTAATTTATAATCAGTAAATAAAAAATAATTGGAATTTTTATAAACGAGATCTTATATTTGTGTTTATTCTGCTCGGTCACTCAGTAAAAAAAAAATTATACTCAAAAAGCCAAGCCTGCCAAAAATTAATTGCACAGTAAGAACTTGACCGAAATATAGATAGAATAGAAATATAGATAAATGTAGGAAAAATCTTACACATAATATTAGTCCTATTCTAAATTCCCTGGATTCAATTGTTTTACATATCCGCTGCGGTGTACCTACTTACTAAAAGATCTTTCTGAAAATTCTTTTTTAATAAGCTCCAAAACCATTTTCCAGACTTTTTAATATTTTTCCATGCGTCGTGTGCCCAGCTTTCGGGGCTCGGCGTCTTGTGCCCTGCGTCTTGTTCCCAGCTTTTGGCGCCTGGCGTCTTGTGCCCAGCGTCTTCTGCCCTGCTTTTGGCGGTTTTCGATCCAGTGCGAGTCCCAACAGTAGTAGTATATTTTACAGGATCTATTTTTTTTTGTTTAGTTTGCTTAGATTGCTTTGCTAAAACAATAAAATAAATCTTTAACATGGTTTTATTTCAAAAAGCAACTTATCCAAAACTGTGCCTTTAAATTATTTGGTAAGAAAAATAATTTTATACATATCTGCTGCTCTCGAGCGGTTTTCAATATCCTCTTGTAATATTTTTCAGATTGTTTTTGTTTGAAGGAATCCATGGGTCTCGGAGCTCTTATATATCTCTTCTTTCCGCGAAGATATATGTTGTTAGTTTCATTTAGAACTCTTTTAGTACTAGAGTACTTAATCGTTGCTTCATTTTCTCTAAAATTTAAATAATGCGGATGATATATTCTGTCGGATAAGCAATTAAAGGCAGATTTAAGTAAAAAAATGATTGTCATTATTTTATTTTTTTCAAAATTTTAAAATTTATTACTCCCGTGAAGTCAAGTGTAATTACAGAAATTAGAAGAAACAAACCCATACTATAATAAATAAGCAGGTTCACGTCATTTAATGAAGGCAATTAACTTATTATAAAACAACTAATCATTAAACACGCTTTTTGACGAAAATTGTTACTAAAAAAAATTACATATATTTTTTTAATTAAGTATGTCTAGAATAACAAAATCTATTTACAATGTTTTAAATGTAGTATAGTATTAACCAAAAAGGTTTTTCCGTATACTGCTTATGGTTACAATACGCGTTCTAGATACAACATTCAATCAGTAGAGGTAAGCACGTATTTTTGGGTGCGTGAGCGCAACGACACTGACGGAGTTAAAGTAAACACAAAGCAACAGCATACAGTGCGAGTCTATACAAAGTGCATTTAAGGAAATTGGTCAAACTAGATACATTTTTATAGACGGGTAAAAAAAAACTGGTACCTGTGGGTAATATGTAAGGAAAAAAAATGGAAAAAAATAGGGGTTTTTAAAAATATATTACAATGCAGTTGCTCGGAAATGGCCCCGTAACATTGCCACGGAGTGTATGTTTATGTACCCCATAAAACACATGTCATGTTATGTAATTTGAAATGAGATGATGAGGTTTTGTAAAGAAAAAAAAAAGAAAAAAAAATTTGAACTAATGAGCAAATAAACCATTTTTCATATACCAAAATTCAACTTCAGTGGCTATTCTGTGATCTAGTAAAGTTATTTTTTTTATCAAATGATGCATAAAAAGTAAGCAAAAAGCGAATAAAATACTGACAAAAATGTATGACGCAATAAAGAGTAGCTGATTTGATAATTCAGTGACCCTTTTGACAAGTGAGAGTATTACCTTTTTTATAAAGCTTCATACTGGCTTTACAGAATGACGGCAAAGAATTTTTACGCCTGACAAAATAATTATGACAAAAATCTTGATTTTTAGTAAAATAAAATATAAACGTAAATTATTTATTTTACTTTTTCAATAAAACAAATCTGATTTTTAACAAATAATTGAACTATTTAATAATTTCTGTAGGCGTAATTGGCATTTTATTTATCTTAGCCTTTGCCTCATAATTGTGAAAAAATATTTTGCTCGCCATTGTTTTGCCCGCATTTGGAATTATTTGTTCAACAAAATTATTTTTGTGTTATAAAAATGTTAATTCCTTAATGTTTTGTGTTCAATCGTAAAATATTAGTGCACATTGTTCAATTGTAACAAGTTTTCAGTGAATGTTTATTGGAAATACTATCTTATAAGAACTTTGGATATACCTGTACGATGTAAGTTTTTGACAACAATTTTTTAGTTTCTTTTCCTCGGCTACTGCATTGTAAAACGTTGAACAATATACGTGCCTTAGGTAATGTGTAACTGGAGCCCTATAAAACACTCGCTTCGCTCGTGTTTCAAATGGGCTCACGTTACACATTACCTACGACACTAGTATCGTTAATAACTATATAAAATCCAGTCACTTACTTACAAAAAAAGCACATTTGTTTAATTAAAAGCACAGTAACAGAGCAAATGGATACGCCTTTTTGTTGTGAACCAGTTTATGTTTTCTGTATTGTGAAGATATTTTTCGACCTCCAGACTCCGCCTTATCTACACTTACTGGGCTTTTTTATAATTCGAATGGCACTGCACGGCATGTCAAAATTTGAATTACTATTGTCCCCTATATTCCCAGCTTCTAGTATCACTTGTACATAGAAGGCAATGGTAGTACAATTTTGCCGTGCCGTTTTCGTATCATAAAAGGTCCATTCGGTGCGTATAAATAGTCTCTAAACACATAAGAAACGTGTTCAGCAGCTCGAGTACAATGGTGATAGCGTGCGTGATGCGCCGCTGTCCTATATCAAAATGTTAACATTGACAACGCCAGTAGGGCAAGCAATCAAAGTGAAGTTTCAGCGTCAGCCGTGTGGCGCGCCGCGCGAGTTTGTCGCTATCGTGTTCGAGCTGCAGAAGAACGTACCGAAGAAGTGCATACCAGTTGTATCCATGTAGAGCCGAGTCCTACAGTGTTTGTTATTACAAGATTGTTTAAAATTGCAAATACACTACTTAACAATTAATGTGATTATTCAGCGTCTTTTATCTTGGATTAACAAGGATAGCGGGAAAGAAGGTACGAGGGGAGGAGAATTTCGCATTTTTACGTATACTCACTCTTATCATAACAGCACAGAGTATATTTAAGCATTGATTGTCTCTTTCTCTTACTATCGAAATGACTAATACGACTGCTACTTAAGTATACATCAGAGTCTGAGTCATGTTCTATATACGGAACTAAGAAAATAAGTTTCGAGTTGTTTGAAGAGAAAATATTATTTCACATTTCAATTTAGTTCTTTTTTTTGTGGAAAGTTGATTAATTTATTGAGCAGATTCGCATACCTACTTTAAAAACATTGGGTCTTTTTATAATTCGAACGGCATGGCACGGCACTTCAAAATTTGAATTACAATTGAACCCTATGTTCTCAGCTTCTAGCATTACTATTACATAGTAGGCAAGATAATACAATTTTACCGTGCCGTACAAGTTTACACACACACACACACACACAAGCACAGGCACCCGCTCACTTTATTTGTTTCATTTATTTGTTTTACCTACTTGTTTAATATTATATGGAAGAGCGGAGCTTCCTGACACGGGCGATTTTTCGTCTTCTCCAACACTTAGTTTTAAACAAAACCATTTTGTAAAGCAAATAAAGCATTGTATATTTTTTGTATTTTTTTTTTGTTTTCGAATTATAAAAAGGCCCATTTATTTGCCTATTTCAATAGAGGACGACTTGTCGTATTTTGTTTGTGGCAACGAATACTAATTTTTTTTGTCAGAAAAATTAGTATTTAATTTATTTTTTTTGGAAACTTAAAACATACAGTCAGATTATGGTTTTCAGTATTTCAGTTTATCCTGCTATGTTTTCTCTTGTTATCTATTATGATTGTAATGATCACTTTTTGTGTATCTAAAATGGATTTTTTAAAAGTTTAATACTGTAATGTTAAGTTCAAATAAAAAAGAAACACACGAGTTCATCATGAAGCGATTTTATTTTAAAAAAACTGATTTTACTGAATTCTTAGGTATTATAAATCAAAATGACTATGTGTATAGATATGGAAGAGCGTGGCTTTCTGGCGCAGATACTCTACACTTAAAAGAAGGCCACAGTAACTGCATAAGATAAATCGATGAAATATTTATTCACAGAGACAATACACAAAGGAATTAAAATATTAACACACACAACAAGAAATAACATACAAGAAAAAGATAAGAAAGTAAGACCGTTATAAAGTGGAGCGTGTATGTACTGTACCAGTAAATAAATGTACATTATTTTTTTAAGCAAAATATATTTTTCATTTCATCATAAATGGTACATAAATGAATAACAAGCCACCATCAAAGGATGGGCAACAGCTTTTTTATTTG
The DNA here is from genome assembly GCA_949987775.1 of Aproaerema taeniolella. Taxonomy (NCBI): domain Eukaryota; kingdom Metazoa; phylum Arthropoda; class Insecta; order Lepidoptera; family Gelechiidae; genus Aproaerema; species Aproaerema taeniolella. Next base: position 17,008,868 of record OX465248.1, read on the forward strand.
AAAAAATAAAGTTTCCTTTAACTAAACTTTTTGGAAAGTGCATTTGGTACCTATCAAAATATTTCTAAAATTCGACTTCAAAATAAAATTTTCTTGTATTTTACTCAACCGAAGACATTTCTGTACCAGTCTCTAGATAAGTCAAGCCAAGTATTTTCAAGAGAGTTGTCCGTTTTCGGTTTCTTGTCGTACCTCTTTGTTCTAAGTATTGCGTGCAGTAACTCAGACGAATCTGACATTATAGCAGGTAATACCTCAATGTCTTCTTCTGTTCTGGCGTTTTTAAGTTGTCTAAAATGTGTAAAAATTATTTAATTTTTACAGTTATCAAACTAGATTAAAAATCGATAAAAAGAAAAAAAGATGAATATAAAAATGATACGTTTTAGTACGATTTTATGAGTATTAGTTATGAAAAACGAAGCGTAAACTTTTTTTTTTTATATTTTTAACTAATTCAATGTGAAAGGTGTTATTTTAGCTGCGCTTATTAACAAACATTCAACATGTTGTCAACAAACATGTTGAAACAAGTTTTCATTATTAATTTTTAAAAACATTGAAGAAAATACCAATTTGTTGATAGCTTAAGTACAATTTAGCCGGAAAAAGGTCACTCTTGCTTTTCTCTTTAAAAATTTATATTGCTACTAGCTTTCCGACCGCGGATCCGCCCGCGTGGACTACAGGTTATATCGTGCTCAACTGTGGGATAAAATGTAGCTTATGTCCTTTCCCAGGCTCTAATCTATCTCTGTACCGAATTTCATCAAAATCGGTTCATTAGTTTAGGCGTGAAAGACGGCAGACAGAGTTACTTTCGCATTTATAATATTACAAGTGATATAAGTAATAAGTATATAAGTAATATAAGTAAATAAGTAAAATAGTAAAGTAATAGTAATTTCGCATTTTCGATTCGGCTTCATTATTTTCATTCTAAAAGCAAGTGTTGTCTCAATATAAAAAAAAAACATTTATTTAAGAACTAGGTTTCCACCCGCGACTTCATTTACGTGAACAATGTATGAAATTTGGATAGTTCTCAATTTTGCCAACTGAACATATAAAATGGCCTCCGTTCCATTGACACCCAACTTAAGTTACAGAATAGGGGCCCTGGACTTGATCCTGTGTCTTTTACACTTATGCATATATTCAAAGGCAAGCGGACTACGTATTTATATGTTCAAAAAAAATTGGCAATACATTGTGTATTCACAATATGTATATACACAAGTTTGGCGTATATATCTGTGTACCTGTTGGCCGTTTAAAAGTTTTACGTAATTAATGTCGCAGTTTATAATTTTTATTTTCATTTCAGAGTTTTTTATTTTATTTTTAATATTTATATAATGTTTATCTCTTATAAAACAATGTTAACTACGTAGTATATGTTTAACATGTTTTATGCATAAAAAATTATGTTTTATGATATTTTGTACATTTAAATTCAAAATTTTTAATCTACTAATTTAGGTAATTTATTTAACTTATCGGTAGGAAACTCTTTTGCATGTGATATTTTATTTTATTAATAGTTTGAGGTCTGTAACGCCTGAGATACAGGTAATTTTAATTAACATAGTTCAGGCACATAGTATTAAGTTTTCCCTTTTATTTTGTACACATAGCCCTAAGTTTATTACTGTGTACCTGTTGGCCGTTTAAAAGTTTTACGTAATTAATGTCGCAGTTTATAATTTTTATTTTCATTTCAGAGTTTTTTATTTTATTTTTAATATTTATATAATGTTTATCTCTTATAAAACAATGTTAACTACGTAGTATATGTTTAACATGTTTTATGCATAAAAAGTTATGTTTTATGATATTTTGTACATTTAAATTCAAAATTTTTAATCTACTAATTTAGGTAATTTATTTAACTTATCGGTAGGAAACTCTTTTGCATGTGATATTTTATTTTATTAATAGTTTGAGGTCTGTAACGCCTGAGATACAGGTAATTTTAATTAACATAGTTCAGGCACATAGTATTAAGTTTTCCCTTTTATTTTGTACACATAGCCCTAAGTTTATTACTGTGTAATTCTTGGTTTAATGAATAAATTTTTATTTTATTTATTTTTATTTTACTTTAAAATTAAATTTTGGAAATTTTAAATTTGGAATGTTACCTGGAACTTTAAATACTGAAATTATTTAATAAATTAATTGGAAATACACTACTGACAATTAATGTGATTATTCAGCGTCTTTTATCTTGGATTAACAAGGCTAGCGGGAGAGAAGGTACGAGGGAAGGAGAATTTCGCATTTTTATGTATTGTATACGTACGTCGTACTATTATATGATAATACTATTATATGGAGTGGCTTTATATTAGCTGGCAAAACTGTAGGAGATTCTTTTCATGAAAATAAACAAATTTCCCCGAGAAACTCATATCTGGGGGCACGGTCGTGTTAGTTGAATAGGTAGTGATCCTTATAAATAGAATAGCATACACTTGTCAAACCAAATCAGGGGCCATTTTGTGGTTTGAATACTCTGATAACAGGGCAAGTCAAATTCGCCACATACTTGACTACCTACACGATAAAAACATGAAGTTATTACATAGATGCAGTTTTAGGTGCTGGTAGATGCATAAACAGCTGACTGTACTCGTATGTGGAAGAAGAACTTTGCGAGACTTACTATTTTTTTTACATGCTTTAAGTATGTTTTTGTTGGGATAAAATTCTTAGACTTTTATTATTTAACTTTTTAAATATGTTGGTGGTATGCAATAAAATAAATTGTATTGTATAGAGGCCAGGTTACTCTATTTTCATTGCAAAACCGCTCTTATCACAACAGCACAGAGTGCAGGCGTGTGGTAACCTGAGTTGCGGCCGTCTGTACTTAGGCCCGTATATTTAAGCATTGATTGTCTCTTTGTCTCACTATCGAAATGACTAATGCTACTTAAGTATAGATCAGAGTCTGAATCGTGTTCTATATACGGACATAAGACAATAAGTTTCGCGTTGTTTGAAGACAAAATATTTTTTCACATCTCAACTTAGTTCCTTTTTTTGTGAAAAGTTATTTAATTTATTAGGCAGATTCACATATCTACTTTGGGCGTTTTTATAAATACATTGGGCCTTTTTATAATTCGAATGGCATGGCACGGTACGGTTTCTCAAAATTTGAATTATCATTGAACTCTATGTTCTCAGCTTCTAGTATTACTATTACGAGGCAAGGTAACATAATTTACCGTGCTGTTTTCGAATCATAAAAAGGCCCATTAGAACCAATCAATTAAGGCGACTACAGCACCCAATAAAGGCAGCACACATAGGAATAGTGCCATCTTCGTCTCTCAACAGGCCTGGGCCGGCAGTGCGAACACGAAGTTTACGGAATATGAACGCGTGCGTGCATAAAAACATGTTCGAAAGTTAGAAAAATGAGATTTATGGAAAGGTAACAGCTTAAATCGAAAAATGCGTTAATTACTTATCGAGAGTGTTCAATCACGAACATTTTGATAGCAAATTCAAGTTCTTGTGTGCATTTTACTATCGTTTTTACAGCTTAAAAGATACACAATATTGGTATTTAGAGGTGACTTTGTGAGCTTTTTCTATCGAACCAAAAGTGCTGAATCAGGTTTTCAGCATCTACTTATCTAGTTTATGTCCTGAATATTACCGTAGTATTTTTTCTTCGATTTAATGCAGTGCGTCATGCTTATCTACGCATCATAAAATCGTAATTTAGGTGCTGCAGTCGCCTTAATTTCCAAAAAGAGACAAAACTGTTCCCTGTGGAGACGGATACGTTCCTCTGAGGTGAAAGGGTGTTTTTTTTTAACTCTTTTTCCTGGCTGAACAGGTTGGCAGCAAAACAACGCTCGGAACAAGTAGAGGGTGCATTCGAGTAAGTATGGGAAATTCCAATATCTTCAGATTCTACTCCTCATCAAGGAGCGACCCATCTTTCTTTCGGAAGTATCGTAGATGGATCGGCGGTGCTTGAATATCCCTCACCATAAGATCATCGGTTAATTTGCAACTAATGTAGATACAAAACTTAGGAAACGAGTCATTGGCGACACTGGGAATCGAACTCGGTGCCTCTTGCTTACCAGTCCGATTCCGATGGTCAAACAGCTAAGGCCGCCTTTTTGTACATTCTGTTTGTTTGTTTATTTGTGTTTATGTTCTTTTTGTTTGATTCTGGTTTGCAATAAGGTATAATTCATTGTAATGGGTCTGACTCATGACTGAAATATTATTTGTAGTAATAAAAATAATATTGAAACTTAATAAGTCAACAACGGTAAAATATATAATTAGTTTTATTTTCGAATATTATAATCACAATTTTGTTTCTGAACGTCGACTGAGAATCTAATACAAAGTGTAAAAGACCGTCATGATCATCCGGAATGATTTCTTTAGGATTTTTAAAAATGTACATGCTTTTTTATTCCCGCCGCACCATAAAGTAATTACTTGAATACATTTTATTTTGCAATCAAATACTATAAGAAAAGTGTTTAGTTACAAAATCTCGCGATGTACGTCACATTTTAATAGCACAGCTTCATGCGAGGCGCACTATTGTCGCGCCAAATGGTAATAATTCCTTATAGTCTAGTCGAGAAGTGATTTCTCTGCCAATAACAGTAACGAGTCTATTTAAAAAAACGGCGATTAGTGCATCGGATTCAGAATTTAATTCTGAGAATGGGGAATTTTTTGAATGTATCCGCTATTAAAAATTCAATTTGTTATAAACAAAAAACGAAGAGAAAAAAAGGATCTCTGTTTTGTAGCTATAATTTCAAAAATATTGAAGGTAAACGAAATTTGACAAAAAGATCCTAAGTGAGGAGAAGATTTTAGTACAAAAAGTCTCGACTCCCAAAATTGTAGCTCCATTATTTATAATTTTAATATAACGTTGAAAATTGTGCTACGCGCGCCTATAATTATTTTTATATTAACATATTGCATTGAGTAGCTTAGGTAAATTTTTTTAAATGTTAATTGTTTAAATAATTGTTATAAACAAATAAACAAGTTGAATATTTTTGAAAAAAAATCATGTTATTGTCTTAGTGAAATAATGATTTAAAAAAAAATTCTTAATTTTTTTTTACTTAATGTTTTTTTTCATTTATCTACCATTTAAATTATTAATTATGAAATCATTTCTTTATATACTGGGTGAAAAAAAACCTCCTAGCTACGAGGAGTGATCAAAAAGTAGTGATAATGACCCACTTGTACAATTCATAATTTACTGATCCTTACCAATAATTAAAGATCATTTAATGACGAGATTAGATACAAAAAATTAAGTCTTAATTTCAAAAAACATAGAAACCGTGTCTAGTTGTTGACGAATTCCAACGTAAAATATAATTATGAAGAAAAACGAAGTGCGAGCCGTTATAAAATACCTCAGTTTAAAAAAGTTAACGACGCAAGAGATCCATCGTGGTTTGGTGGATACTTTAGGTCGGTCTGCTCCGCCATATTCTACTGTGGCAAGATGGTCAGTTCAATTCAAGACTGGAAGAACATCGACAGAAGATGAGCATGCTCGGGCCGGCCACCAACGTCAGTTACGCAGGAAAACATTGAAAAAGTCGAAAAGATTGTTTTAGACGGTCGTCGTGTTACAATGCGTAATTTAGTCCAGGAAACTGGCATTTCATATGGCAGCAGCGAAACCGCCGCGCGTAGCACAATTTTCAACGTTATATTAAAATTATAAATAATGGAGCTACAACTTTGGGAGTCGAGACTTTTTGTACTAAAATGTTCTCCTCACTTAGGATATTTTTTTAAATTTCATTTATCTTCAATATTTTTGAAGTTATAGCTACAAAACGGAGACCCCCTTTTTAGGGTTCCGTTCCCAAAGGGAAAAATGAGACCCTATTACTAAGGCTCCGCTGTCCGTCCGTCTGTCCGTCCGGTCCGTCCGTCCATCTGTCAGCAGGCTGTATCTCATGAACCGTGATAGTTAGACAGTTGAAATTTTCGCAGATGGGGTATTTCTTTGTGCCCTATAACAACAAATACTAAAAACCAGAATAAAATAAATATTTAAGCGGGCTCCCATACAAAAAACGCGTTTTTTTTGCTTGATTTATAGAAAGTCTCTCCGAGGCTGTATTTCATGAACTGTGATAGTTAGACAATTGAAAGTTTCACAGATGGTGTATTTTAGTTGCAGCTATAACATTAAATACTAAAAAGTAGAATAAATTAAATATTTTACAATGCAGTTACTTACAAAAATGTATGACGCAAGTAGCTAATTTGATAATTCGTGACTCTTTTGACAAGTGAGAGTATTACCTTTTTTATAAAGCTTCATACTGGCTGTATAGAATGACAGCAAAGAGTTTTTTAAGACTGCCAATTTTTTTTTTTACGAAAATCTTGATTTTCAGTTAAATAAAAAAGTAAATTTGATTTTTAACAAATAATTAAACTATTTAATAATTTCTGTAGGCGTAGTTGGCATTTTATTTACTTAGCCTTTGCCTCATAATTGTTGAAAAATATTTAGTTCGTCATTGATTTGTACACATATTTTAGTCGATATTTATAACGGCAACAGGTAGATGCTTGAAATATTCACAGAATATTTGGTAATATATTAACTTTAAAAATAAATAATTAAATTAAAATAAAACAAATATTTAAAATAATCCATAACAATATACGTGATTTTTTTGCTCGATATTGATAACGGCAACATGTGGACGCTTGTAATATTCACAGAACATTGAGTTATTAGGGTTCTGTTCCCAAAGGGAAAAAACGAGACCCTATTACTAAGGCTCCGCTGTCCGTCCGTCCGTCAGCAGGCTGTATCTCATGAACCGTGATAGTCAGACAGTTGAAATTTTTGCAGATGATGTATTTCTATTTGTCCTGTAACAACAAACACTAAAAACTAGAATACAATAAATATTTAAGGGAGCTCCCATACAAAAAAAGTGATTTTTTGCTCGTTTTTACAGAAAATCTGTCTGAGGCTGTATCTCATGAATCGTGATAGTTAGACAGTTGAAATTTTAACAAATAATTTATTTATATTGGTCCTATAACAAAAAATACTAAAATCCAGAATAAAATATATATTTAGGAGGCTCCCATACGAAAAATTTGATTTTTATGCTCGTTTTTATAGATAAGTCTGTCCGAGTCCACATCTCATGAATGTGATAGTTAGACAGTTGAAATTTTCACAGATTATGTATTTTAATTTTTGCTATAACAACCAATACTAAAAAGTGGAATAAGTTAAATATTTAAGCGGGCTCCCGTACAACAAACTTGATTTTTTTGCAGCTTTTATAGAGATAATGGTTTTTATAGAGTCCGACTCGCACTTGGCCGGTTTTATGGGTAATGGTACGGAACCCTTCGTGCGCCAGTCCAACTTGCACTTGGCAGGTTTTTTTTCTCTTCGTTTTTTTTATAACAAATTGATTTTTTAATGGCGGATAAATTTAAAAATTCCCCATTCTCAGAATTAAATTCTGAATCCAATCTTAATCGCCATGTTTAATTCCGAATCGCCATATTTTTAAGAGACTCGTAGCTTTTTTTGGCAGAAAACGCACTTCTCGACTAGACTGTTAACTTTTAAGGGAAAAGTGCCTATGTAACTAGTTTGACTGCAAGGTAAATACCACCATGTAATGTTTTCTACTTTCTGTATATACCAAGGGGACCAAGTGCAGATTTTATGGTATGAAACGTTTCAGCATAAAAATCTGTAACGTCTTTTGTACTTTTAGAAAGAACGTTGTGAACGTCTGGCGGAGCGCCTTCAAACCATACCGCAGGGCCATTTGGCGAGCTCAAATAATCTACGACGCTATCGAACAATCTCCCAAACTTGTCATAAATATTATTCAAAACATTTTCGCCTTGTCGGACATTAGGAAACTTTTCTTCTGTGGATGATTTTGGGTAACCGTAAGCATGATTTCTTGTATCTTCGTATTTGCTAAAATTTGAACATTTTAATAGACAAAATGAAATATTCTGATCTTTTCAGTGACTCATCAAATTTCAGACGAAGACCTTAAAGGTAAAATATTTACAAAGAAATAAGGATGGCTTTTCTAAGAAAGAAGTCTGAAAATATAAATGTAATTATAACAGAAAATAACGAGGATGGCATTAAAAACTCTGTTGTTAATTATTTGTATAGCATATCTCTTTAGGAAGAAATGCGAAATATTATAGGGTAGATAGATAACAGCTTTATTCACTCCAATGACATAATATATACAAGCTGTATATCTGCAAGCTTGCCATATTCATTGTACCTACTGCTTGTAAAGAACTTAAATAAATTATAAAGTAAAATTGAAAAAATTTCAAAACAAAAATTATTTATGTATTTTCATCGACAATTAATGCACAAAGCACTAATCTATCGATACATTATCGACACTCATGCACATCCCTATTACATGGCATGTACGGTTTGTCAACTGATCAATTACACAAACTATTTGCTGTCAAATAAGAAAAAGTAAAAGAAAAGTAAAAAACTTGACATTGGCACCAGTTTTGGCAGAAATGGTTGTTTGTTTTTTGGTTTTTTGCGAAATTTTTCATTTTATTGCCATTAATCAAAGAGAATTTAAACACTAGTGTTTTACCATTAATAGTAAGTTGAGTTGAACTCGGATTTTTACTGTTTGCGGTCACGCCACGGAGCAGTACGTAAAATTACTGAGAATAACACAATGGATCGGACGTAATGGGCCAGTTCCCTGGCCAGCGTGATCCCTGAATTTAACTTATTTGTGGGGAGATGTAAAAAGGTGTACACGGAGGAAATTTATTGTATTGATGTGATACGAAATAGAATTTTCAGTGAACCGTAAATGAATCATAAGGAAAGTCATCAGAACTGAGGATATACTAGGGACGGTCAAAAAGTCCGCGGAATGGCCGGGTTGGTGGGTATGAATTTACTCATCTAAGTAGGTGCTAATTAAGTAACTCATAATTAATATATATACCAAGTTTCAGCCTAATCGGGTTATTAGTGTTTGAGTTATTAACGAGTAAAGAAGTCAATCGGGAAGAAACTAGCCACTATGGAAAAATTCCTCACCAAACAAAGAAAGACACCTCAAACCATTTTTTAAGAGATGTCAGCTGTTTATGGGGACTCTGTTTCTTGGAAAACCATGATTTGTACATGGCACGCCCTTTTAAAACAAGAGAGGGGACTCCATTGAACACTACCTGGACGGCTGATTGAGGCTATCGCGTCAGAAATAATCGAAAAAGTTGAAAAACTTGTATTGGAAGATGCCCGGCTAAAGAAAAAACAGCTTGCAGCATTGGTTGGAGTATCAGAAGAAACCATTTTAAACAAGGTCCCCTACTCCATTTCGAAACTTGATTAATACGAAAATTTTTACATCGATGACCATTCACCGATACTTTGTTAATGCGATACACTGCTTCTTCGGTGTATCTTTTGTTCACTGTCACGTTACTTCGAAAATCTTACTTCGACAGCTTGTCCTGTCGATGTTTGTTTGACCTATGTAATATTTCTTCGTGGTTTCTTATATCGATGTAATTTTATTCTATGTTATATTACCTAGAAAAGTTTTTATACGGTTTTCCCACGGGTTCCGTCATACCCAAGGGTGGCAACGGGACCCTATTACTAAGCCTTTGCTGTCTGTCCGTCTGTCTGTCTGTGTGTCCGTTCGTCTGTCCGTCACCAGCCTGTGTCTCATGAACCGTGATAGCTAGATAGTTGAAATTTTCACAGATGATGTACCTCTGTTGCCGCTATAACCACAAATACTAAAACCAGTAAAGAATAAACATAAAAACTAGTGGACCGATTTTGATGAAGTTTGACACAGAGATAGATTAAACCTTGGGGAAGAACAGACTTTTTTATTTATTTATCCCTTTCGGGAAAGGCAAGGGAAACTGTGTCCTTACGTCCATGTCTACAGTGAAAAATCTTCTTTCTCCATCTTTTTAACCTAAGTCCTAAGCTCCTCATGTTCACGAAAACTGGCGGCGAGAAGCACAACCGCGAGGATCTTTATCGGAACCAAACGGAGCAGAAAAACTGTTTTTACTTGAATCTTTTATCACTACACGAATTTTAGTTAATTTACTACATAATACCTATCACTATTATGCATAAAACAACTCTTTCACATAGAAAACTAAAATTAAATTGGAACAGCCACCGCCCACCGCCGAGTTTTTGTCAAAGATCCTACATTTAACAATATAAATGAAATAAACGCTTCACACTCAAAGGCCCACATTAATGTTTTCCCTTGTGTCGTGGGTCCCTTGGAACACACAAAGACAAACACAAACACCCATGACCCGAGAACAAACATCTGCTTTTTACACCAATATTTGCTCCGACTGGGAATCGAACCCAGGACCCGCCGATCAAGAGGCATGTTAGGTCTCAACAACTAACATGTCCTGAAAATATGAATTAAATAGGACAACTGTAACATTAAAAAAAAAAACTCGATTGATTTGGGTCTGAACGACTATAAAATATTAGTACTACTAATAGGCCCTTGGGTTGTTATGAGTAGAGGTCAATTTAATGACTTGGGCCTTAGGAGGCTACAGCTTAGACCTGGCCCCTAGCGACTATTATTTGTTTCAAAAAATGAGGAAATAACTACGTGTTTTTTTTACGGTCATTGCCGTGAAGTGAAGACGGCGATTTTGGCTTATTTTGACACAGAAGACAAATCTTTTTTTTTCGACGGTAACGTTAAGTTATTTGACAGATTCAATAAATGTATCAGGGTCGAGGTAGAATACACTGAAAACGAATAATAGTTTGATATCTCATTTCATTATCCTTCCCTATCGTTCCGCGAACTTTTTGACCTCCCCTCGTATCATATTCACCAACTGAGACCAGCTTGATGAAGACGTGCTTACTTTGAGGCATTGACTCCTTACTGCGTTCCAAACAGTACACGTATTCGTTTTGGGTTGTTAAAAGAAGAATTTGCGACTCTGCTTGATTGTATTTAGTGCGAAATGATGGGTACTCTAGGATGACTATGAACGTAACTGCCAACTAGAATTTAGAATACTGTGTAACTGTGTAAATAAAATAAAAATACTGTGTAAATGTTGTGATTTAGGCTTTTTACATCGCCAAAAATTCCTTATTTATTAGTAGGTAATATTTTTTCTTCTTCGTTACATACTCTCACTGCTAAAGCATTTATATGTTTCTGACGGTGAAAATCCCGTATAACTCTAAAATTAAAAAAAGTTGTATAACCCCAGACATTTATTGCGTATAACTTTTAAACGGCTAAACCGGTTTTGATCAACTAAAGCTAAGAACGATCTTAGTCACGACAGCTTTCAAACATAAAAGCCGCATCAAAATCGGTTGATTCGTTTAGGAGCTACGATGCCATAAACAGACACACAGACATACAGATACACAGAAACTATAGCCTTATAATTTATAACACACCTTTTTTATCGGGGTTAAAAAGTAAAAAGGAAAGTCTGAAATATTTTATTTTGTTTATCATTTGATTTGAGATAAACGAACATTACGTAAATTTCTATTGCTCCTAAAATTAATATGGACAGGAAAACATTTATGTAGTTTATTCCGGACCACACTTTAAAAAAAGTTTTGTTTAATTTTTGTAGTTCATAAAGTTTTCCGTTTTGGAAGTTATCGAATAAAGTAAGAAACATGACTTACAATCACGTCGGTGAATATGGCAAGCTTGCAAATATCTACCCTGTATACAGGGTGTTAAGTAATTCGATTTTATCCTCTCAGGTGGTGAATCAGCCCATGAAACTGAACAACTTTCCCTAAGTACAAATGCCGAAATACGAAAAAAATTTTTTGACTTCCCATACAAAATTATTTATCAGCTGATGCAATTTGTATGGGAAGCTAAATTTTTTTTTCGTATTTCGGCATTTGTTCTTAGGGAATGTTGTTCAGTTTCATGGGCTGATTCACCACCCGAGAGGATAAGATCGAATTACTTAACACCCTGTATAACTATTGACACAATTTACAATCAGTAAACAGGAGAGTGAGGAGGCACTGACTCAGCATTATGCTGTAAACGAGTTCTAGAGTGCTGATTTTCCGTCAGGATCTAGATGGAGTTATAGCAAGATGTGAAATAAATAAAAGAGAATCTTAGGTGATGTAGAAGAAGTTAATAGGAGCATTGTAAAGAAATTATGTATAAACCAATGTTAAACCCTTGTGTGCAAGATTTGTATCGCACGCGGCGTAAACAAGCGCGCGACAGGACACAAAGATTAAGAATTAATGCGATAGTTAATATTCAATGTAAAAAACAATTTATTTGATGGGTAAAAATATATTAAAAATGCTCGTTATTATTCATTATAATTTATGATATATAAGTAGGTAAATTTCTAGGTTGGGTAGTTTTGGAGTATGTTTGAAACGTAAGGTTAAGGTATAGAAGCAAAACTGAACAGCGTTTAGGGTGTCATTTTAGTATAATCTACGCAGCCAAACCACGAATGCCAGCTGCTGATAGCGGCGCGCAGCAGTTCATACAAAAAAGTATTTGTACAGCGCCTGTTGTGGGAAAAGTTAACTCAATATTCAGTGTTTTTTTTTCGAAATTAAAAGAAAAATTACTTATTTTACATAAATGGCAAACCCTGAATTTTAATTTTTGACACTCGAATTTATTACCAATCTTAGTGATTTTTACACTAGTTCCATTTGTTTATTTTATACTAGCTTTTCACCCGGGACTTCGTTCCTGTGAGATTTTGTCCGTCAACTTTCCAATGTATTTAATAGTTATTCTGGTATTCGGGGTAGAGACAAATACAACAAATAAATACCACGAAAATCGGTTCAGCCGTTCTTGAGTTATAAGTGTTCGAACAAACCCGGCTCTGTTTTATTATAAAGATTTTTATGCGACCGGTTTTGATTATAAAACCAATAGGGGAATAAATTTAGGGGGTACTTAAAAAACTGTTTTTTAAGTATCCCCCTAAATTTCGTTTGAACTAATACACGCCTGAAGATGATGTAATCGAAAATGGTTGCATAATAATATAAACAAGTGGAACTAGTGTAAAAATCATGTCTTTCATTGGTAATAATACGGAGTTCCATCAAGAAGCAACAACACAAAGTATAAACTACTCCATTTTATGTTAAATAACGCAGCCTAACATTTTCATTCAAAATTAACATATTTAAGACGACGTGGCATTGTACGTCGCCGTGAGATCATTTTCTCGAGCAAACTTTTCAACGCATCGAGAGAACCTTTAACAAATTTTGCTGTGGGTTCGAAGAAATCTTCAAAAAAATTTTTCGAAGGTGGATTGTTATACAACTTTTTCGGATACGTCACTGCTTGTATGGTGACAGTTGACATTTGTGTTGTTATTAAAACTTCTTCTTTGCTTGTTGTTGTCGTTGTTTCTTCTTTTTTCTGTGTCGTTGTTGTCGGTTCTTCTTTCATTGTCGTTGTTGTTACTGGTAGTTCTTCCTCATTCTTCATTATTGTGGGTGGTTCAAAATGTAACTGACCTTGATGCTGTGGAGTTTCATCATAGTAGACAATATCATATCCATCCTCGCCTAGTGTTCTTTCAATATGTTTGTTTACTTTTTCCAGTTTTCTATAATATAATAAGATTTTTTAGGTTCTAAAAATAAATACTATATTGATTTAGAGTTATAACTACTAAACGATATTTAAAATCGGACAGGATGTTATTTTAGTTCAAATGTAATTTGATATTTCTTATTTTTTGTTGAATATTGCTAGGCAGAAGAGACAAAGGGATAATGAGTAATTCAGAAAAGTTATGTTTAAAGAACATTTATTATTAAAAAAGATAGAAATGTCACTTACATGATACAAGTGTGGTCTTTTTACATTTTATGCGTTCGCCACTGAGTAGGCCATAATAATAATAATTAACCACAACACAATTTCAATAATCACTATTCCGACACTACTGTCGTGATTTATAATTTTCAAGTTGTTTCGTGACATATTTGTCCAAACATAGGCACAGTTCTTGGCTCGCGATTGGTTAAACGTCGACCAACCACGAGCTAAAAATGTATTTTGAAGTAGGGATTAAAAAGGGAGAGGGAATACGGCCGCTAGCCGAGCCCAAGCAGTCACTTTTTAACGAGTTCTCGAATCGAACAGTTGTCTGGAAAGACATTATACGGTTAAAGATTAAAACAAAGTTGTGAATTTACTAGTAGACAAATTGAAGAAATAAATCAAGATTATCAAAGATTTTCTGCTTTTTTATTGAGTTCACCAAACTATTCTGCCTATAAATTTTATGGATTCACAGTTTAATGAGTTTTAATTTTTGATTCAATTACGTGGGGCCACAGTTTTTTCTTTACGATGTTTACTGAGGTTGCTGAGTTATCTGTTCCCTAAAGCTAGTGATACTACTCGTATTACTCAAAATTCCGGACTCAAGCTATATATACATATGTTTAATGCTCTTATTTTCTTTTTGTCTCTTGGCAAATTGTGTGTTTCCGAAATTATAACTCAACAAAAATTTAAATGTTTATAGACGATAAATATAATATGTAATAGACATGAAAAAAAAAGTAATTTCTGAATTCAAATTACTGTAGGCGGTAAATCTAAAAAATCATACATATATAAAAAAAATATTAGTGTGTATTCGGAAAATCGATGAATGACGTACCCATTAAGAAATAAGAAACGTAGTACAGATTTAACGACACGCACAGGGCCTTTTTATAATTCAAAAACGGCACGGCAAAATTTATAACCATTGCTTCTTATATTCTAGTGATACTAGAAGCTGGGAACATAAAAGGCAATGGTAATACAAATTCTGCCGTATCGTGCCATGCCGTTTGAATTGCAAAAAAGCCCATACAGTTGCACACTTCGGTGGCTCAGTGATATCGCAGGCATGCATGGCACCACAGGAAAGTAAATTACTTTAGTACGGTTTGAAATATTAAATTCGCCTTTAATATATTGTTCACGCTTTTACGAATAATCTATACTATCTATACTATAGTAAAATCGTAAACCAAAAACATCTGTACATTGAAAATATAAAAAAAAATGTCCAGGGCGACTCAGAATCAGTAACTGAGTATTTTAGAATGACTTTTGGAGACTTTGTCTGTTTGTTTGTTTGATTGTTTGATAGAGCATCACTTGGAAACTACTAGATGGAATTTTATGAAACTTGGTATAGTGGTAGCCTGTCTTCCTGAGCAAGCTTTAGGCTACAAAAATTTTCAAAATTTTGCCAATAAATAGAAAACATACAACAAAAAACCCCTGAAAAAATTCGAAGCTAAGAGCTTTTCAGTACATTTTACTCATACCATAGAGATCAACGTATTTTTGACATACATATAGGCTAGAGGTAAGCTTGACGTAAGCATTTGATTAAAGGGCCGGATTAAATTCTATGGAATATTTGTATGGTAGATCCTTTCTCCATTTTTAACCGACTTCAAAAAACGAGGAGGTTCTATGTTCGAATGTATTTACCTTTTTTGTTTTTTGTTATGTGTGTTGACCGATTTCTCCGCCATTTATAGACCGATTATCAAAATTCTTTATTTCTTTGAAAGAGTATACTCCAGAGGTGGTCCCATTGTCATTAGGTATGTCAGGACCTGATGATGGAATCTTAGGGAAATCAAGGGAAACCCTGGAAGTTAACAGGCACTAACATTGTTTCTCACGTAAGTACATTCTACTATTTACACTAAACATTTCAAAAATAAATAAACTTTTTATAAAAAATTAAACCAACTTAAAAAAATGAAAAATAAAGACGTAGCATTTAATGAGCTACGTACCTACTGATATTTATTTGTCAACGAGTTTGGTTGAGTGGTAGAGTTACCCTGCCTGTAAATATAAAAAAAAAGTTGTCAGTTTCTGGGTTCGATGGGGCAACTTATTTTTTTCTATGTCTATGGATGGGGCAAACATTTATGTGAAAAGCAGATATTTATTCTAGGTTCTGGATTTGTCTTTGTTTGTGTTCCAGTGGACCCAAACGAAGGAACTTTAGTGCGCAAACTTTAATGTGTGGTGTTAATTGATTAAACAAAAAAGTTTCTTATGCATTAAATTATTTCATTAAATTAGGTCCTTTTCATACCGGCGCCGACGTCAAAAAAATATTTCTCTCTATTTGCCATATTCCTCTATGAATTCACCTATTTACTGTTTTACCCGTTACCACTACTTACTCGTGAATATAGCTTTAAAAAATTATTTTACCCTTTTTGAAGGCGGGTCAAAGTTTACAACTTTTCTCAGGAACGCGAAATACAATATAAACAACATATTGACCCCTTAGTCTATTAAAAGCAGCAAGTGTAAAACAAGTATTGTAAGTATTATAACAAGTATTATAAAAAAAAAATATATATAATTATAATGTACCAGCTGCCCACTCTTCCCAGGCATACTGTAAAGTCAGTAAAGGGACGCGATGGTTTTGTTGACGAAAAGCTGACGACCTTTTACCACTAACATCATTTTCATCTTATAACTCTCTGAATTTATGTCAAACGTGACATCAAGTGGTTTTAAAACGACTGATGCTCTGTCTACACCAATAGGGTTTATAGGCGTGAACGTATGTATGTGTATGTATGAAACAACTATGTTTGAGCTTTGTCTTCAGATCCAATGTAATAAAAGTAATGGTCAAGTTTTCAAATAAAAAAAAACATTTTTAGAAATCAACGAAATTATGAAGTTGGTGCTTGAAGAAAATACGTCAGTTTCATGTATAGTTCCGTAAATGTAGTGTACTCTGTTTTGTCAGAAAAATTAACACGCAAACGAAGTTGCGGGCATCAGCTAGTAGCTAAATAAAAGAGCGCACCATCATTTGAAAGTAAAATACTGTCAAATAATTTTGTTTCTACTTTAAAAAAAAAGGGATACAGGGTGAGGTAGCTAAAGAGATAAGTGCACATTTCTTACGTAGTAATAATTTACCTAATTTGCACCAGGCATCGGGATACTGAAAATTATTTCAGTATTTTCAGTAAATATTTGGTAGGGTATGTTAAAAGTAACTACTGTTTATATTGTTAACTATTTAAGGTTTTTAATCGCTCACTGTACTCATGGTCTTAACTACTTCACAAAAAATACTTTACCTTCGCTTAGCTTTTCATTTCACTTATTATTTTCAGTTTGTAACTTATTTTTTGGGTTATTAGTTATTTTATTCTACGGCAGAACCTTTAAATTCGTTTTATTATATAATATGATATTATTTGTAAGTTTATCGTGTCAGACAAAGTGACCTCGTCTTTTATATTTTACTTTATTGACGGCTACATTCAGGTCATTCAGTTTATTTTCTTTTTCTTCGACATCTCTTTTTTTTGATATTCTTTGGTGGTTTTCATAATGCTCATAATTTTTTGATCTTGTGTGTTCATTCGACGAAGAACTGAATCTATGAAATGTTCTAATCTGTTCCAAGTTTGGTACACCCAGTGTACAGCTTTATTACTTGTTTCGTTTAACTTTTTTTGAAGATGGTCTACTTCTCCTTTCACGTTTGCCCATACATTTTTAATATTTCCAGTATTTTCACTTTCCTCCGATTTCGATCGTACATCTGATTCAAGTATGTCTTCTTGCATATTACCTTTATGTAAAATATCGTAGTATACGTCATTTTCGACAGAAATTGACCTAAATCTATGAAAATTACTTCTTAAAGATTTTTTATCTTTGTTTTTTTGCTTGTGAATTTTTGAGTTTTTTTCTGATTTGCTTTGATTGAAATGTCTGCGATACTTTAATTCTTTCCGTTGGAGCTTGCTAAAATGTATTGTTTTTTAAAATAAAAAACCCGTAAGGTAAGGTACAGGCTGTATAGAAGTATTAATTAAAATAAATAGGTATAAAGCAAATGAATACAGGATGTTGTTTTAGTTAAATTTTCAACATTGATAATTCTGTCAGTCATTAAAGTTATTTAATCAAATATTAATTTTAACAAAATATTTTTTCAATTAATTATAATTTTAAGGAATACTTTTAATAGAAAAAAGCCATTATTACAAATTCGAGTATCGTTTACCAGAGGCAAGCTCAGAATATTTTTTTTTTAATAAGTAGTAACAGACACGATATAATTTAGTTTAATTTTCAAATACAAATTGATAAACGTTTTGTAGGAATAGTAGCTCCGTTTCCTAGCCCGACATGATATAGTTTAAAAACTTATTAAAATGTTCTACAGCATTTCCTACTAACGCTTTATAACCTTCAACTAGGCCAGTTTCTGGTACTTTTTTAAAAATTGTACCAAGTTCATTTAAAAAGTTTTTAGAAGTTTCACCAACATTTTCAGGATCATAAATACTTTGCCGGCTTATTAGAATAAAAGGTAATACATTATTTTGAGACTGTGGTATCCATGGAGCTTCAGTAAAGTTCGATTTCACCATTACAAGCATCGATTCATCTCGTTCTGTACTGTTTCTTGGTAATTTTTTCTTAGATTTTCCTCTTTCCAGCTTCTCTTTTTTTTTATTTACATCACTTTTATTTTCTTTGTGCCCATGTATGTAACTAAAAAAATCACTTTCCTCGTTTCCTTGAATTTGTGAATCTTGGCTACAACAAGTGAAAAATTTAACTGAAAAAAGTACCTAATAATGTAATGAAGTTACTTTTGTAACTCTTGTTTGCTGTATGGGGTATACTGCGTTTGAAAATGCCTGCCTGTGGCGCTGATTCTTTTGGTAGTTTCATAAAACACGTAATCTTAGTAATCAGTTGCAAGCGGTGCTCAATTTTGTATGTTTGTGCTTGTAGTATTTGTTTTGCGTATATGTATAGAATTATACAGGATGTAAGGGACAGCTTAGCAAATACTTGGATCGTGGAATCTACCCATATCAATGATCGAAAACAAGTAATTAATTGTTTTTTCCCGGTAACGTCAATTTAAAGAATTTTTGTTAATTTACCTACTTTGGCGCCACGCAATGTACCAACCCGCACTGGGCCAGCGTGGTGGACTATAGCCTAAATCCTCTTCGTGTTTCGAAGTGAGGCCCGTGCCCCTCAATGGGGAAGTATATGGGCTGGTAAAAAAAAATGTACCACGATACCGCACCCCGCGCACGATCCTTCCATGCCATGCCGCTGTCAGTGTTTTACGCTGTTTTCATTGATTTTTATTAGAAAATGAAGTTTATTTGAATAAAAATTTAATTTTAAAGAAGAAAATATTTCAAAACATAAGAAAAAATTTAAAAATTTCCTGGAGGAAATTCCACTGGTACTTACATTATTTAGAATGATAGTCTGAGTTTAGGGTTTCAGTTTTTGCTAACAGGTCCCTTAGACCCTGTATAATCCATGCGATAATTTGAAGGCCTTAATTCGACCTCTTGTTCAGATTCTAGTACAAAATACAGTATAATTGTCTAACAAACTAAGACAAAAAATTAAAGACTACTGAGTTTTAAATTGGCTGTCATTACAAAAACTAAACATTGCCCAGTTAAGGTACTCGTAGTATGTACTGTGAACTTAAAAATAAAGTTTTTCTAACATATTTATGTTCTGATTATTATGGGTGATTTTCCAGCAGCCAATTAAAAAAATAACCAAAAATGAATCACGAAAACTTGAAAATGTTAGGTTTTATACTTATATGAAATTGCCGTGCTCTATACAAATTTTCAGGAAAACTGTTTTTATTCATACTAACGTTTTTGGATTTTTCTCTGTAGTGCTAAAACCAAATTTTACAAAATTGGTATACTTAGTTCATCGAAAGCGACAAATGTAACGATTTTTTTTTCTTAGCCTGTAGGATCCGACTGCTGGGCAAAAGCCTACCGCATCCTTCCACTTCTTGCGATCTTGTACGCCATCTTTTCTTGGGTCTGCCCCGGCGTCGATGGCTTTCTGTGGCACCCAATGGGTAAAGATGCATCCAATGGTAGTGTAACAATTTTCAGAAAAAATAAGCAACGAACCGGATAAAAGATGAAACGAGCTATGTTTGAGCCTCATTTCCAGTCAATAAATCCAAAGTATAAATGTATTAATTTTAATCAAAATCTACATATTTAAGTAAAAATCAATGCTAGTAATAGCTGTTAAATCTAATAAATTATGTATGTTATAATATAAAGCTTGAAAAACTTGGACCCCTTATAAAGAGTATTTTCAACTTATCCAACTTGAAAAGTATTTGCACAAAAAATTTGATGAATCAAACTACTATTACTACTTTGTTGTCAAAGGCTGTAGTCAGTGGTATATATAAACGACTAGATACCCAATCTCAAAGAAATGTCAACCAAAAACTGTGTGAGTTTTCGAACTGTTGTTTAGTGCACGTCAATTGTTGTAGTCAATCATTTCTGATTTTCAAACGAAATTGAACATTATGTAAATGACTTATTCCATAATCTATTTGATAAACGAACGGTTGGTACTTAATGCTACTTTTGTGAACTAAAATTAAGAGCTGGTAGAAAATCTCCCATTATCTTTTGTTTAATGACTAGGATGTTATTTTAGTTACATGAATAGTCTGAAATATAACTGCAAGGCCTCTAAATGAATGAAGTACAGATGTTAATGTTTTACATGTGTAGCGTTTTTCCACTCGCTTTCGTGAAATGAGACGGAAGTGTGTAACAGGAAGTCGGGAAAGCGCAAGCGCGCGCTATTTTATTTGACCAATGAGCATGCACGATGGTTTAAGTGTGCGGAAGTTTGCCATTAGATAGTGACGTATATAAAAAAAATAAGTATCTTTAAAGAGTAAATCTTTGTAATAATTATCCAGGACCTTCCCTGTGTGGGCCAAACGATAGGTCTCGACGAGGTCTTCGTTAAAAGAGAAAATACTAAGTCCATGGGTCTTCGTTTTGAATGACATCTGTCAAAATTGAAACTGTCATATCTTTATTCCATTCCATGTTTAAAATTCGGAAATATGCTGTCATCTATATCTATCTTCTATACATATTATAAAGAGGAAAGATTTGATTGTTTGTTTGTTTGTTTGCATTGAATAGGCTCCGAAACTACTGAACCGATTTGAAAAGTTCTTTCACCATTAGAAAGCTACATTATCCCCGATGGACATAGGCTACATAATTTTCCCGAATTCCCACGGGAACGAAGTCCCGGGCTGAATGCTAGTTCTTAGTAAAGAGAGCTTCCTATTCCGTAATAATGAATTCTTGGCTAATAAATGCGTAAGTATTACTTAAGTGCGTTACTGTCAAAAAGGGTGGAAACGACAATGCCGCTGGCGTGTTAAAGGCTTGCTCGCCAAATGACATTTGATATCTTAGTGAGCTAGCCTTTGCATTAACTCACTATTAGGCTAGTGTTCACCAAAAATGTAACCAACGATTAGCAGCGAAATGTAACCAATGTCATTTTCATGCATTTTTTTGACATTTTGTCTGATTATCTTTTAACTGCGGTTTAATCGTTGGTTAAATATTTGGTGAACACTGGCCTTAGTTGATTTTAAAAGCGTAAAATGAAATCAGGGTTTTTTTTTGGTATTAAAATTGATAGAAAAACTTTTTATTACTCTGGAAATAATGTTAAAAATTTGATTTAATAAAAGCACTGAGACAGAAATGAGTTAGATTTCTAAGAAAAGGTAGGATAATGCTGCCAACTTGGAGGAAAAGAGGGGAAGCCTTTGCCTTAAACAGTAAGTCAATATAATAGTCTTTGAAAAAAGTTATTTATTCCAGACGGTGAAGTTTAAATTAAAAATAGTACAAATACAGATAGTAAATCATTAAATCGTAATTATAAGATATTTACTCAAATACAGGGTGTAAAGAACAGCTTAGCAAATACTTAAATGGTGAATTTCACCTATAATCGGCTACAAGTAATTTTTCACTAAAAAGTCAAGGTACCTAATGCAATGTAACCCTGCTGGTTTCCTTGTTTTACGCGAATATTTTTATTTATTTCTTATGGAATGTATACGAATGAATTATTTAATTTTAAAGCACAAAATATTTAAGAACAAGAAAAAGTTTGAAAATTCTCTGGATTTTAAAATTTCATAGGAAAATGTTTCTGAATAATGATAGTCTGAATTCAGGGTTTCAGTTTATGCTAAGCTGTCCCTTACATATCTTATTAAGTGAATATTAAATACACTGTTTACTACTAATCACACATCTCATATATCGCATTTACATCCTTTTGTCCAAAATGTTTGGCAATATGAACTAGGTACTCACAAACAAAATTTTATTTTATCCGAAAAAGTTTGATAAATTTGTAAAAGTATAGGAGAACCAAGTAGCTGCGCTCTTAGCCGCATTGGTAGCTCCTTGGCCTATTTCATTCCCGACGTAATTAACTCCATTTTTAACATCTTCCCATGCATTTCCTACTCTCGATGCTAACTTGTCTATACTTGAAGCTAATCCGGTCGCATGTGTATCTTTTGAAACAGGTTCATTCTTTGGCTTTGTTTCATTAACAGTAACACTTTTGTTGGCAAATGATTCTATTTTAGTTTTTTTTGCAGTATCGTTAGCAAACAGTTCGTCATATAGGGGACCTTCTTTTTTAATATTATTCATATCATAACTTCTAGGTATACTTTCTACCCCATCGTCATCTTTATTCATCAATGTTACTCGTTTTGCCATAAATCTAAGTTTATTTTCAACTGACTTTGGTTTATTATCAACTTTCTTCTGTATAGATATTGAAAATTCTGATCTGTTATTTGTAACTCTCATATCACCATCAATGGCTTTTATTGTGAGGTCGGGTCTCTCAAACGGGCTGTCTCGTTGTTGTAACCTATTTCTTTTATTTATCCCCTTTGGCAGATTTTCTCTCACCACGTACATTGGAAATTCTGTTGTAGTATTGTCATTTCTTACTTCCTTAGTGCTTTCTGTGTATAAATCGAAAGCATTGCGTTTTTTCCTCACAAAATTCGGAGAATCACGTAAATCGGTACTGACTGAAATCTTGATATTTTTTGTATTCTCGTTATCTATCTTATACATATTGTATCTTAATTTCTCAAGATTTTCTTGAACTGAATTTACAGAGAGTTTGTATAAACTAAAATAGAATAACAGAATATAATTAGATTTTGTAATAATTCATCACATCACATAAATCATTGTCTGTGTAGAGTCAAATAATATAAAAAATTAAGGTGTTAATTTAGAATATTATAACCCAATTTCACCATACTCTGTTAGTTATTTAACAGACCATTAGCAGCTAACCCGAGATTTGACAATGTCATTTTCATACTTTTTGTTTGACGTTTTGTCTGATTAACTTCTTAATCGTGGATAAACTAACTAAACAGAGTACGGTGAAATTGAACATAAGGTGTTGATTTAGTTGTAATGTATAACCAGTTTATTTTAGTTATAACTATAGTAACAATGTTATGGAATTAATTGAAGGCATGTCTAATTTTCTAAACTTGCGAATTTAAAATATGATTCTACGGAAAAAGCGTAAACATTTCTTCAGGAATAAACATAAATAAATAAGTTTTTAAATAAACATGTATAATTATTGTTTTTTAAATAATGAGTGGCTTCCATCAGTGTTATTAATGAACTATCCAACTATACTAAAGCAAAGAATCGAGTTGATCCATTGCCACATGAAGGAATAACAAGCTAACATGCAAACAAACAAACACAATATCACATTTAAAACATTACCCCCTTATTCATAAACGTGATTTAAAGTTAAGTGACGGTTTAGAGCTTTGCGGAAGCGTATACAAATATTTCTTAATCTCTACTATCCCTACTAAATTAATCCAATGTGTAGTGGGCTAATAGCGCCTATTTCTGCCAGCCGACTTTTGTGGAAGTGGCAAGATATGTTAATTCCGCTGTTGACCCATAAACTCTCGCCAGTGGCTCCAAGTAGCTGTGATGCGCACAGCGGCCACACCCCGGCAAACCGCGTCGGCTCGCGGGCTAAACCTGGACGAGGGGGCTTGCCGCTTCGGTGGGCAAGTTTAACGCGGATCCCTCCCGCAATGCGCATAAAGTCTGTTTCGGCGGGGAAGGCAACCCAACGCAGATATGCAAAAGGGTATGGCGGACTCGGCGATTCAGCAAGGCAAGGTGGATGGCCTAGGGCGGCGGTAGAGGGCGTACAGCTACCGTCGGCCAGACACATCATCTGACCTCTCCTCCAGTCGTAGCGGTTTTCCGTTCCACTGGATCGAGGAGGGGGAAGACGAGTGTGTGCGCCTGCGTTTGCGCGAACGCTTGCGCACCCTAATATATCCTGCGCATCTGACCGCTTCCGACAATGGACTCCGATTTCCTTTAAGTCCTGTGGCGATGGGATGAGGTAGAGAGGTCTAGTTTGATGCAAGCTAGGCTTTGTCTGACTCCTGCACATGGGCGGTCTTGGGGGTGTGTTTACACGCCGTGGTCGCTTTCGCGTTGCAAATTGGGAACGACAGCGTGGATTCGGCAGCACCCAGGACGGCAGAGCAGCCCTATTTAGGGAGGCACTGCTCTCCCCGCTCAGCCGGGGAGGGGGCTAGAAAAGGTGCCCCAAGAAAATGCTCGTTCCTTCTCGAGAGGTGGTAGTAGCCGCGGCTGTCACCGCATCATTTAATAACGTGGTCGAAGAAACAAAAAACAAATTATGAAAACACCAATCATGACGTTTGGCGCGTGGAACGTAAGAACGCTTATTGATCGTGATGGCAACGCTTGCCCTGAACGTAAAACTGCCGTAGTTGCTCGGGAACTTCATCGCTATGACGTGGATGTGGCTGCTCTTAGCGAAACTCATCTTGCCGATGAAGGAGAGCTGGTAGAAGATGGTGGCGGTTACACTTTTTTCTGGAAAGGTACCGCTGCCTCCGAACCTCGGCGTTCAGGTGTAGGTTTTGCCATCAAGACTCACTTAGTAAAGCGACTGGAGGAGTACCCTGTACACATTTCTGACCGCGTTACCACATTGCGCATACATCTGGACAAAGACAACTATCTTAATGTCATCAGTGTCTATGCCCCGACGCTAGACAAGTCTGATGACATAAAGGATAAATTTTATGAGGAACTAACTCAATGCCTTGACAACATAAGCGCCAGAGAGCAGGTTCTATTGCTCGGCGATTTCAATGCCAGAGTCGGACGGGACTATGAGGCTTGGCCTGGAGTTCTGGGTAGACACGGAGTCGGCAACATGAACAGCAATGGTCAGTTGCTACTCAGTCTTTGTGCTCAACACGAGCTTGCAGTATCAAACACTATGTTTAGACTTACTGCTATGCACAAGACAACTTGGATGCACCCTCGTTCCAAACATTGGCATTTGATCGATTATGCTATTGTCAGGCAGAGAGACATCGGTCAAGTCCAAGTAACTCGCGTCATGCGGGGAGCTCACTGTTGGACTGATCATCGACTTGTTGTTACAAAGCTACGGCTCCGCCTCCGTCGACCTCGTAGGTTCCCAGTTAAAAAACCTGCAACTCTAAACGTGGATAGGTTTAAGGACCGCGAGGTGAGGGAGAAATATGCAGAAGCCTTGTCAGAAAGGCTGCTGCCATTTAATAAGGAAGGTGATGTTGACGCTGTTTGGGGAACTTTTTCTTCTCTCCTTCTAGAAGCCGCTTCAGCTACTTTAGGTACTAAAGACCGCCGTAGTGAAGATTGGTTCGATGAGAATGACAGGGTTCTCAGGGCAGCGTTCGATAAACATCGAGACCTCTTGCGACAGCATAGTAGACGAGGTGGAAGTGTTGCGGCAGTAAAAGCGAGTGACCTTGAACTGCGAAAGCTGTCTCGTCGAGTAAAAGACAAGTGGTGGCAGGACAAAGCTTCCCACATGCAGTGGCTCGCTGACACTAACCAGCTTGGTGAGTTTTACTCCGAGGTACGTAGGCTGATTGGGATATCCTACTCGGCAAAGGTGCCGCTCAAGTCTTTAGACGGTATGCACCTTTTGACAAGCAAGGAGGATGTCTTAAAGCGTTGGGCCGAACATTTCGACACTTTACTCAACGTAGATCGATCTTCTGATTTACAAAGTATCAGCCTAATGCCTCAACTCCCTCTATCAACTGAGCTGGACGAGCCCCTGTCACGTGATGAGGTTGTCACTGCCATCAGACAGCAACAAAACAAACGAGCGGTTGGCATTGACCTTATACCGGGAGAGCTGCTAAAATACGGCGGTGAGCAGTTGTATACGTCGGTTTGGGAACTATTTGTTCGCATGTGGGAGGAGGAACTAGTCCCGGACGATTTTAGAGTGTCGCGCATCTGTACCCTCTACAAGAACAAAGGTGACCGCTCCGACTGCAACTCTTACCGCGGTATTTCTCTTCTGTCAGCTCCTGGAAAGGCCTTTGCCAGAGTTCTTCTTAACCGCTTGAAGGCGTTGTCTGAAAAGATTCTGCCAGAAACCCAGTTTGGCTTCCGACCTGATCGAGGCACCTGTGAAGCCATCTTTTCTGTGCGTCAATTGCAGGAAAAGAGCAGAGAACAGGGTCAACGGCTATATCTCTGCTTTGTTGACCTGGAGAAGGCTTTCGACAGTGTGCCCCGTGAAGCCCTTTGGGTGGTGCTAAAGAAGCTTGGATGCACGGAAAAGTTTGTGAGACTTCTTAGACTCCTGCATGACGACATGCAATGCTGCGTCACTGTGGATGGAGAACAGTCCAATTTCTTCTCCGTTAGCTGTGGAGTGAAGCAAGGGTGTGTTTTGGCACCCACACTGTTCGCCATGTACTTTGCAGTAGTAGTCAAGGAAGTCTTACAAACTGCTTCTGAGGGAGTTCGCATCCGCTTCCGTACAGATGGCAGCCTTTTCAATTTGGCCAGACTTAAGGCGCGTACTAGAGTCTCTCATGCAATGATTACAGAAATCATGTATGCTGATGACTTATGCTTTTTAGCAGAATCCCCAGAAGGTCTGCAACAGCTTATGTCCGGACTTCACCAAGCTTGCTGTAAGTTTGGCCTGAAGGTTAGTGTCAAGAAGACGGAGGTAATGTCCCTGGACACACATGGTCACGAGACACTAGCTATAAAGCTAGGTGAGGACGTGCTGAAGCAAATTGATAAGTTTCGATATCTGGGGAGCACTATAACATCTAAGTGTGACCTTGATGCAGAAATCAGCGGCAGGATCGGTGCTGCAGCCGCGGCATTTGGGAAGCTGCGTTCCAAGGTCTTCTGCTCGCATGACCTTAAGCTGGCCACTAAAATTTCTATATATATGGCGATTGTGCTGCCAAACATTTTATACTCGTCTGAGTCGTGGTGTGTCTATCGGCACCATATACGCACTTTGGATCGTTTCCACCTTAAATGCTTACGTTCCATCATGAAGATCCGATGGTCCGATCGAGTGCGTAATACTGAAGTTCTGCGGCGAGCTAATGTCGGTGGCATTGAGGCGTATTTAATGCGTCGGCAGCTTCGGTGGTGCGGCCACGTTTCACGCATGGCGGAAGAGAGAGTGGCGAAACGCATCTTTTATTCGGAACTAGAGGAGGGCAAGCGGAAACATGGCGGCCAACTCCTCAGGTATAAGGATGTGCAGAAGCGACACATGAGACGATGCAAGATTGAGCCGTCTCAGTGGGAAGGTTTGGCAGCACAGCGTCCGGAATGGCGCCGGGTGGTACAAAGGCGAGTAAGCGATTTCGAAGAGCAGCGCAAGGCTGACCTCGATGCTAAGCGCGACGAGCTGAAAGCCCGTCCACCCACTGCCATTCAGTACCATTATGTAAATGGTGTGCTCACGTGCCCCTATTGCGCACGAGAGTTCACCCGGAAGATAGGCTACGTTAGCCATCTTCGAGCGCACCAGCGCCGTGCCGAATAGGAGTCGAAGTGGTCGCCATGGCCGAAATCGGTCGGATGGATCATCATCATCATCACTAAATTAATATTATAAATGCGACAGTAACTCTGTCTGTCGTCTGTCACGCTTTCACGGCTAAACTACTGAACCGATTTAGATGATATTTGGTACAGAGATAGATTAGACCGTGGAAAAGGACACAGGCATAGCTGGGCACGATACAACCTGTAGTCCACGCGGACGGAGCTGCGGGCGTAAAGCTAGTCCTTTATAAATAAGACATATTTTTAAATGCTCTTACAAGGCTCTATTACCTGTCATTTAAAATTAAATCACGTTTATGAGTAAAGGGTTAGTAAGGAAAAGAAAATCAACTAAGCCAGATACTTACCATATCAAAAACTGTTTCTTATTCGTAATATTAATAGGGATAATGAGAACGTGTATGTGCGACACTTACAAATCATTTCAAGCACGAAAATTGATCACCCTTGACCACATGAGATTATGTTATTGTGGTGAAGCATGACATGTCTAGATAGATTACATGTAACTAAAATTGTTTTTGGTACCTTAATGTGTAAGAAACAGCGATTTCTGTATACAATACAAGCAGTTAAATAAAGCCAAGTGCTATTTGGCGGTTTGAAAACTTTGACAATAGCAGGCCGAGTACGATAGTGACAGCGCTGCGACTACACCGCGGTCCTATATCAAAATGTCAACATTGACAACGCCATAGGGCAAGCAAGCCTTTGAGCGGGACCCTCGCGCAATCAGTGTGAAGTTTCAGCGTGAGCCGAGCGCGAGTTTGTCGTTATCGTGCTAGAGCTGCAGGGCAAAAATAATATGTATGTATGTAAACTCTTTATTGCAAACTCTTTACAGACTAATACAAAAGATACATAGATATGCAAAGGTGGACTTATCCCTGAAGGGATCTCTTCCAGTCTACCTTAGAATACACGATAACAAACAAAGTTGTTGCATAGTTGCCGCTTTAGGTGCTGGTGGATAGATGTACAGAAAATGTATTGTATAAATTTTCCAACTTGGTTCTTCTTTTTAATTCTCGACAAAAAGAGGGGTGTTATAAGTTTGACGAGTGTGTCTGTCTGTGACATCGTAGCTCTTAATCAAATTGACCGATTTCGTTGTGGTTTTTTCTTTTGAAAACTGGCGTAGTTGAGATGGATATTAGTTAATTTCAATCGCAATGGTTCAGCCGTATAAGAGTTATAACTTTATAAACGATGAAAGTTGGAGGTGAAAGATTGTTTTAATTCTAAAGTTATGGACTCAAACTTTTTACAGTAGAACTTAGAAGATTTTTTTTGCAAGGGTTGTAATTTTTTACATGCTACAAATTATGTTTTTGATGGAATATATGCTTATACAATGTGTTAATGAAAAAGCGCAAAACCTAAAATTAATTTGTTTAGAATCGAGAGTAGAATCGATTCCACTAATAAAAAATTGGGGTCAAATTTTAACATTTTTTATTATTATTATAAGATGGATTAACTCTTGACCTCAATCTTGACCATAAAGGTCAAAGATGAGGTCGACGATGGAGCGAGTTAACCCAGAAAATGCCTATAAAGGCACTGGTACTCCAACGCCCTGACGGAACACAGCAAGCTGTTTGGCGTCGGACTTCGGTAGGAGGGTGGTCGCGAACCAGACGGCCCTTTACAGAGCCTACCACACCGCATGAGACCATTAGACGACACCTCAGATTCAGAAAAAAATGTGTCGTTGCCTGGGATGGATTACTAGGAGGCAGGTCTCATTTGTGTTCCCTTAGTCGCCTCTTACGGCACCCACGGAAAGAGATGGGGTGGTGTTATTCTAAACTGATCACCACACGGGCAAAAACAAAATAATATTTTAGGCTAGAGCCTTCCGCTAAGATACTGAACTGCAGATCTCTACAGGGTGCAAATTTGCAAGCTTGCCATATTCACCGACGTGATAATAAGTCATGTTTCCTACTTTATTCGATAACTGACAAAACGGAATACTTTATGAAAAACTTAAATTAAACAAAACTTTTTTTTAAAGTGTGGCCCGGAATAAACTACATAAATGTTTTTCTTGTCCATATTAATTTTAGGAGCAATAGAAATTTACCTAATGTTCGTTTATCTCAAATGATTTCAGATTTTCCTTTTTACTTTTTAACCCCGACGAAAAAAGGCGTGTTATAAGTTTTTGTGTATCTGTATGTCTGCGTGTCTGTTTGTGGCAACCGAATCAACCGATTTCGATGCGGGTTTTTTTGTTTGAAAGCTGCCGTGATTAAGATGGTTTTAGCTTTATTTGCTCAATATCGGTTTAGCCGTTTAAAAGTTATACGCAAGGAATGTCGCAATGAGTAACATTATTAATTTTAGAGTTATACGGGATTCCTACTAAGAAATAAAGAATTTTTGTCAAAGTAAAAAGTCTAAATCACAACATTTACACGTTTATTTACACTTTTTTTTATTTTTATTTACTCAGTACTTACAGTACCTATTCTAAGTTCTAGTTCGCAGTTATGGTCATAGTCATCTGTAATTCTTCTTTTAACAACCCAAAACGAATACGTGTTCTGGCAGTGTTTGGAACGCAGACACAGTTGAGGAGTCAATGCCAATCTTCATCAAGCTGGTCTAAGTTGGTGACTATGATATGTCCTCAGTTCTGATGACTTTCCCTACGATCCATTGTGTTTTCTTGGTAATTTTAAGTAGGTATTGCCCCGTGGCGTGAGCGCGACCAGTAATAAAATATTTTAAACAAAAAATTGACCCACCTTCAAAAAGGGTGAAATAATTTTTTAAAGCCGTGTTCACTAGTAAGTAGTGGTTACGGGTAAAACAGCAAATAGGTGAATTCATAGCGGAATATGGTAAATAGAGAGGAAATTTTTTTTGACGTCGGCGCCGAACAATTACGCGCATGGCATAACTATCTTAGTTTTTATACTGCCAAAAAGCTTGTGCGAATACTTATTTCATTTAACTAGGAGACGTATTTTTGAAACAATAGAATTCCAATTCGCATACGAATTGACAAGATTTGTATGCGATTCTCATGCGAATCTTGTCAATTCGCATGCGAATTGGAATTCTATCGTTTCAAAAATACGTCTCCTGGTCCTGTTCAAACCGGCGCCGACGTCAAAAAAAATTCCTCTCTATTTACCATAATATTCCGCTATGAATTCACCTATTTGCTGTTTTACCCGTAACCACTACTTACTAGTGAACACAGCTTTAAAAAATTATTTCAGCCTTTTGAAGGCGGGTCAATTTTTTGTTAAAAATGTTTTATTTTATCCTTTTTAAAGGTTATCATTTATCATTCATATAACCCCCTCGTAGATCCATACTAATATCATAAATGCGAAAGTAACTCTGTCTGTCTGTCTGTCTGTCTTTCACGCCTAAACTACTAAACCGATTTTGATGAAATTTGGTACAGAGATAGATTAGGGTCTGGGAAAGGACATAGGCTACATTTTATCCCACAGTTGGGCACGATATAACCTATAGTCCACGCGGGCGGAAAGCTAGTTTATTATAAAGCACTAAATCACTCGAGATTAAAGAGCGATATAGTGATCAATTACTTTCACCCCACGGAAAGATATGAGGTGGTGATATTCATAACCAGTCGCAAGATGGCAAGAAAGATATGGGGTAGTACAATTTTCAAACCGATCGCCAGATGGCATGAAATGTATGGGGTGGTGGGTGATATTATCAACCGATTACCAGACAGCAGGGAAGATGTGTGGTGGTAATATACGCTACCGGTCACTAAACGGTAGATCCCCCCAAAGGAGCCCCAAAAAACAACTTAAAAGTCTCAGGGAACTACTTCGTTTTTGCTTCGTTTACATTGATGACCTATTATCATCCACATATATGACCGTTAATTTCAGTTTTTTTTATTTATGACCTAAACTACTGAAGCGATTTCGATAAAAATGTTATGGGACCAATCTGGAAGTAGATGCTTCCGAACTAAAAAAAAAATTTTGAAATCGATTTACAAATGCGGAGTTTTGAGGTAACAAACATAAAAAATAAAAATAAAAATAAAAATTCACCCGAATTGATAACCTCCTCCTTTTTTTTAAACTCGGTTAAAAATACGCGTTCAACTCAACTTATAACTATTAATTTATGAAAAATTTCGTAAAAAACAAACAACCATTTTTGCCAAAACTTGTGCCAATGTTTTTTACTTTTTCTTATTTGACAGCAAATAGTTTGTGTAAGTCATGGACTTAGTATATTTTCTTTTGTGTAAGTTAAATTGATAAGTTGACAAACCGTACAAACCGTGATCAATTTAACTAATAGGGATGTGCATGAGTTTCGATAATGTATCGATAAATTAGTGCTGTGTGCATTAATTGTCGATGTCGATGTTTTTTTTTTCAAGTTTGTTTTATAATTGGTTTAAATTCTTTACAAGCAGTACAGTGACCTCAGTGAATATGGCAAGCTTGCAGATTTACAGTTTGTATAAAAGATGTTCGGTGCTAACGGTTCGACAACTATATATACTCAATATCATCATGTTAACTCACACATGAACACCTTTCTGTTCGGAAAACCTTGATAAAAGACGCCGAAAAAGTGCTGAAAATCGGGGAAGTTATGTCTACAATAAGGCAAACAAGTTGCTGAAAACATAATATATCCAAAGAGTAACTTTGAGTGCAAGAAAAAGGTTAAGAGTTGGCTTTTGACACTTGACTACAACGCTACGGAATCATTCATTACACCCATGAAATGAATGCACACAAACCCAGACCCACACACACACATACATGCAAGTACACTTGCTCAGACACACACAAACACACCCACAGACACACACACACACACAGGAGAGGGGTGTGATGACTGGTACCTGGACCTACCTTATTATTTTTTAGCTTTTAGTACATCTTCTACATCATTTTAATCTTTATTTTCAATAAAACCGTCTACTTTAAAAAAATATTTACTATTTTTTGTTTTTAAGTGTTTTATTTTGAAAACGAATTTGTTGAAGCAAATAACAGTACTCTATTTCTCAAGCCCTTTGATACTTATATTGAAGGGGTAGTAATAAAAAAATTAACTTACCATTTAGTTGGCGGCCATATTGGATTTTCATTTTTTTTTCATAGTGTTATCTATTTTACTAGTCAAGACCTTTTATTTGATATCCATATTGAAGGTCGTGTGAAAAGAAAAATGAACCTGATATTTTGTTGGCAACCATGTTGGATTATCATTTAATTTTCGGCCGGCCGGTTTGGTCGAGTGGTATTGATGCTGCCTCTTGATCGGCGGGTCCTGGGTTCGATCCCCAGTCGGGGCAAACATTTGTGTAAAAAGCAGATGTTTGTTCTCGGGTCATGGGTGTTTGTGTTTGTCTTTATGTGTGTTCCAAGGGACCCACGACACAAGGGAAAACCTTAGTGTGGGCCTTTGAGTGAGTGTGTAGCGTTTTCATAGAGAAATCTAATTTACTAATCAAGTCCTTTCATTTGATACCCATATTGAGGAAGTAGTGATAAAATATGTAATCCGCCAGTTTGTAGCGGCGGCCATCTTAGATTTACAATGGTATTGAATGTATTCAATTGTATTGTCATCAGAACTAAAGGTGCGTAACAAATTTCAGACCAATCCGTCAACAGGAAGGGGATCAAATTTCAACTACTAGATTTGACCCAAACAAATAAATAAATAAACAAACAGGTCAAGCTAAACAAAACCGTTTAAAAAAAGACCCTAATTTTCAATCGAAAATTCTCGCGTCAAAATTTCTGCTTTTTTAAAAAAGTCGGTGGGCTTTTTTATTCGTCGAAATCTCTACTTTCTACGTGAAAAAATAAATTCATTACAATGGTAAAGGTTCTCAGAAAATCTAAAGAAACGAAAAAACTCGAATCCGAAATGTTATTTCGTAGCAGCTGTAAAAACCGTTAGCCAGTATTCGAGATACAGAGCAGTGAACAACATCGTTCATAAAATACACGTGCAGACTTTAACATTTCGGAATATGATATAGACGATCGCTTCGCGGCGCCCCTCTGTACTTTCTACGGCGCACCAGGGCGCCCACCGCGGCGCATAGTTCGGGAACCCCTAGATTAGAGGAATAGCCGCCAGGCCTCTGCAGTAATTTCTACTTATTTATTTATAAATACGAAAGTAAACTTTGTCAGTCTGTCTGCTACGCTTTTACGCCTTAATCGGTACACCGATTTCGATGAAATTTGGTACAGAGGTAATTTAAACCTTAAAAAAGGACCTAGGCTACATTTTATCCCACAGCTGGGCACAATATAACCTGTAGTCTACGCGGGCAGAGCCGCAGGTGGAAATTTAGTTTATGATATTTAAAGTAGCCAACTAACCAAATATATAAAAAAAACTGCAGATATGGACATAAATTCCTTTGCCTCTTACAAAAGAGATTTTATAAAACAAAACACAAAATTTAAATAACAACAATATTTGTATCACTGGGAGTTTTCAGGCAATGATAAAAGCAAGCCATGTTTTAATTTTTATCAAGGAAAACAATGTTTTGGTAAAAATGATTAACATTCGCAGATTGCTTAATATTTGAAGCTTGAAGGGCTTTATCTACTTTCTCTAAAACTTTATCTGTAGAGTTCTTGGGTTTTTTATCTACCACAGTGGGACTTTTATCTGTCACCGAGGAATTTTCGCAACAATTACTGTTTTCCACTTTATTTTTGTTCTGTTCAGTGGATCGAAAGTTTTCGTCAGTACAATCATTTTCATTAGCAGCGATGGGCGGTTTGTTATTATTTTCCCTGAAAGGTCCTTTTGCATCATCTTTACTAATTATATCAATATTGAAGATTTTTTGTTTGTTTCCTTTTTTAACGATAGATTTGATTACTCCATCGATTTTTCTTTCATTCTTCTCTTTTGATCCGTTTAAATTGTAGCTTGGTTTGTCATCGTCTTTATGACCAGTAGATTTTTTATTTTTAATCAAACTTATCCGAGCATTTGGTCGTAATGGAGGGACATATTCTCTCAGAATTCGTAATGTCGAAAAGAAATTATCAACGTCTTGATATTTCCTTATAATGTCTTTATGTTGAGAATCTTCTAAAATCTGTTTACAATAATCTAAAGTTTTTTCGGGTGAGCTATTATTCTCAAAATCATCATCTAAAGTATTTTCGGATGTGCCATTATTTTTATGTTTACCAGATTTATGCTTTTTACCAGTGCTGGCCGCAATTTCTGAAGCATTCATTTTGTAGTAATAGTCAATTTTATTTTTTATTTTGAATAGTTTTCCTTGTCTTAAACCATCGATAATGTTTTTAACTTGACTTAAATCATAACCATCAGTATTAGTTACTCTTAAGCTGAATATTTGATGGAATCTAAAATGTAAAACTATATAGTTAATAAAAAAAAATTGTGAATGATGTAATCATCATTATCTCAACTTTATTTGCATAAATAGGATGTTATTTTAGTCATATATTTAAAATTAAAATAAACTTTGAATTGCTTTTTAGATAGATAGATAGATAGATAGATATAACTTTATTTAACTGCTTCCAAACAATACAAACAAGTAGAACAACATAAAACTTATCTAAAGCAGTCAAAATGGCGCCAAAATGGCGCTGGCTTTTTATCTGTTTATGGAAAATATTTTTATTTATTTTTTAATTTATTTTGCCTACGATAGACAAATTTTTCTTAAAAAAATATGTTTTCATTAAACAAATGCCTACTACGGATACCATTTATATTTTTCAGCGGCAATAACTAGCTAATTCAGTGGAAGAGCTCCTGCTAGCCTACTATACCCTTCTGAATCGAGACAAGAAAAATAAACCCTATGTTTTTAATGGAAGCTTTCATTTCCCTTGTGTGTCAGCAATTCTAGCTTATCTGTCAATGTAAATGGAATTTTAGGTTATGTTTTCTTTTACAATCAACTCTCATGAAAGTGAAGTCTCATTGCGTATACTAGGACAGCTTGTGCCTTAGGGCCGGTATTTCTAAGGAAGCTTATCTCAAATTGATCCAGGATTGAAAATAGGTACGACTTATGTTTATTTCAATTAAGGTTTAAAATTAAGTGGCACCTAAAGTCCGTCCTTACTAGCCTTAATCTAAGCGGAGGATTTCTGTTGCTTAAGTTGCAATCTGAGATTGGCCCATGTCATGATAATATATTTCTCACCCGCAAAAATCAACACTGTATGGTAGTAATGAAATAATGGCTATTTGCTGGTTGTAGACCACTCTTTATTCATTTTTGCAGCAGAAATATCGTGAAATCAATTTTAAAACTTCTTCATTTGCAAAGGAGAATGGACAAAAATTTATGGAGCTTGATTTATGTTTATGTATCAAGCGGCAATCTCAGAACTAAGCATTTCTAGAAACGCATTAATATGCAGAACTGTTAAAAAAACAAATGTGTAAAATACACCGGTTAATTTAGAAAAATATTGAATATTTTCTTTTTTACTTAAATGACTTTTGAAATGCAACTGTATCACAAAAACTAATGATGTTGACTGTGAATAACAATAGTTCTAGTTAAAAATGAGTTTACACTTATAAAATATATATCGCGGTTTATTTATTATTATTATTTTTTTATTAAGAATGGGTTCGCTCTTGACCACAATCTAGCTCAGGGCAAAGATGCGGTCGAGGATGTAGCGAGCTCACCCAGAAGAAGCCTATTCACTCGTACTTTAAAGATATTCGGGTTGTATGAGCCCGGAAATACAGACGCCGGCAGAGAATTCCACTCCTTGGCAGTGCGCAATACAAAAGATGAAGAAAAGCGCTCAGTACGTATCCGAGGTATCTCAACAAGATAAGGGTGATACCCCGCAGTGCGTCTGGACGTCCGATGGAAGAAAGGGGCAGGCGGAATGAGCTCATGCAGCTCCTGAGAACACTCCCCGAAGTACATCTTATAAAAAATAGATAGGTAAGCTACTTTGCGTCTATGAGCAGGTTGAAACTGCTACTCACTTTTTTTGCTTTTGGTTATTTATAGACCAAAATACCCATTCTCCTTTATTTTTATCAATAGAAGTGTCATGCAAGTCAATGTTAGATGTCAATGTAGAACCAAATGCATAGACATAGAAAAATATCAAATGACAACAAAAACCATAGACAAATAGCATTTTCTGTCCATTATGTTACAGTATTGTGACTTATCTCGGATTAGTTAAGGCCCTTGCCTTAACTAATCCGGATATTCCTTAATATCCGGATTAAAATACACTTTAACCCTTCAAAATGTGAGAATTAACTTAAATGTAATTCTCACATTTTAAGTAAAGAGATAAGGTGACATTGAAATACCAGCCCGTATTGCAGATGAGAAGCATCTCGAAGGAATCGTACGACTGTCTTTTGTTGACTTCACTACATAAATAAAATTTCAGCTCAAGTACGCTGGTGATAGCACGTGTAATGCGCCGCGGTTCTATATCAAAATGTCAACATTGACAACGCCACAGGGCGAGCAAGCCTTTGCTTGAGGCCCTCGCGCAATCAAAGTGAAGTTTCATCATCCGCGTGGCGCGCTGCACGAACGTGCTCGAGCTGCTGTCAATAATAGTTTGGAAAACTAACAAAGCATTCCTAATAGTTTGTTCGGTTATGACAATTTTAGACAACATTGAGTCATTTTCTTTTTTATTAATACTTCAAGCTTGCATCCTTCCTGTTGTAGGGACACATTATTTATTTACGTTTTGTAATTTCAGCATTTTTACCACTTCCAGTAGCGTTGGGCGAGGTGACGTCAGTCGTCTGTTGCCCGCCATACAGGCCACTCATTTAAAATTATTTAACTGTTAAAATTAGTAAGCAATAGACATGTGCTGCAGAAAATCTGGTTCTCCTCATTTACCCTGTGCTATCTTCTCCAAAACTGGTGACAACCCTACATCGAAAGCGTAACCTTCGGAATTTTTAACATGAAATTGGAGTCAAGAATGTGCACGTGGAATAAGAAATGTGGCGGTGGCGTGGTTCCTGAGGTGGCTCCCCCAGAAAGGCAATGGGGTAGCTACTAACTACAGCACTGCAGCAATAAATTGGTGAATAATTTGAAATTCTGTAACTGGAAGTAAAGATCGAATACAACTCCTCATCGTATCTGTGACATCATCGAGATTTCGCTAGTCGACACCCTCAACGTCAGTGTACTTTATTTGAATGGATTGCGCGTTCACGACACAAAGTCAACGGATGGTGATCATAGTCACCGGAATCCAGTAAGCTTCTTTGGTTACCGGCTTCGCTGTGAGGCTCTCGGCGGAAGGCATAGTGTATCTGGTCAACTTTACTGAAGCCTTTACGAGACCCCAAAGATGGAGATTTTAACAATGGACAAGAGGAGCAAAGAATTTCGAGCTTTTCTTAGAACAAAAACAACGTGTTTTAGGAATGATCACACACGAGGTCAGATTCGCAGAACCGAAATAGCAGCATCTATTCACATCGCACGGTCAGCGAAATTGAATAGCGCGTCGCGAGTGAACCGTAGTGCTCAGTGCGTGTTATAGCGATTATGTTTATGTTGTAAAAACATTTTACTGATGCAATTTTTTTTTGTCACTTAGCAAATTTTTTGTTTGGTTTTAAGGTTCCAAAAG
Organism: Aproaerema taeniolella; assembly: GCA_949987775.1. Classification (NCBI taxonomy): domain Eukaryota; kingdom Metazoa; phylum Arthropoda; class Insecta; order Lepidoptera; family Gelechiidae; genus Aproaerema; species Aproaerema taeniolella. The sequence goes on from OX465248.1 coordinate 17,047,499, forward strand.
AGAAAAGAGAAGCCTCTATTCTGTATTTTAATGTTTTTGAAAAATTTTGACAAAAAGGGGGAGAATGTTTTAGGGACACATGATTTCATTACGTTTTGTCATTTCAGCTTTTTAACACTTCCAGTAGCGTTGAGCGAGGTGATATCAGTCGTCTCTCGCTCGTCATGCAGGTCACTCCTTTAAAATGATAGTAAGCAATAGATATGTGCCGCAGAAAATCTGGTTCTCCTCATTTACTCTGTGCCTGCTTCTCCAAAACTGTATTTACAATAGTGTAAGTAGATATTTATTGTAAAACTAGCTAATGCCCGTAACTTCGTTTGCGTGTTAATTTTTTGAATAGAATAGAGTACACTACATTGACGGAACTATACATGAAATTGCCGTTTTTTCTTCAAGCACCATTTTGTTCATTTTTTGTTGATTTCTAAAAATATTTTTTTTATTTTATATCTTAGCCTATAGGGATTATAGGCGTTTGTGTATGTATTTTTTATACATACATACATGCCTATAAGCCCTAGCGGGGCAGACAGAGCATCAGTGGTTTAAACCAAAAAATTTGACGATTTTAAGATGAAATATGATGTAAGTGGTGACAGGTTGTCAGCCTTTCGCCAACACAGAACTCTCACGTTCCACTTATTGACTTTAACAGTATTTCTGGGGAAGAGTAGGCAATAGGCAGCTGGCACATTCTTTGTTTTTCTTTTACTCCCAGTCCCAGTCCAACAGTTTTTTTAGATAAAAAAAACATTTTTAATAAGTTCTGTTGACAGTTTTATTCAAATTACTGTTAATTATATAAAGCTATGAGTGTAATATACATTTATCTTTTATTTTTTAAATTTATAACTATTATTTCGGTACCGTACCTTAAAAACAGTACGTGATAAGAAAAAATATTTGAGTGTTCTTAAAATGTTTTGTGTATGAATAAATCAATAGGAAAAATTAAGTGAGTTATTATTATTATTTTTAATTTTTAACACAGTGAGTATAAAATATAAGGATCCCACATAAAAACTTTTCAAAAGTGAAAAGATAACCCGTCGATTTTTCAATGTCTATCAAGCAGGATGTTACTTTAGTTATCAATTGTACTTATCTACAAAGATTATGATTTAAGATGTAACGCTTTGTTTAAGTTGTAAGGATCAAGGCATACATATATTTTTAGGGTTCCGTACCCAAAGGGTAAAAACGGGACTCTATTACTAAGACTCCGCTGTCTGTCCGTCCGTCTGTCACTAGGCTGTTTGTATCTCATGAACCGTGATAGTTAGACAGCTGACATTTTAACAGATAATGTATTTCTGTTGCCGCTATAACAACAAATACGAAACAACAGAATAAAATAACTATTTAAGGGGCTCCTACATAACAAAAGTGATTTTTTTGCCGTTTTTATAGATACGGAACCCTTCGTGCGCGAGTCTGACTCGCACTTGGCCGGTTTTTAATGTCATCAAAACTGTTTTGACATGAAAAATGTTTTAAACACCCGACAATAAAAGAGAGGTGTTTTGAGTTTGACGTTGGTATCTGTATGTCTGTGGCATTGTAGGTTCAAAAGATATACGTGTTTTTAGGGGTCATAATTTTTTTTATTTAGGATTTATTTGTATTTATTTTTAGTAATTAAGATGTGACCTGTAATTCCAAAACTGCACAACAATATTTGTTGAAATTCCTCTATTTAACATGTTTTATTGCTATGATTAATTTAAAATGTTTTATTAAGTTATTTTCGTTTTTGTGCAGTGTTAGTAAACATTTTATTTTTTAAGTAAGCTCTGTAACATTTATTTATCGCTGCGGGTTTCTTGCTTGAGTTTTAGGCAGTTTTTGTAGTTTCCTTTCCCCATTTGAAAAACTTATTTGCCACTCGAGTTGCCCCTTTATATATTATAAACCTGGCTTGTTTAATTTCGTTTCAAATTTCAATCCATCCTTTTTAAGATTGCTTCAACGATATATCTGAAGGTTTTGGATTAGTGGTCTCCAAAACATTATCATGATTATTTATATCGTATTCAGGAATTAAATTATTATCAATGATAATATAGTTGAAATCTCGAATGGCCATGTTAATTGTAAACGAGCTTACTGACTTCATTGTCTTAAAACTTGACAGAAAAAAGAAAGTGATAGCAATATACTTGGATCTGGCTAAAGCTTTTGACACGGTCTCTGTCCCGCTGCTAGTAAACAAACTAGAAAAAATAGGGTTACGTGACATGCAACTTAATTTATTCAAACACTACCTAACCGACAGGCAACAAAGAGTTAAGGTGGGTGAATTTATTAGTAAAGACTTGCCTATAAACTACGGTGTCCCACAGGGAAGTGTGCTGGGCCCAACACTCTTTCTTGCCTTTATCAATGACCTTTGCAACCTCTCTTTACAGAATGGTAAGATCGTAACCTTCGCTGACGACAATGCTCTAATCTTTTTCGGAGATGATTGGGATCAAGTCTATACCTATGCACAGTCTGGTTTTAACACTGTCACCTCTCTGGCTCTCTGGAAATTCCCTAACCCTTAATGTAGCAAAAACTAAATTCATACCATTCTCTATTAATAAATAACACTCCTTTCCCTATCCATGTAAACCACTCCATCACTGCTGACTTCTGCTCTTCTCACCATACATGTTCTTGCAGCAAACTAACTATTCTAAACATAATAAGAGTATTTGTGTCCAAATATGTATATCAAAATTTATAGCTATTTTTCCCGTACCTTAGACATTATTTTTAACCGACTTCAAAAAAAAGGAGGAGGTTCTCAATCTGGTTCAAAAATTTTTATTAGTTCGGTAGCATCTACTTCCAGATTGGTCCCATAATTTTTTTATCGAAATCGCTTCAGTAGTTTAGGTCAAAAATAATAAAAAAAAAAATGAAATTTACGGTCATAATTGTGGATGATAATAGGTCATCAATGTAAACGAAGCATAAGCGAAGTTGTTCCCTGAGACTTTTATGTTATTTTTTAGGGCTCCTTTGTGCCCTGGGGCTACCTACTCTACCGGTCACCATTTAGGGACCAGTAGAGTATATTACCACCACACATCTTTCCTGCCGTCTGGTGATCGGTTGATAATATCACCCCATATCTTTTATGCCATCTGGCGATCGGTTTGAGAATTGTACTACCCTGTATCTTTCTTGCTATGTTGCGACTGGTTATGAATATTACCACCTCATATCTTTCCGTGGGGTGAATTTCCGAGGGAGTTATATGAATGACTAGCATCCTGCTCGGGACTTCGTTCCCGTGGAAATTCGTGAAAATTATGTAGCCTATGTTACTCAGGGATAATGAAGCATCCTAATGGTGAAATAATTTTTCAAATCGATCCAGTAGTTTCGGAGCTTATTCGTTACAAAAAAAAAATACAAATATTTCCTCTTTATAACATTAATATAGAAAATGATGTAAGTGGTAAAAGGTCGTCAGCCTTTCGTCAACAAAACCATCGCGTCCCTTTACTGACTTTACAGTATGCCTGGGAAGAGTGGGCAGCTGTTACATTATATTTTTTTTATTTTTATAATATTTGTTATAATTCTTACAATACTTGTTCTACCCTTGTTACACTTGCTGCTTTTAATAGACTAAGTGTGCCTTTAAATAGTTTAATTTTATCGTATTTCGCGTTCCTGAGAAAAGTTGTAAACTTTTGTATGGAAATAAAATAATATAAAAAATTGACCGCGCCGGTGTGAACAGGACCAAGTTTAATGAAATAAGTATTCACACAAGAATATTTTGGCAGTATAAATACTAAGACAATTATGCCATGCGAGTAATTGTTCGGCGCCGACGTCAAAAAACACATTCCTCTCTATTTACCATATTCCGCTATGAATTCACCTATTTGCTGTTTTACCCGTAACCACTACTTACTCGTGAACATAGCTTTAAAAAATTATGTCACCCTTTTTGAAGGCGGGTCATTTTTTTGTTAAAAATATTTTATTTCCTTGGAAATAGCTGAAATATTCTCAATGGTACCTGTAATGTTTAATGAACTATTTAAGTTTTCGCGCCGCGCGAACATGCCTAAACTGCGGAGTGACACCCCCCTGCTAAAGCTACAGAATAAATAATAGTACTAAAAGCCCTGTATATGTATTTATTTACGGTAGTCAAATATAAAGTTTTTGTTGTGGGTTTATGTAAACCTATTATTAAATCAAGCAAACCAGTTGTTTAACCATACTCAATAGCGTTTAATTTGTACAACTATCTGATTCCCACAACTTTGTTTGCGTGTTATACGAACGCAAACGAAGAAAACGAAGTTGAAACATATATCTGAAATTGCCGTTTTTCTTCAATCACTATTTTATTCATATTTTTGTTGATTAAACAGCTAAAGAAAAAGTATTTCTAAAAATATTTTTTACTTGAAAACTTGGCTATTTCATTTTTGATAAAATAAAATTAATACTTATTTGGATCTGAAAACAAAGCTCGGACACAGTTGTTTGGTCTGTTGCTTATTTTAATTTTTATATTTGCTGTACAATCGTTACACTTGCTGCGGGAGTCCCTTTTATTTAGACCTCGGAAGAGAGCAGTAGTGGCACATGTGCGCTCCCGGTGGTACACCCTGGCTGGTAAACAGTCCGCCCAAGTTATAATATCTTAAATGGGCAAAAAACTTTTAAACTGCAAGTACCGTCGAGAGCTGTTAAATTTTGTTGTGTTTGTGATATAACTTTAATTCCTAAGTTTTGATTTTGAATTTTATTGCCAAAGTTAAAGTATTAATAAGTATTAATAGTGATCCATTATCACTTATTAATACTTTAACTTTGGATCTGTATGCCATGAACTGATAAGTGGCATAGACATTACCAGCAGTAAGCCACTTACATCACTCCTCCACGTAAACCCAGTGAGCCTGTTCCAGAAAATTAATTCTTACAATATGTGTTTCTCTAGAAACTCTGGGTCCTGAATTTACCAAAAACTGCGCCACTGCGTATTACAGGATCCACTTTAGGTAATAAAATAAATACTAGGTACCATCTAGACTACTTGACGTTATTTCAGATCAATTCATAATACCTACATATTCAGGAAAATATAATATGATTATCCTTTCTATTTCTGGCTCTCTAATACTGAGCAAATTTGCCCTCAGGATTTTGTGTATTAGGTATACGTTTTGTTAGAGTTATTGCGTAATTTTATAATTATGTAAGTATTCCAGTGTCCAGTGCCTGAATCAAAGTAAAAATAACATAAATTCATTAAGTCGTAGTTCACGCATCGTTATATTTTACTCAAAGCATAATTTATTCAAAAACAATTGTTCATGAGAAGAACAAGGATTGCCGAATTCTAAAACAAAAGAAACTGACCCGGCCGGCGCTGGTGCCCCTCTGCTGCATATGTTGCGGATCGGACGACCTTTTTTACATACGAACTAAGACAAAAAAGCACATCTTCAAAAAACCTCACTTATAGAACATAAAAATTTTTTGACTTGCACCATAGTTCACGATTATCTTGAAAAATTTAACAGTAGGCCTTTTGTGCAAACTAATCTTTCTCTGAATATGTGTGTTGCGTGAATGATTAGGTGTTGACTCGTTAAAAAGTTGTGGAGTGATGTAGTTGCTTATTAACATTGTGATTTATAAGCCGGTGGGTTTTTTTGTTGATGACTATATCGAAAAGACTCCTATCTGTGACAAAGCGGATTTTCATTCAAGAAACAAGAAGGTAATAGTCTTCGGGCCATCGTAATGCCAACTAAGCCTCTTCAGCGCATAAACCGGCAAAATAGAATATCACCAAGAACTACACGAATCAACGAAGACTACAAGCAAAATTGAAGGTAACCACTGCTTAAGTTACTACCACATCCGGTTTACGCAGTTTATTGCAGAAGGATACTTTTCTACCCTGCATTCGTACTATGTCAACGTGATGCGACATCGTCATCGGTTTCACCTCTCTCCGCATATTGCAAGTTACAACAAGAGCCAACATTTTGTGGACAGCGCATGGACTACATCGCTGTTGGTGTTTTCCTCCTCGACCCCTTTATATATCACACGCCAACTATAGTAGGTTTCTATTTCCTAATACGCTGGCTACGATGCTAGTGTTCGGCTCCACTTACTACAAGTATCACTCCTATCTCAGCTGCACCGCCTTACAATCCCTTTCGTATCTACTCGTACATGCTTACCGGTGGCTTGACTTAAACGTCCTGCAACAGTACTGCTGGCTGGTTACCAGCTGTACCATTGTCACACTTGATGCTATAAATAGACTAAAGTCCGAATTACAGAACGCGACTCAGACTATAATCTATACTTGAGTAGCAATCGTTTTTGTCATTTTGATAGTGAGATAAAGAGGCAATCAATGCAATGCTTAATATGGATCTATGGGTCTGAAAATAAACGGTTTTTATTTTTTTATTTTTAAGTATAGATCAATGCTTCAGCCTTCGTCTGAAATACGAGCCTAAGTTTGCATTTAAATGATTTTATGTTGTCTTAACCATCTCACAAAATATTTTATTGTATTTCACATTATTGAAGTAAATATAAACTTCATGTATTGAAAAAATATGTTTTTCTAAAAAGTAGTAAGTAAAAAATGGCGAACATTTTATATTTAAATGCTAGATATAATAAATTAATAAACGAATGCTTCTTAGATACTGATTGATTTTCAGTGGAAGTTTCCAAAATAGGCCATCTATGTCAGTATATGAGACAACACACCGTAACGGTAATTACTCCGAAAAAGATGGAACGATTTAAGGCCCTTTCTGATCTGCTGTTCTAGCATATTCAATTAGTTTTGCAATACCAGCTGTTTTACCCCTGCGATTTATTTACTTTCCCGCCGGACCACTTGTACTATGGGATTATACCAGTGTTTCAATCTCATCAAAAGCAAACTTGGAAACGAACGGAACACACGGTACAAACTTTTAGATTCCTATTTTTTCCAAAATCATATAAAATTCTACAGTTTGTAAAAACTTTTGTTCATCTATTAATGCATGACAGTAATAATTAATACTAATACTGACTATCCACAAGCTATCACATCGTTATCTTTTGACAGGCCATAATACTTGAAATGTACTAATTTATGAGCAACGTCTGAATTAGTTTATCTTTAAAAGTTAGCTGGATCTTGACTTGAGTTGTACTCATTGTTTTGCGCAAAGGAAGTCCCGCTTTTTTTAGATTTACAATTATCCCGAATTTAAAGCGAGCGAAGCCGCGAGCAAAAGCCAGTAATAAAATATCGTATGAAAATTAAAATATGATGATGAAAAGGCAATTATTATTATTATGATGGTTTTGGAAATAAATTAAGTTTTCAGCTAAACAGTCCCTCATAGAGCAGAAGTAATTGTTAAGTTGCTTGAGCTTTTAGAAAAAAATGAGCTACCTACCTTTTTACCTTTCCATTATTGCACAAATTGTTAGTTCACGGAGAAGTTGCGCATGAGTAAATACGCTTATATATAAAATTACGATAATTTTAAATCGAAAGTTTTTTCCTAGTTTGGCTGTATGTTCATATTTTAAGAAATAAATTAGTTTTTGTACATGGACAACATTTTTCATACACTCACTAACTTTACCTACCTCAAAAACACTTTCTCCCCAACCGACATCATGGCTGCAACCTTACCAGCGCTCGCGCAGTGAATTAAATAAAGTGCTGTGACAAAATACCTCAAAAACCATATTAAAACAACAATCCGCTTCTCGTTATAACATTATGCAAATAAATTAATAAAAAAACATTTAAATAAAGAAGACAGATACACATCAAGAAAGCATTCAACCCTCGCCACGTGAGCAAGCGCCAAAAAAAAAAAGTTGCAAAGGTATTTCCCTCACATCTATACAAAAAACTACAATTTTCTTTCTTACTAAAATAAAGTAACCTTTTGATATGGAATAATCATAAATCATGCATAATTTAGATATATTATAGAACATTTATTACGTTTTTTAACGAAACTCTTTTTATTTTATAATGAATTACATTTTATAAAATGACTTTTCAAACAACAAAGAGAATTAAAACTATTCACTTTTCGAATTTCATCTCCCCGGCATAACTTATAAGTTACTTTAAAATCTTGATAAGTAAGAAGGACCTGTTAACAGATATGATAAATAAATTTTGTTATAAACTGGTTTAAATAAGTGGTCTTCAAAGCTATTTTCCTTGTTTTTAGATTTTTCTTTTGTTTCTTTTTCTTCGTTATCATCTTGCGAATTATGTCCAGCACGTATTATCTCCAGCAGATATTTTTTTCCGATCCTTTTAATTTCTTGGTATTTGTTTTCGGATCTTAGTATTTTTGGATTTTTGGATCTTGTTAATTTCGGATTTTCGAATATTGACAATTCCGGATTTTCAGATCTTGACACATATATTGAGCTTATGTAACCAATTCCGTGGTGTAAAATTGCATTCATAGCATCAGATGAGTATTTTCTTAACTCATATTTCATTTGTTCTGGTAGTCTAAAATATAAGGATCACATATTGATAAAATTTTAAAAAGTGAAAAGATAACCCGTCGATTTTTAATGTCTATCAAGCAGGATGTTACTTTAGTTATCATTACATAGTTACACTATTAAATTAATGATTTTAGATGTACCTATAGCCCGCCAAAACTAGATCAACTATTGTCAGAAAGGGAATTAATTCGTGTAATTCCAATATTTTCAGGTCCGCTGAATATTGCCTAGTAAAGTCCCATCGACTTTACTAGGCAATATTGGTGCTGCTAGCAAGGAGGAATAAAGATACCTTTGTTCAGTGTTTTGCTCATAGCTTGAAATTAGTTTAACCTAGGTATAATACTCCCAGGTATGAACTAAAGCTCATTAAATTTCTCACAACTTTGTCATACTTTAAATTTCTACGAATTACATGGTTTATAAGTTAAACCCTTGTCTACATATGTAAAATTTGCGTTACACAAAAAAAAAAGATTAACTTGAAATCTTCCAAAATACTTGACGTATAAATATGGAATTTAGTAGGTAGGTAGTCCTTAGCTAGGTTATATCTATCAATAAAATATTTTTAACAAAAAAATAATGTTTTAGAGCTATATTCACGAGTAAGTTGTTTATGGGTAAAACAGTAAATAGGTGAATTCATAGTTGAATATGGTAAATAGAGGGGAATATGTTTTTTTTTGACGAGCTTTAAAAAATTAGTTTGCCCTTTTTGAAGGCGGGTCATTTTTTTGTTAAAAATATTTTATTTTATTCTTTTTAAAGGTCATTTATCATTCATATAACCCTGCTCGTAGATTTATTAAATTACTCGAGATTATAGAGTGCTATAGTACTCAATTACTTTTACCCCTTTTGATACCCACGGAAAGATATGAGGTTGTAATATTCACAACCAGTCGCAAGATGGCAAGAAAGATACAGGGTAGTACAGTTCTCAAACCGATCGCCAGATGGCATGAAAGATATGGGGTGGTGATATTATCAACCGATCACCAGATGGCAGCAAAGATGTGTGATGATAATATACTCTACTGGTCATTAAAGGTTTATAAGTCAAGTAGTTTTTGAGATTTTGTGTATAATTTGTGAGTGAACTTTCGCTTTAATATTTTTTTTAATTTTTCGTGTTCCCTTAAAAATTTCGGAAAATTCTTTCTTGACGGCCATTTTCTAACTACAGACTGCCTACTCGCAAAATTCAATCTTTATTAGTCAAGAAGTTTTGGAGGTTTCGTGGTAAACGTTCGTTTTTATGTAACATACCTATGACACTTTACAAACTTTGGATATAATATCACATGAAAAGTGTGCATTTTACAGAAATTGTGTGTATGACAAAGTTATGAGAAACTTAATGAACTTTAATTCATAGCTGGAACTGTAGTCCCTAAAGTAGACCACTTTCAAGTTATGAGCAAAAAACTGTAAAAAGCTACCCTAGCTAATTCTACATAATCCTGAAACTTTTGGAACTACACGATTTATTTCCTAAATTTTTCTATTTTTGGCGGCCTACTAACGCTTTGTTCAAGTTGTAAGAATCAAGGCATACAAATATTTTTAATTTCATTAAAAGTGTTTCGACATGAAAAATGTTTTTAAGCCCCGACAAAAAAAAGAGTTGATAAAATTTACTGGTTTATTTGTATATCTATCTGTATGTCTGTGTATCTGTCTGTGGCATCGTAGCTGCTAAACAAATGGACCAATTTTGATGCTGTTATTTTATCAAAATCGGTTCTGTCGTGTAAAAGATTTTTTTTCCAGCCTATATACGTCCTCACCGAGGGGCATGGGCCTCCCTTCGAAACACGAAGAGGATTTAGGCCATAGTCCACCACGCTTGCCCAATGCGGGTTGGTGGACCGCTCGTCTTTCGAAATTGAATTTTCTTGGGCGGGTTTCATCAAAATGTTTTACTTCACCATTGAGCAAGTGATAATTAGAAATACGTACATATACGAAAAGACAAATTTATTGGTACAGGCCCGCGTGTCGCCTTTTAAAATATATATACGACAAATTTCTGGGGTCATATATTTTTTTATTCAAAATTTACTTGTCCTTTGTAACAAGTTATTTTTCCTTTTCTAGTGCAGTGTTAGTTATTAACGTATTTATTGCTTAGACTAGCTTTTTTTCTTTTTTTTTTTTGCTTTGTAATTTTTATTTATTGTAGTAGGTTCCTAGCTTGATATTTCATTTTCTAGAATGTTTTAGACATTTTTGTAGTTTCATTTCCCCATTTGGAAAAGGGCAATGCCTAGTTTTCCAAATGGGGAAATGATTGCTCACTAACGTCACTATGTCAAACGTGTAGAGTACTTCCATACAAACTATAGTTACTATTGCAGCTCAGCTCTAAAGTACATCCATTTCGAGTTAAACGCCATTATCTATAACGCGTGTTTAAAAGGAAAACTGAAAGTATGAGCTACTTTTAACGGTCCTATACTATTTATTTCATATTTTAAACTCTTGTAGACTCAAGTTACGTCATGTTGGCGTCAGTGGCATAGTGCGACATGAAGTCTCACTTCACCATGGCAATTTTACGAGTATTTTATTAACAAAACTGAAAATATCAGTGCTTCTTACGCCTTAATCCTGTCTACTTTATAGTTTTGACACTATCTAGACTTAAGTTACGTCACGTTGGCGTTAGTGGCATAGCGCGAAATGAAATTTCACTTTACCACTGTAATCTTGCGAGTGTTTTATTAACAAAACTGAAGACATTAGTGCTTCTTATGCCCTAATCCTCTATTTTTATAGTTTAAACACTATCTGGACTTCAGTTACGTCACTGGCGTTAGTGGCATAGTGAGATATGAAGTCTCACTTCACTATATAACTTTGTTATGAGTATTTTATTAACAAAACTGAAAATATTAGTACTCGTTACCTACTGCTTTACATTTCTTCAACTAGCAAATAAACATGTATGACATAAACACTTCACCATAACTATGTTATGCGTATTTTATTGGCAAAATAGAAAATATTAGTTACCTCGTTTATGCTTTTAACCTATTTGAACTCGAGTTACGTCACAATGGCGTAAGTGGTATAGTTCGAGATAAAGTCACACATCACTACAGCAATACGCTACGAGTATTTCATTGAATGAACGGACTTTTATGAACCTATATGTTTTTTAGGACAGGATTAAGGCGTAAAAAGCACTAATATCTTCAGTTTTGTTAATAAAATACTCATAACATTGCTATGGTGAAGTAAGACTTCATGTCGCCCTATGTCACTAACGTTAATGTGACGTAATATGTGAGTCCAGATAGTGTCTTAACTATAAAGTAGACAGAATTGAGGCGTAAGAAGCACTAATATCTTCAGCAGCTCTAGCACGATAACGACAAACTCGCGCTCGGCTCACGCTGAAACTTCACTTTGATTGCGCGAGGGTCCCGCGCAAAGGCTTGCTCGCCCTATGGCGTTGTTAATGTTGACATTTTGACATAGGACCGCGTTGTTGTCGCGGCGCTGTCACTATCGTACTCGGCCTGCAGTTTTGTAAATAAAATACTCGTAACATTAGCAAGGTGAAGTGTAACTTCATGTCGCACTATGCCACTGTCGCCAACGTGACGTAACTTGAATCTAACAGAGTTTGTAATATGAAATAAATTACATAGAACCGTTAAAAGTATCTCATACTTTCAGTTTTCCTATCAAATACGCGCTATAGATAATGCCGTAACTCGAGACGGATGTACTTTAGAGCTGAGCTGCACTGGTAACTATTGTTTGTATGGGAGTACTCTACACGTCTAATAAGGTGGCGTTAGTATGCAATAAAAAAAGCACCAGTAGTATTTGCTGCTTGAGTTGTCCCTTTATGTATTACAGTCCCAGCTTGTTTAATTTCGTTTCAAATTTCCATCCAGCCTTTTTCCTGAAGGATCTGGATTAGTGGTCTCCAAAACGTAATCACGTTGACTTTGTATTTTTTATATCATATTCTGGAATTGAATTATCATCACTGACAATATAGTTGAGATCTCGAATGGCCCTGCTATTTTCGTATTTATTTGTTTTCCTTAATTCCTTGTGTCTATTTTTTCTGTAAGTTTTTTCTTTGGATTCCATTTGGCTTCCTTGCATTTCATGACAGCTGTTTGGTCACATCAAGTAACGTGCCCCTACTCTTCCGTGACTTCCAGTAGCACTATTCCGTCCCATAGGGATTTTCTGACAGCTCAGAATTTTATTTCACAAAAGTTTCAATAGATGGCGGTGTTGCATGAATGACGAGATAATTTTAATGAAATCAGGAGTGATAAATATAAATCAAAATTTTGTTTATCAAGCAGATCTTGACCTTTTATATGTTGCTCAAATTATTAGTATAGTGCCACAAAGTTATCTGTAGAACGGCGAAAAGCGGAACTACTGACGCCAATTTGAAAACGTCATTTTGTTGCTGTTAGTCGACGTAGTCTGTGCCGTTCAATCGAGTTCTTGTTTTTCTAAATATTTCTGAGTATTTTGTGTGGAAATCATGCCGAAAGCTATTAAAAATGGTGTGCGAGAAATTATTCTCAAAATGAAATCATTCTTTGATACAGAAAAGGAGCAAGAAGCCCCAATAATACAATTTGTTCACGTATACAAACGCATTGCTGCCGCTACAGGTCAGTTTTACCAGATTATTCAATGAATGTGTCACAATTTTATTTTAATTTGAATAATAAATAACTAGATGTTGCCCGCGGATTCGTGTATGTAAAATTTGATTATCGCGTTCTCGAAGGAACTCTATAATGTTTCGGGATACATTTGTTATTATGTCAGAAATATTATTTTATTACATATGATTCGTGAAATCTAAACAGTGACGCTTTTAATTACAAGACGACTTTCTCAAGTTTTATTAGATTAATGAGGACTTTACTTCTGTTTTAGGTGTTGTTCTATCAACAATTTATAAAATTGTACAAGAAGCAAATCTGCTGCAAAAACTGGTACAAAAAAACCACACCAGGAAAATCGAGATGAAGGACATGTGGCAAAATAGATGTCGACAGTTTTGATCAAGGCGTGAAAATCATTAACTAAAAGACCCTTACCGTTCATTCAGGTCCGGTGTCTTTATCATCAATCTTTGTATTTACTTATAGATATATAGCTTTTATATGTGATAGCGAGCAAGGCACCGAAAAGTAAAAAAGTCATGGTTTTAATATTTTGTCTTGTATTAGAGATCATTAAAATAAGCTGAAGTTGTTTATTTTTGTATTAGGTGGCAACCCCTTTTCGATCGTGGCGCCATCGCTCATTCTACAGATAAGTTGGTGACACTGTAATTTAAATACTAACCATTTGTACTACAGGAGGTTGTGATGAATAAATGTAAGTAACATTAACACTTGGTTTCGATAGAAGGTTATCGTTCTATCACCTACAATAGTACATTATGCTACAAGTGTGCACTTGAATAAGATATTTTTTGTGTTACATTTCTGACAATAATAACAATCTGATGAATCCAAATGCTGTTTGTGAAAACCAAGTGAAAACTTTTGAAAAGAGGCGCGATTTTTTTTTCTTTTTTCGCTCGCAAAATGAGATTCACATTGACAAGTATGCCATGCAGCCAAATAATAAAAAAATACTTAATTATATGTTTTCACGTTTTAGCATAAATAAATGATAATTTTCTGTTAAATTTAAATGATTTAGTGGAATTATATTTTTATTTACAAATAGTTTAATAATTAGGTACACTTAATTTAAAAAAAAAAGATCTGATGTCTTTGCTGAAATTTAGAAAAAAAAAATTACGTACTAGTGTTTTATTTTTATTACTCACGGGCTGGGTAAAACATACAATTGTGAACCTTAAAACAATGACATAAGACACACTTTATGAGCAAATGTGTTGAAAAGTGATTTTAATAGCTTTGGGTATAAGTAGAATCAAATCAGGGTACATAATTTTATTAATAAATGACGAACGCAAGAACTATGGTTCTCATAGGTTATTGCCACCTACTTAAGAATTGATTGTCTCTTTTTAACTGCTATTATATAGATCAGAGTCTGGGTGGCGTTCTCAAACACGGACCTTAGAATTATTTTATACAAGGTGGAATTTTTTAACGCCACCTGAAGGGAAAGTACTCTAAATACTGGAGATAGAAAATTAAACTCAAAGGAAATATTCCTTTATTTTTAATAAGAAACTAAACTGCATTCAAGGATTTAATAAGAAACTACTGTTATGGTATCGATCGATAGGGTCAATTGTAAGGATCAAATCTCTCTAACAAACATGGTAAATTAGATGAAAGGAGAACCATTAAACTACATAAAACCTACCTATGGGACACTTAAGTAAAAGTGTTTTAATTCGTCCCATCCAATTTATAAGCTTAGATTTAATGGTCTTCCTTCTGTTTGTTAGGGAGATTTGATCCTTACGACTGACTCTATCGATCGATACTATTAAAGTACTGGGTGCTTTTTTGGATTTTAACTGGTTCGATTCCGGGTGTTGCAAGCGAATTTTATAAAATCTTTGAATGCAGTTTAGTTTCTTATTAAAAATAAAGGAATGTTTCCTTTGAGTAAAATTGTCTATCTACAGTATTTCCCTCCAGGTGGCGTTAAAAAATTCCACCATTTATATTATTTAGGTATTATTTGGATACCCTAGTCATTATTCAGGTTTCCTTTTCGCACAACCTATTTATTTCCTTCCGGCATCTGCAGTAAACAATAATTTATACATTTCAAAGTTGCTGACGGAGCCATTACAGAAAAAAAAGTAAAATCCTTTGTTTTTCTCGGAGGGGACAAATAAAACAAAAAAGTAAGGTGGCAAGAGCTGATAAGATGTTTGTAAAAATAAAGCTATGTAAGCCATATTTTATTCTTTATCAATGAAAACAATGTTTTGGTAATAATGATTAACATTTGCAGACTGATTTATATTTGAAGATGGTGAGACTTTATCTACGTTCTTTGTACCATCACCCGTAGAGCTCTTGTTTTTATTATTTATCACACCTGTTTTATTTCCCTGAATGGAAGGGTTTACACTGGTCGATTTTCCACTAGTAGAGTTTTCGCTGACAGAGTTTCCGCTGTCAGAGTTTCCGCTGTCAGAGTTTCCGCTGCCAGAGTTTCCGCTGCCAGAGTTTCCATTGCCAGAGTTTCCGTTGGTAGAGTTTCCGCTGGTAGAGTTATCGTCTGGTGCTATATTTTCAATGTTAGCTGTAATCTTTATTAAACTGTTTAACTTTTCGCGTAGTTTGTTGCTATTAATTTTACCTTCGTAGGTAAAGTCATCGTCTTTGTTTTCAGTTCGTTGCTTGATTTTGTTTTCACCGGACCCCACTTTAAAAGGGTTGTTTTCGTTACTATCACTAAAACTTAATCTAGTGTTCGGTCGTACTGGAGGAACGTATTGTCTTAAAAATCGTGGTGTTGAAAATAAATCATCAACGTCTTGATTTTTTCGTTCAATATATTTTTGATTCGAATTTTTAAAAAAATATTTTGAATCTTCCTCATCGTTGTCTGATTTGCCATCATCTTTATATTTACCAGACTTATGCTTTTCACCAGTGTGCGTCACCATTTCTGAAGCATTTAGATTGTAGTTATGGTCAGTATTTTTTTTAATGTTTAATAGGTTTCCTTGTCCCAAACTATTAATTATATTTTTTACTTGACTTAAATCATAATCATCAGCTTTCTTCTGTCTTGAGCTAAACTTTTGTAGTAATCTAAAATATAAAACTAAATGTTTGATATGTATAATTGTGAATGATTCATTATTGTTTTTTTAATGTTAGCAAAACTAGGATGTTATTTTAGTCACAGTTCTCAAATAATATAATGAATTATTGAAAATACTCTTGGAAGTAAATGGAAACTAAATTACAAAACAAAAAGATACAGTCTATAGTTAGTTTTTGCTGTGGGTTTATGACATAAAGATTCACATTATCAATCTACTATATTCAAGCAAATTAGTTGTTTAAAAATACTCAACGGCATTTTTTTTAAATAGTTAAAGCCCAAAACTTCATTTGCGTATTATACTTTTTTATAGAACAGATTACATAACATTGACATTTTAATATTTGGAATTCCTGTTTTTTATTGAAGCACTATGTTATTCATATTTTCGTTGATTTAACAGCTCAAAAACAGCAAATTTTATAAAATATTTTTTACTTGTAAACTTGGCTGTTATATACATATATATTAGGTAGATTTTTAATAAAATTAATACATTACGACTGTGAATCTGAAAACAAAGCTTGGACATAATTGTTTGGTCTGTCGCTTATTTTAATATTAACATTTGTGTACCCTTGTTATAATGGGCTATTTTAAAAATACATTTTAAAAATATTTTTAATTTCGTTTAATTTTTTATTTAACATAAAGGAATAAGGTCCCGTTTCCTAAAAAAAATATATAAAAAATCTATCTTTTGAAATAAAAATATAATAATTAAAAGTTTCTCAGTAGGGTAAAATCATAAATACGGCATTATACAATCGTGTCTTTGCCAAGCTGTCATGTCAATAAAAAAAAACATAACCTATTTCATTTTGTATTTGGTTGTTTATTTTTGAGTTTTATTTTTGCTTTTGGTTAATTTTTTCTGAAGGCTTTTACAGCTACCGCATACCGGATTACGATTTAACTTTGCACGCACTTGTAGTGATAGATTTTGACTGATTTTCTCACGACTACACCTTATTCATACCGGACTCCGAGAACTGCTTCAACGATAGTGATTAATACTCTTCGGATTTGTGGAATAACATTAATAACGACAGCGCAGCAGGCTTTGCTACTCAACATGGCATCTGACGAGTTACAGCGGTGGAGAGAACCAAAAAATGTTTTATACCTCTTTGTTCAAACACTGACATTAACTCACCAGATTTGACGTTTGTTACAATTCCAAAGGAATTGAAAGAAAGTTGGTGTAAAATGCTGTGAGGATCATTTAAACATAAGTACATTGAAACGTATCTCTAGTTAGTCTGTGATTAAAATTTAAATGTTGAACTTAAACTCAAAAACGCAACAGTATAGGTTATATGTCAACCAACTGTCAATCGTTTTTTTTTTTACTTTGGCAAAGGAGTTAATCTGTAGAATGCTGTAATAAGCAACAAATCGTAACCAAAATTTTAAAAATTAATTATTTTTATATCTATGATCAAAATTATTTGATATATTTTTTATTTGAATATGGGACCTTAAGCCTGCTTAAAATAAAAAAAACAAATTATTTTAAAAATCTTGCACATAGCCCATTGCTTCTTTTAGTAAACTAAGTATGCATTACAATACACTTGCAAGCAAGAAACTGGAATCACTTCATCGCACGTTGCTCGGAACAAGTTTTTGCTGTTTCTGTGCAATTAACTATGGATTGTGGTATATCACTTAAAAGAAAATTTAGTAAGCTTTCAAAACCCTTTCAATAACACAACCAAAAATTATTCACCTCAGCAGGCCAAGTACGATAGTGACAACGCCGCGACAACACCGCAGTCCTATGTCAAAATGTCAACATTGACAACGCCTTAGGGCGAGCAAGCCTTTGCGCGGGACCCTCGCGCAATCAAAGTGAAGTTTCAGCGTGAGCCGAGCGCGAGTTTGTCGTTATCGTGCTAGAGCTGCGTGCTAGAGGTCACGAAACGTAGAAACAAAACAAATCGATTTTTTTAAAACAAAACAGTCCCGAAACCCTATTAAAATAGCCATTTAAGAAAATTTCTCGTCACTCCAATGTTTCATGTCACACTGTCACATGTCGAAGGTACACAAGGAGACTGGACCAGGATTAAACAACAGCGATGTATTTCGGTGAGATATGACCGCTTTATTGTCACTACTTCTCTCCGGAATCGGCGTGGACGTCCAGCGGCAGCTCAGAGAAGTTTGAGGGAGTCAGCGAGTTAATAGTGAGACAAAGACTCGAAAAAGCAAACTTGACCCCAAAAAGGCCAGCAACAGGATTAAAATTGTCTCCAAAGCCCGGCTTTAGTTTGCTCGCGATCACATAGATATGGGATTTGAAGGAATGTAGTCGAGTTCTGTTCTCAGATGAAACCAGAATGTGCCTGCATGATGGTTTGATGGTGGCCGTCAACGGAGTTTATAGGAGCGATTCGCAGAATGCTGTTTTGCGGAAACAGTGGCATATAAGGGTGGGTTCTGTATGATGTGGGCAGGGATTCTATTGAAACAAAAACGGAGCTGATATTCGTTACTGGTAGTGGTTGGGGAGGGGGGATAACTGCAGAAAGATACATCAACAACATTCTGCTAGGCCGTGTGCTCCCTTAAGCTAAATTTATTGTCGAAGATTTTCTGCTAATGCTTGATAATACCCACTACCATGCCGCTGCAGTGACTAGACAGTACCTGGAATAGGTCGGGATTCTTACAATAGACTGGCCAGCCTTCAACACTGGCTTGAATTCATTTGAACATACACACATCAAAAAAAGTTTGCGATCACTTGGAAAAGTGCTAATATTTTTTATTGTAGAAGAATAAAACTTAATCACTTTTTATCTTTTGATTCCTTATTTAAAAATATGAAATTTAAATATAAAATAATTTCGTAATTCAAATGTTTTTTCATTTAAAAAGACAATCAACCCTTGCTTGCTTTCATTCAGAAATCTGACATAGTCGCAACTTATCAATATTTTCAATTTATTCAAAAAAAATTAAGTTGGTAACGATGCCGAGAGGATTAACTGCAGTTTTACGAGCCAGAATTCTAACTTTAAGTGGAGAAGGCTATTCCACGAGGGAAATATCACGCAGAGTTCATGTATCCCAATCCTGCGTGGTGACCACGTTGGAGAGGTATCAGGGCATGGAAGATTTAGCTGATCGACCTCGCAGTGGTCGCCCAACTGTTCTTACTGCAATTCAGAAGCGATATATCAGATTACTGGCTGCCCGTGACCCAACAATGAACGCTACTAAAATGAAAGCAGAGCTGCGAGCTGCCACCGGCCGCGAAGTTAGCACCCAAACGATTAGAAATTGCTTACACCAAGCTGGATTACGAGCAAGGAGATCCTGGCGAGCACCTCTGAACTCACAGCAGCGGAAGCGGCGCAGATTGCAAATGAAGAAATTGAGGACGAAAGCATCTAGCAGAACTGCCTCTTCGTTGACGAAACGCGGATCAGTACACATCCAGATAACCGACGTGTCCGTGTCTGGAGAAGACCTGGCGACTCTGAAAGGCAGAGAACTGCCACTGGAACCGTTCAGCAGGGCGGGAAATCAGTGTCCTTTTGGGCCGGGATAATGATTGGGGCTAGGACGCCCTTAATCCCGTATCAAGGCACCATGACCGGAGCCATGTACAAAACGATTGCAATCGATGGATACGTCAGACCATTCCGCATCAACCACGGGCGCCAATTCATAATGGTAGATGATAATGCGCCCGCACATCGAAACGGACGTGTTGATGCTGCTCTCCAGCAATACGACATCACCAGGTTAGACTGGCCTGCCGGCTCGCCTGACTTAAACCCGATCGAGCATGCGTGGGATGCTCTTAAGCGAGCTGTTTGGAACCGTCAGACACCTCCGCGAACAGTGTCAGAAATCAGGGCAGCTGCTATTGAAGAGTGGGACAGGTTACCACAAGAAATGCTAGATAACTTAATTCTTAGCATGCCCAGAAGGGTTTCCGCATGTGTGCAAGCCAGGGGAGGAGTCATTTTATACTAACTATTAATTTTTTCGTAATAAATTTTGTTTGTTTTTTCATTAATTCAAATTTTTCATTACATTACATTTAAGCCAAAATTGCATTTCCTAGCTTTTGTTAATAAAAAGTAAATAATTAATAATGATTCTTTTATTTACTTAGTGCATTTTCATTATAAAATCATAAAACGTAAACAGTTTCTTAAATAATTTATATTTTAAAGAATACACCTGATTTTACTACTGATCGTAAACTTTTTTTGATGTGTGTATATAGAAAGAGTTGAAAAAATGGTAACAATACACCTACTTATATTTTTCCTAGATATGCGATATTCCTAATAATACCTACTAATACTGAAAAGATCGGGCGTAGCTACACTTAAGATATATTTAGTAGGTACCTACTTATCTAATATACACGTCACTAGTTTTAAAATACTTTTTCATTCTCAAATATCTAATATAGGATAATATTCAAAGTAGTGTTAAGCTTAGCGTGCTCTTGACTGTACCTACCTAAACATGATAATAAAAGTAAAAAAAATGCTTTTCTATGCTCAAACAAGTACGATAGAGTTATTTAATGATTTAAGGAACTTCATGATATAATATGAAAATATAATAAGACTTCAAATTATATTTTTGTTAGTTTTTTTTTTTCATTTTCAAAGCTCTGTATCTCCGAAAGTATACAACTTTTGACCTTTTTTTTAATTAACACTTTCGTTTTGTAATATTTTTCTCTATCGATTGCCGCAAGTTTCATCAGTGGCCGCCAACATTTGATTTTTCTATAGTGGGGCTCCTTCGGGTGATCACCTTGAAGTTTAGGTATACCAGGCTTCATACAAATATGCTCGATGCTCTTTAGGTAGGATTTTTTTTTATCAATTGAAAGTTAACAAAATCACCTTTCAAATGATATACCACAATCTATGGTTCATTGCATAAAAGTTTTAAGGATTTGTTCTAAAAAGCACGTGATGAAGTGATTACAATTTATTGCTCGCAGGTGAAGTTTAATGTTGTCTTAACCATCTTACAAAATGTTCTTATTACTGTATTTCACATAACTGATAAAACCATAAACTTTGTATTGATAAAAATCAGTTTTTCTTAAAAAAAATACTGAGTAAAAAATTACGACCATTACATAAATACTCGCATAAAGGCCCTTGCCCACTTCAAATGCCTCTCCCTCTCACATAGGTTAGCTGGAAGAAAACTCATTGTTTGAGTTAAGCTCGCCGTTGTGCATGTCCTTTTTTTTGTGTAATTTTTATATGTATTTGTGTGTACAATAAAGAATAGGCTGTGCCTCCGCTGCCGGTACCGGCTCCTAGAACAGCTGCCGGTACCGGCTCCTAGAACAGCTGCCGGTACCGATAGACGATATAAATCATTATAAAACTTAAATGATAGGTAATAATAATAGTAGATAGGTACTCAATGATGTGCTGCTATGTTATATGTTACCGGAAATATATGAAACCTACAAAACAACCTAACCTAACCGAGCGGAACTGCGACAACCGCTTAACGCAACCACAGTCGTTTCTGGCACATCGCCGGCCGCTGCCGCGGCACGCTCGCTTCGCTCGCTCGGCTCGTGCGTTGGGGGTCGCAGTTCTAACCTAACCTAACCTAACCAACCCTTAACGGGTTGGTTAGGCTAGGCTACTAACAAACCTACTTGTCGCAGTTCCTTCTGTTGCAATTGAACAAAAAAGTCGAATGTAAGTAATACATTTCCGATAGTGATTTAGGAATATTCGCAAATTCAATCTTAGATAATCACCAACGCATCAAAGCACAGACCCCGATAAGAACACAAAATCAACTCATGTCAGCTGTCAAAAACGTCAAAAATTGAAACTGACAGTAACTTCCGGCAACCGTTCCAATTTTTCGTCGTTGCCGGTACCGGCAGCGGAGACACTTCCTAAAGAATAAAGATAAAGGCCTGTTAGATTAAATTATTTCACGAACCGCAAGTGCTTTTTAGATTTTTATTTTGATTTTTTTTAGTTGAATTTTCTAAAATAGGCCACCTATGTCAGTATGTAAGACAACACACTGTAACGGAGATTACCCCGAAAAGACAAAATAATATATAGTATTTTCTAATCTAGGCACAAACAGCTGAAAACCTGATCTCAAAAATTTATCGAGACGTTGCGCTCATCCAGGAAAAATCAATAAAGTGGTTATGCAAAAGAACTATACTGGCACCTTCGATCAGCTATAGAAAACTAGATACACAGTCCCATACAAAATGAAATTTAAAAGTGTCCTAACTACAATACGTACTTATATAGTTGTATACCACTTCATGTATTATGAAAAAGTTCTAAAGTGTCAAACATTTTAATCTAATTTAAACCTTAACGTAATTTTATAAGGTCGAAAATAAAATCTGTTTAATTTGTAAAATACCACTTTTGGTTTTGAACAAAGGATAACGTAAGACAATTTGAGACACTGGCTGTCACGTAGAACATGGGAGGAGTGGAGTTGCCTTTGTTAATTTTAAAAATATATTAGTTGGGTCTAATATTCCACATAAAAAAATCTCACATAAAAAAATCTTCGTACAAACTTTTTAACAAATTCAAAATGCTACGAAATGGTGTGGTTTTCTTTTTAACCCCTGATTGTGTTGTGTATGTATAGGAGCATCATAGCTCTTAAACGGATGATGTTAATGGTGCAGTTTATTTTATTCGAAAGCTTCTTCTTGCGCTGGATTTCAGATATGATTTATCAAAATTGGTTCAGCCGTTTACTTTTATGTTAGTTTTTATGGTTTTTTATTATTAAAAAAATCACATTCATTTCAAATTAACCGACGTTTAATATACATTACAATTGATAATCACAGCCGCCGCCATTCTTCTTAATTATTGCTTACTAGCTTTCCGCCCGCGGCTCCGCCCGCGTGGACTACAGGTTATATCGTGCCCAACTGTGGGATAAAATGTAGCCTATGTCCTTTCCCAGGCTCTAATCTATCTCTGTACCAAAATTCATCAAAATCGGTTCAGCGGTTTAGGCGTGAAAAGGTAACAGACAGACAGACAGACAGAGTTACTTTCGCATTTATAATATTAGTAGGGAAGTAGGGATAAACATAATATTCTATGCTTATTTTTTTATGAAATATGAAATAACTTATAAAAAAAGAAAAGAACTGTGTCTTTCCCGATTACACATATATTATGTTTTGCTTATTTAAAACTTAGTATAATTTTTTGAACAGAAATGACCTATTGAGATTTAAGAGAGGAAATTAGCTATGAAACTAAATAGATATTTAAGTACAAGAAATAATTTATTTTTTAAAAAAAACAACCAACTCAAAAAAAACATTTGTCCTCATCGCTGTCATCATCTTTGTCCTGAAGATGAAACATATATTTTTTTTATTCAATACAAGAAACTCCAAATCAAAAGTGATAAAAAGGTACATACTATTTGAGGTGCAGCTGTTTTGTGTAACCTTTTGACTCCTTTTGTAATGACATACGAGTCACTTTCTAAAAAATGCTTGGAGCAAAAGACACTACTTTGCGACAGCTAAAAAAAATCTTCACATCTTTGACGTGCGATCACGGATGTCCACTGTCCACATCGCACAGGATCTCTAGGAAAACTAAAAATCCAATAAAACTTTATGTTTGTAAACGTCACGCACGTAAAATTTTTTTTAAATTCCATTTTATATGATTAATGGTTTTGCCATAATACCTTTAATGTAAGTATAGAAAACAGAATTAATATATATACTCTTTACACTTAAATTTTATAACACAGATGAAATTGAAAAAAAAAACAATAGAAAAAAAAACAAATAGTCTCTATTTGTTTTAGAACAGAGTCACTGCATAACCCGAACAAATGATGTTGAAATACAACGGTATGGATTTGTAAGTTCGGCTAGTGTCTATTCAATTAGAAGGGTTATACTCTCGCTGAATGTTATTAAATTAAACTAAAAAAATGTTTTATAACCTTTTCTTGGCCAAATACCAAGATAATTTCAATTCACATATAATAATTACAAAACTATTTATTTAAAAAATGTCATTCCATATTCCTTTAATGTTCTGGAGGTGTGATTTTTACTTCGATCAACTATATAAAACTAGATACACAGTCCCATACAAAATGAAATTTAAAAGTGTCCTAACTACAATACGTACTTAGATAGTTGTATACCACTTCATGTATTATGAAAGAGTTCTAAAGTGTCAAACATTTTAATCTAATTTAAACCTTAACCTAATATTATAAGGTCGAAAATAAAATCTGTTTAATTTGTAAAATACCACTTTTGGTTTTTAACAAAGGATAACGTAAGACAATTTGATGACACTGGCTGTCACGTAGAACATGGGAGGAGTGGAGTTGCCTTTGTTAATTTTAAAAATATATTAGTTGGGTCGATTTCACATAAAAAAATCTTCGTCTAAACTTTATAACAAATTCAAAATGCTACGAAATGGTGTGGTTTTCTTTTTAACCCCTGATTGTGTTGTGTATGTATAGGAGCATCATAGCTCTTAAACGGATGATGTTAATGGTGCAGTTTATTTTATTCGAAAGCTTCTTCTTGCGCTGGATTTCAGATATGATTTATCAAAATTGGTTCAGCCGCTTACTTTTATGTTAGTTTTTATGGTTTTTTATTATTAAAAAAATCACATTCATTTCAAATTAACCGACGATTAATATACATTACAATTGATAATTACAGCCGCCGCCATTCTTCTTAATTATTGCTTATAAACCTAATATTCTATGCTTATTTTTTTATGAAATATGAAATAACTTATAAAAAAAGAAAAGAACTGTGTCTAGGTGCAGCTGTTTTGTGTAACCTTTTGACTCCTTTTGTAATAACATACGAGTCACTTTCTAAAAAATGCTTGGAGCAAGACACTACTTTGCGACGGCTAGAAAAAATCTTCACATCTTTGACGTGC
This sequence comes from Aproaerema taeniolella, assembly GCA_949987775.1. Lineage (NCBI taxonomy): Eukaryota > Metazoa > Arthropoda > Insecta > Lepidoptera > Gelechiidae > Aproaerema > Aproaerema taeniolella. The sequence continues at coordinate 17,072,773 of OX465248.1, forward strand.
GACCACGTATGTCCACTGTCCACATCGCACAGGATCTCTAGGAAAACTAAAAATCCAATAAAACTTTATGTTTGTAAACGTCACGCACGTTAAATTTTTTATAAATTCAATTTTATATGATTAATAGTTTTGCCATAATACCTTTAATGTAAGTATAGAAAACAGAATTAATATATATACTCTTTACACTTAAATTTTATAACACAGATGAAAATGAAAAAAAAAACAATAGAAAAAAAAGCGTCTCTATTTGTTTTAGAACAGAGTCACTGCATAACCCGAACAAATGATGTTGAAATACAACGGTATGGATTTGTAAGTTCCGCTAGTGTCTATTCAATTTAAAGGGTTATACTCTCGCCGAATGTTATTAAATTAAACTAAAAAAATGTTTTATAACCTTTTCTTGGCCAAATACCAAGATAATTTCAATTCACATATAATAATTACAAAACTACTTATTTAAAAAATGTAATTCCATATTCCTTTAATGTTCTGGAGGTGTGGTTTTTACAATTTTTCACTGCGCACTGAGGCATGGTTACTTTCGGAACGAACGAATGCTACTAAACGAAAAGACAACCCAAAACGTCAAGTGGGTGATCATTTAGTGAGGGAACTTTTTTGTTGTGGATTGTGTATCTAGTTATTTATAGCTGATCGAAGACTGGCACCAAAGAACGACCAAGCCGCTGTCATTGATGACATATTAACTGAACTCCAAGGACATAAATGATTGTTTATAACTCAATACATACTGTGGTAAACAGTGACGTTGCCATTCATCATCGGATAGTGTTCCTTACTTTTACAATGCAGTTGCTCGGAAATGACCCCGTAACATGGCCATGGCCACGGAGTGTACGTTTAGGTACCCCACAAAACACATGTCATGTTATGAAAAAAAAAAAACATTATAAAATGTTAATTCCCTAATTTTTTGTGTTTTATAGTAAAATATTAGTGCATATTGTTCAATTGTAATACGTTTTCAGTGAATTTTGATTGGAAATAATATATTTTAAGAACTTTGGATATACCTCTACGATTTAAGTTTTTTACAACATTTTTTTAGTTTCGTTTCCTCGGCTACTGCATTGTAAAACGTTGAACAATGTACGTACGTACGTAAGTAATGTGTAACTGGAGCCCTATAAAAATGGGCTCACGATACACATTACTTACGACACTTGTATCGTTAATAAATATAAACCCACCGGGTCTGCCATATCACAGACTTTTACTACATGTGGGTAGAACTGTTACGTTATTAAGAAATGTAAAGCGACTCAAACTTTGTAACTTTAAACTTTGCAAGTCAAGCAAGGCTTTGCACCGGAATGTTTTAGAGATCACTATTTCAACTGGACCTGCTTAGGAAGCGGAAGAGCTACAACGTTTCGGTGCAAAGCCGTGACTTGCAACCGATCGCCGGAGCCACCGTTACAAAGTTTTATTCGCTTTACATTTCTTAATAACAAAACAGGTCTACCCACATATAGTATAAGTCTGTGATATGGCAGACCTGGTGAGTTTAAAGTTAGGAACACTATGCGTATGCCATTAATAACTTAGAATTAAAAAAGCCCAGTTTTTCCTGAAGGTCTGTTTTATTACGACCACAATAAGTCACAGGGGCAAACTTTTAAATTCGCCGGAGTAGACCTACAACGGGATTGTTTCTCCCACGGTCAGTTCTATGTGGCGTGCTCTCGTGTAAGTAAGAAATAAAAAAGAAAAAAAGACAAATTTATTATTTCAGACATCACAACACATACCATAAGTTCACCTCAAAGTTTGTTTGTAGGTATTGCTACCAGCTTCAAACAATGAAGTTCGTTGCAAAAAATTTTGTTTATAAGGAAGTATTGTAACAAGTAAAAGTTGTTGAACACAATGACATCATCTGTTTAATTATCACCACCTATCACCTTATTATCTACCTTCATATTGTAAAAAGTCTTCTTTAAATGAATACCATTCTTAACGAATTTAGTTGACAAAACACCAACATGATTCTAAATAGCTGTTAGCTGTCCAGACCATGTTCTTTTTTAACAGTTTTCCTAGATAAACTCTACATGGTCATTTTCCTATGAGTTACAAGATAAAACGGGGAAGAGATGAATTGGAAACCCAAGAGTTCGCCATACCGCCTCTGAACTAAATGTTCCACTCCATTTGTCAAAAGTAAAGCCTACTTAAAAATATTCCATGGAACATGGTCAGATTTCACTATTGAAAACAGTTTAAGGTCACTTCGCGGATCGGGTATTTCTGCCCAAATAACATCTGGGATGATAGAATAGAATAGAAAAAATCTTTATTTTATAGGACATTCAGGATGCCACTTAAAACAAGTCAATGAAATACATTCAAATATGATGTGATAGCCATAAGAGGTAGTTACTAGTTATGTTTAGATAACTAATAAATCAGTTGTTTTTACAAAACAGCCCAATAATGTCATGACGACCATTCTTCAGATATTTCTGCCCACCGTGGACTATATGAGATGTGACAAAATGACCAAGGCGACTATAGTATTGAAAAAACTACGACATAATTTAATTTTGCCATCAAGTCTATTTTCACGTTTTGATCAACAAAAAAATTGGTTGGTGATAGTAAAGATACCAGATAAATATACCAGCGGGTTTTCTTTCTTTTCTCTAACCATTACCAGGGAATTCAGTCTTAAACCGTGCTGTCTGTGTAGATTCTGGCAGTTAACTTCCAACTTTATGATGTATTTGCTACTTAACTTTAACTTTATTGGCATAGGACCATTTTGGCATGAGGTCACATTACTCAAACAATAATTTCATTTAATCACTTTTGTAGACTATGTCAGAATCGTAAGACATTTTTAACGTAAAATTGAACAGAAACAGTTTTGTACAACCAGCTGTTTGCGATTTATTTACTTCCCCGCCGGACCACTTATATCAAGGGATTGCGTTAATTGTTACATCTTAACAATTAATGCAAACTTGGAAGCAAATGGAACACACCGAATAAAGTCTTCAATGCTTATTTTTGCCAAAACCTAATTAAATGTAACAATTTTGCCTGTTTCCAAACTGACTTTTGTTCATTTGTTAATGAATCACAATAATAGTTACTACTACAACTACTCTCTCTAAAGCTGTTACATCGTCAAGTAATCTTTTGACAGGCCATAATACCTGAAACCTACCAACTTATGAGCAACGTCTGAAAAATTCAATTCATCTTCAAAATTCATCTGGATCTTGAATTGAACTCATTGTTTTTTGCAGAGGAAGCCCTGCTTTTTTTATTTAATACTACCCCAAATTTGAAGCAAACGAAGTCACGGAAAAAAGCTAGTAATACAATAAAGTATGAAAGTTAAAGTACAATGATTTGTTATGATGGTTTCGAAAATAAAATAAAGGTCACTGGGCACAATCGGACCCAATTAGTGAAGGTTTTGCCTACAGAAACAAAATTACTTTTAAATTAATAAAGTATAATAATATCCGACTTTTAATTTTAAGTAAAAAATATTTAAAAAACCATGGGAATAAAATATTATAAGTGATTTAAAAGTTGATGATATTTATTCCAAAGAACAAATTCATAGAATTTTATTTTGTTTTTATACTTATTGATGAAATAGTATAAATCTCATAAGTAAATCAATCTTTTTTACTAATACTGAATTTTATTTTTTCCATCATGAACAATTTATCGAAATACTGTACACTATTTTATTTCTGTAGACTCTGGGTATGTTTTTCGTACTAAGTGAGTTAATACAATTGTACCTGTAGATATTGATCAAGTTGAAATCAACCTCAGTAATATATTTTTTCTAAGATACAGAATTTTTATTTTCTGTCTGATTCCCATTATTTACAGTAATGCGACCCACATATTCGTAAACCAGAGATATATGTATTAATTTATTTCTGTAGGTCGTGGGTAAATTTTTCATACTTAAGTGCCCAATAATCTTTTCAGCTAAAATTCCCTCTTATAGCAGTACTTATTTCGGTTGTAAGTTTGGTTGAGCTTTAAGAAATAATTCTGCTAATTCTTTACCTTTCCGTTCTTGCACATAAATTGTAATTTCGTGCGGAAGTTGCTAATGAGTTAATACGGTTAATACCAAGTATACGCTCTCAGATATACAGTTACGGTAATTTGAAATCGAAAGTTGTTTCTTTTTACTAAAATAAAGTAACCTTTTGATATTAAATAATCATGCGTACATTAGATATACTTAATAATAAGATTTATTTGCATCCTTTTTTTACTGAAACTCTTTTTATTTTATAACGTATAACATTTTACAAAATGACTTTTCAAATTGATATTGAGTTGATAAGTTTCATTCACTTTTCGAATTTCTTTTCCAGTATAACTTATAAGAAACTTTAAGATCTTGTAAAGTAAGAGGGGCCTTTTAACAGATATGATAAATAAAATTTGTTATAAACTGGTTTAAATAAATGATCTTCAAATCTATTTTCCTCGTTGTAAGAATTTTTAGATTTTTCCTTTGTTTCTTTTTCTTCATTATCATCTTGCGAATTATCTCCAGCTCGTGTAACAAGATTTTCCTTTTTTTCAATCCTTTTATTTTTTTTGTATGTATTTCCTTCTATAATATTTTCGGATTTTGGATTTTCGTATCTTGGTAATTTTGAATTTTCGGATCTTGGTAATTTCGGATATTCGGATCTTGGTAATATTGGTAATTCCGGATCAAATTTTGACAAATACATTGAGCTTATGTAACCCATTCCATGGTTTAAAATTGTATTCATACTATCAGATGAGTATTTTCTTAACTCATATTTCATTTGTTCTGGTAGTCTAAAAAATATAAGGATCACATATTGATAAAATTTGAAAAGGTGAAAAGATAACCCGTCAATTTTTAATGTCTATCAAGCAGGATGTTACTTTAGTTATTAATTGTAATTATTAAAATTATGATTTTAGATGTCACGCTTTGTTTAAGTAGTAAGAGTCAAGGCTAACAAATATTTTTAGTGTCATTAAAAGTGTTTCGACTTGATAAACGTTTTTAAAACCTGACAAAAAAAGAGGTGATATAAGTTCAATTCAATTCAATTCAATATTTTATTGCTCTCATAATGGTAACATAGATGGAAACTTAAAATTAGTATCACATTATGACCCGGTAGGGCACGGCAAAGTTACAGAATAGTACTTATTCTAAACAGCTATGTTTTAATACTTGTCGTATTATACATTGATATCATAACATAATATCACTTATTCTATTATAGTACAGTATCGCATCCTTAAATATGTATAGTAAAACAAAATCAAAAACTGGCTCTGTTTAAGATGTAGATAAAATGGTTTTGTCTTCAAGATATTCACGTATTTTCCTTTTTTTCAATCCTTTTATTTTTTTTGTATGTACTTCCTTCTATAGTATTGAGTAGTAACATTTTTTTATTAGTAACTGTTTTAAAGCTCGATTAAATGAATTATTATTTATAATGTTTTTAATGCGATCTGGTAACGACGTTTGACGTGTGTATTTGTGTATCTATCTGTATGTCTGTGTATCTGTCTGTGGCATTGGCATCGATTCTGTTTTTTAGCTGACGTGATCGAGAAGGTTCTTAGCAATACCTACCAACTTGATCAAAATCGGTTTAGCCGTTTAAAAGTTATACGCGAAAAATTGCGAGGGACCATTTTTTTAATTTTGGAGTTATTTGTCTTTTTTATCCGACTACAGTTAAGCAACAACGAGGGTTATGTGGTTGACTGGTGTATGTAAGTATGTTCATCTGTTCCATCATAACTTCTAAACTATTCGTTTCAAATTGACAAATGAGGTATCGCTGGACCCGTTTTAATTGTCCGCTGGTTGTAGTGTAGGCTATAAGATGTCACATTAAATTGATTAGGGCGCCCTCTAGAAAACAATAAGTCATGAACTAAAAAATGATTTGTTTTTGATGGTGCTATGTCGCGTTTGATACGCGAAAGGGCTTCATTAGTGTATTTCAAATATATATGTATTGTTAGCTTTTTCTTGCGGATTTGCTTGGATGCACCGGATATAAAGTTCACCATCGCACAATGTCTTAATTTAGTAATTACTCAGCTGTATATTGATCGAATCGAGCAGAATTGGTCGCGAACATTATAACTCATCACATTACAATGGGTGTAATTAATAAACATAAATAAAATGAAAAAAAATAGTGTTTTTTCCTCACAATTTGTGTCAAACGTGGTATCTAGTGGTTCTTGAACCACTGATGCTCTGTCTACCCCGTTAGCGATTATAGGCGTGAGCATATTTATGTGTATGTAAATAGTGTTTATTTTGCAAAGAAGAGGGCGAAGCCCGGAGAGCTCCCTAAATCAAAGAGATCCACCATACAAAGACTAATGTTGTGAGGCCAAAGGCCGAGCTCCTCTTAGGGCGAAGCCTGGAGCGTCTCCTTAATCAAAGACAACCACCAAACAAAGATCTGCGTAGTGCTCTGCGTAGGCCAAAGCCTAGAGCATCCTTCCAATCTAAGACAACTAAACAAAGATTAATGATACGAGGCCGCAGGTCAACTCCACGTAGGGCAAAACCCGGAGCGTCCCCCCAATCTAAGACATCTACCAGACAAAGATTAGTGATGCGAGGCCGCAGGCTAAGCTCCGCGTAGGGCAAAGCCCGAAGCGTCTCCTCAATGTGACATGTCAACCAACCAAAGATTAGTGATGCAAGGTCGCAGGCTGAGCTCCGCGTAGGGCGAATCCCGGAGGGTTGCCTCAATCTAAAATGTCAACCAAACAATGATTAGTGATGCAAGGCCGCGGGTCGAGCTCCGCGTAGGGCGAAGCCCAGAGTTTTTCCCTAATCTAAGACGTACGTACGTTAACTACGATGGAAGGGGGGCATCTAGGCTCTGGAACGATGTAAGTATTTTTGTTATAGTACAAAGTCTGTCTTGTCTAAAGAAGATCATGAAGCTCCTATACTATTGCAGGATTATTGTTTATCTTCGTATTCCTTTTATTTACGAAAACATTTGACACTCATTGTTTCCTACCGGAATCTAGTTCAGATAAAGTACAGCACCTAGTAGTCAGACAACCTATTTATAAGTTTACATTTCCAAACTAAATTTGTTAAAAATACAAAAACGGCAGTCATGATCGCGGCTGGGTACGACTCTGACCCCTCCAAAATGTATTTCTGCGACCGCACCTGATCAAAATTTTAATATATTTTTAATATATTTCAATATATTTTTTAGTTTCCTTGCTATGATTTATTTTCATCATTTCATTTAGTAACCCTCGGCATACCTGGTGGATCTCAGGAACTTGCTGTGATGAAAATCCTTACTATATAATATTATAAATGCGAAAGGAACTCTGTCTGTCTGTCTGTTCGTCTTTCACGCCTAAACTACTGAATCGATTTTGATGAAATTTGGTACAGAGATAGCCTGGGAAAGGACATAGGCTACATTTTATCCCACAGTTGGGCACGATATGAATTGTAGTCCAAGCGGGCGGAGTCGTGGGCGGAAAGCTAGTCCTTCATATACATATATTAAAATATAAATGTATGACCAGTGTCACTCTTGGTAGCTTCAGAATATAAAATAGCCATGTTAACAACCCCCTTCCTACAATCCTGAGTCAAACATATACTGATTTAGGTTTTGATAGGGTCCATTCAAAAATTTTGTTGACTGGTCCCAATATACATATCTCTTTTCTACATGCCAGTATAAAATTATAACCTTAAGTGCCTTAAAAAGATAACTTAGGTATGAAATATGATTTCTTTGTTTTTGTTGTGCTTTGTTGTGTTTTTGGCTCGAGATTTTATTTTTAAATGTTTTAGATATATTTTTTAGTTTCTTTTCCCCATTTCAAAAATTTCTTGGGTACTCCAATTGCCCCTTTTTGTATTACAGTCCCAGCTTGCTTAAGTTCGTTCCAAATTTCTGTCCATCCTTTTCCAGATTGTTTCAACGATATATCTGAAAGATATGGATTTGTGGTCTCCAAAATATTATCATGTTGACTTTGAATTTTTTTATCATATTCTGGAATTGGATTATCCTCACTGATAATATATTTAAGATTTCGAATGGCCATGTTATTTTCGGATACATTTGTTTTCCTTAATACCTTATGGTTATTTTTATGTGAGTTTTTTTCTTTGAATTCCATTTGGCTTCCTTGCAATTTCATGTTAGCTTCTAATTTATATTTATTGCGTAATTGATCGACATTGTTAACCAAATTTTTAATTAAATCTTTAATATCTTATAACATATACTTATTTTGTGGTCAGTCCTAAAATATGACATGTAACACTTATGATGGCAGCAGTTATCTCATTAATATATTTATTTTGAGTTTTTCTCATTTAAACAGGATGTTGCTTTAGTCATTTGAAACAACTACGTTATCAAGTATTAAGTGACAATAATTCTAATTATAACACCACTTTTTTTTAGTCGGGGGCTAGAAATATGACAATAACATTTTAATTTTATCGTTTTTTGGAAATGAAGGGCCGACGTCTTCCAAGGAATAATAGCACAATTTAAAGTTACTCTTGACTCAAAGCTTCAATGGGGTCCTCATATTGATAAATTAGCGAGAAAACTCAGTTTAACAGCTTACGCGGCTAAAAAAATCGTCAACTATCGGGCGTTGAAACCGCGAGAACCAGTTACTTACATATTATTATATGGTACTTTACTGTGGGGGAATGCTGCCGATGTCATTGACCCTGCCCTTTCCTGCAGAAAAGAGGTCTTTCTTTGTTCTGCAAAAAGGGCAGTTCGCGCGATTTATCAAGTGGGACCTAGAATGTCACTTAGAAAAAGTTTTAACGTTATAGATATTTTGACATCTGCATCCCAGTATATTTGTATACATATAAAAATATTTTATAAGTAAAGCAAAATTAACAAATGTTCAAGAATAATTGTGACAGGCGCAATGTAAATACCAGAACCAAGCATAAATTGGATTAGTAGAGAGTCGTCTCCACAAAGTAACAAACTCTTTTATAGTCAATGTATACGCTTCTTTAATAATCATTCCCATATGTATCACAAACTTACCTTCAGAAAAATTTAAGACAATAATTAAACAAAATATAATTTCTGATTATCTGTTAGACAAGCAACTATGGGAATAAATTGCTCAGTCCTAGAGTTATTCAGATATTCTCTGAGAAAGACTGCGCATTTGTGAATATAGGCCCAAAGTTAAAAATGCTAATGTAAGTCACTACTTTGCCTTATTTTATGTAACATTCTGAACGTTCTATGAAAAAAAAACAATTTTTGACTTTGACTTTGATTAAAAGGGTCAACTAAAGTCGATTTTTTTATTCCGTGCCAAAAGTGTAAACATTATTGCCGCTATAAAAAATGTTTAACAAACCGTCCATTATCGATTTTTGTGAAAAAGAATAGTTAGAATGTTTATAATCACTTTTCTAAAACTTCTAAAACAGCTGTACACACAGGTTTGTAACTAGCTGTAGGTACTAAAAATTTCATTCGAGCAAAAACACGTGTTTTAGCGAAAATATAAATTATGATCCTAGCACTACCATAGTGGTTCATAACATTCGGGTGTTTTTTTTAAGGTTTTCTTTTTTTTCTGTACTAAACCGAACGATGAACTCATTGTTTCGGTGAAATTAACAAAAAGACATGAGGCTCCAGACCCCTCATCTCCAGCCTTGAGTGCTCCATCCCCAGCCACCTCTTGCCCTATCCCCAGCCAGCACGCAAAAGCATTTGTTGGGATAAAAAATAGACTTGTAAGTTATAATTTCTTAACATATTAGTGTCATTTCATATGGTATTTGGGAGTGCTGTTTTCGAAAATTACATTTAATTTTAAATCCAACATGGAGAAAAGTGCGGAGAGGCACTTTTTTGAAAATGTCGATATGGTTGTCGTTTAGTAGGATTTTGGGGGTGCGGGTTTCGGAAATCATATCTATTTTGAAATCCAAGATGGTGGATTCCACTTTTTTGTTAATTTTGACATAGGTGCTGTTTAATAGGTTTCAGCAGGTGCTGATTTCGAAAACATGTAATTTTATCTTAATTACTATTAATAATGCTGTGTATACACTCTTAGGGTTATAGCCTCAGATATTTGTGTACTAGATTGTAACAACACTTAATTGTTACAACCTGTTGTGTAAGTGATATTGTGTTTGATCTTATACTTGACCTTTTTCTTTTAATTATCTTGTGACTGCTTATTTAATCAATTTCATGATTTATTTATAAAGGTTTTTATTTCAATAAATTACCAGATGATGCCATTCATTTATACACTTGCGCCCATAATCTCTAGTGAGGTATATTTAAAAGATGCTTTCACTTTTTAAATAAAATAAAACTTTAAATATTATAAAAGAAAATGAAAAAAAAAACAATTGAAAGTTCCTAGGCTTTATTTTCATCAGATTGTAGTTATTGTATCCATCATTATACTCGTGATATTTTGAAGAACCTCAATTTTTAAAACAAAATATATATTGATTTAACAAAAATCAATTATATCTCTGTTCCCGGTGATGATACGACAAAATGAACCTGTATCTTTTTGATCACCTAATCATCTTCTATCGATGTGACTAGGTTTCAAACTGCGACATCACATTCGAGAAAGTCCAAGACGGCTGGTCACAGGCCGGCTCCCATACTAAAATCATCGAACCCCTTTCATAAAGTACAAAAAATTTGGATGTTGATAAAAAATCTTTCTGTATATTGGTGTTAACGTTTGTGACCACGAGCTGCAGGCAAAGGCTCACCATTATCACGAGTTTTCAATAACCTTTACACACCTGTGTGCCAGAAAACGTTTTTCGATACATTTGTGAGAAAAGTCATAAAAAAAATGTAAGTTATGTACCAAGGTAAACATTCTATGTATTTAGTTTTGGAAATTAATTGTAAAATTAGAACAGTTACTAAAATTCTGGGAAATTGGTTGTTTAGGGAGTTTTATTGTAATATGTGCGCATGCGTAGATTATGTTTTTGTGTATCAAAATTATCGGGCAAAGAATTAAAATATTCAGCCTTCTTGTTTTTCGCGGTAAATATATTTTTTTATTTAATTGTACATTACCTATGCTACAAGTGTGCTAAGTTGGATATTACACTAAAGGCGAGTTTAGAGCCCGAGCCGAAGGCGAGGGCTCAATTGAGCCGAGAATGTAATATCCAATGCGCACGCGTGTCATACGACGTTTTTCAACACATTTGCGAGGAAAGAAAGAAATAAAAACTTTCCTTTGATATTGACGACAACAAGCTATCACTTGCATGTTGCGCCTCGGAAAGTATTTTTGGCGGTGTACCCACGTAGGTTTCCTGTTCTGCACTTGAAGAAGACATTTTTTGTGTTGTATTTCTGACATTAATAACAATCTGATGAATAAAATTGCCGTTTGTGAAAACCAAGTGAAAACATCTGAAAATTCTGAAAAGAGGCGCGAATTTTTTTTCTTTTTTCGCTCGCAAAATGAGATTCACATTGACAAGTATACCATACAGCCAAATAATAAAAATATACTTATATATATACTATAAAAATATACTATATTTTCACGTTTTAGCATAAATAAATGATAATTTTCAAAATTTCGGGAAAAAAAAATATTTTTTATATATAACTTTTTCGTTTTTTGACTTTCACGAATATTTTTTCTGCACCTTATAGCTCTTATAAATATACATCTTTTGAGCCTTTTTTAATATTATATCTTCAAAACTCTCCGAGATATAAGGGGATCGCACTTTTTCGTGAAATCGGAGCCTACGCGAACGAAAAGACATTACCATTGTCAAAATAAGTTTATAATCGACGTACACCCAAAGGCCAACTTTTAGGTTTTTCAAATGTTTTCGTAGGTCCATTGGAACAAGATCCGTGAACAAATATCGACTATTTACATAAACGTGTAACCCTCGCGCGACTTATGCACAACCGTGTGTGCAGGATTTGTGGTATCGCATGACGCTCAAACAAGCGCGTGACGGGTGCTATTGATTCAAAGGCAGTGTAACTATAAAATTGAACCAAACACGTCGAAAGAAAATGGAATAAGGACCTCTTGAAATATTTCAGAAAGTTTAGTCCAAACTATGTCAAAAATACGTTGATCTCTATGTTATGTTTCTCTCTTCTCTCTTACCAGCCCATATACGTCCCCACCGAGGGGCACGGGCCTCCCTTCGAAACACGACGCTGGCCCAATGCGGGTTGGTGGACCACTCGTCTTTCGACAATGAATTTTCTTGGACGAGCGGGTTTCTTCACGATGTTTTCCTTCACCGTTGAGCAAGTGATAATTAGAAATGTGTACATAAATACGAAAAGATGAATTTAGTGGTACAGGCCCGCACCAGGATTTGAACCCGCGACCTTCAGATAACAAGTCGGCTCATTACCAACTGGGCTATCACTGACACCGCTTCTTATGGTATGTTTATAACTCTAAAATTAAAAAAAAATCACCCGAATTGAGAACCTCCTCCTTTTTATTGAAGTCGGTTAAAAATGTTGTAACACCCCGTCATTCGATTGCTTATAACTTATAACTTTTAAATGGATGAACCAATTTTGATAACTAAACTAAGAACCATCTCGATTACGTTAGCTTTTAAACAAAAAAAACTTCATCGAAATCGGTCCATTAGTTTAGGAGCTACGATGCCTCATACAGATACACAGATACACGTGTTAAACTTATAAAACTCTTCTTTTTTGTCGAAGGTTAAAAATTTAATAAACACTAAATAGATCTATTAATACTGATGAACTCTTAGCATCGAACTTTTTAAAGGATTTTTTTTGAGTTGGCTTACTATTTGTTGCCTAGTTTAGACATGTTATGTAGCCTTCAGCCTGTTCCAGAACATGAGCAAAGCTCTAGTTTCATTTGATTCCATTCCATACTTTCCACGCGATGCTCTTTCAAACAAAAAGATAAACAATCGAAAAAATACTTGATTACACTCAATTACTGATTCTAAGTCGTCCTTAACCGCATCGTAGCCCAGTGGCATTCTCTGATCTCAACTTTTTTTTTACAAATAATGAGTTTGCTCTTGACCACAATCTAGGCCAGAGGCGAAAATGTGGTCGAGGATGTAGTAAGCTCACCCAGAAGATGCCTATTCAAAGAAATTCGGGTTTTATGTGCCTGGAAATACAGACGCAGGCAGAGAATTCCATTCCTTAGCGGTGCGCAATATAAAAGATGAATCTCCACAAGGTAAGGGTGGTATCCCGCAGTGCGTCTGGACGTCCGGTAGAAGAAAGGGGCAGGCGGAATGAGTTCGTACAGCTCATGAGCACACTCCCCGAAGTACACACGACAGCACATCGGGCTATACATGTTGACCTTGACGTCGCCCTTACCACGCTCGTAATAGCGTTGGCTTTCGTAGTGCAAATGGGTAACCTGACTTGCTGCCGTGTGTACATCTTGTAAAAAACACACAGGCAAGCTACTTTGCACCTATGAGCCAGGCTTTGGAGTTGACAGTTTACTAGCTTTGTGGCACCAATGAGCCTTCTGGCTCTGCGATCCACCGATTCCAGGGTGGCTAGTTGATGTTTGGCCGAACCATCACAAAGGTGGCTACAATACTCCATGCGCGACCGGACCTGCGCCTTATAAAGGGTTAGGAGTTGGTCAGGCGAGCAGTATCGCTTGAGCTTATTAAGGATGCCCAGCTTTTAGGCCGCAGTTTGAGCTTTGGATTCGATGGACGTGCCGAAGTTAATGTTGGCAGATAACTTCATGCCGATGAGTTCAAGCTCATCGGTGACAGGTACAGATGTACTTCGGAAGTAGGAGTCAGATCAAAGAAAACGGACACGCTTGTGTTTTGGTGGCGTTGAAACTAATCAGATTAATGTCCCTATTGGGAGACAAAACTTAAGGTTGAGTTCACTCGCTCTACCATTGCTTCCCTCACTGACCGAATTTTATCAGTGAAGTTAAGCAACTTACACAGAGGCAGGGAACCTGATGGGCGACCAAAGTGGCAAATTATCACGAGCGCTTCCGTGCTTTGGAGGGTACGTTAAGCTGTTGGTCCCGGCTATTGTCGATTGACTACAGTAGTTTAAACCAAGCCAGAGGCCATTGTGCGGTTTGAAAACTCTGACACCAGGGTTAGCCAAGTCCGTCACACACTTGTCTACACCTACACAATAAGAAGAAGAAGAAGAACAGTTGTCCTGAATTATTACATACACACACATTATACGCTCACCCCTGTAAACCCTAAAAAGGTAGGCAGAACATCAATGGTTTTAGCGAACCAATTGATTCCACGGTTTAAATAAATTGTGAGGTTTATCTTTTGCCGTGTGGTGATTGGTTCAGAATAACACCACCCCATCTCTTTCCCTGGGTGTCTTAAGAGGCGACTAAGGAAACGCAAATGAGACCTGCCTCCTAGTAATTCATCCCAGGCAACGACACTTCATTTTTTTCTGAATCTGAGGTGTCGTCCTATTGTCTCATGCGGCACACCTACCACAGTAGGTAGGACCACCCTCCTACCGAAGTCCGACGCCTAATAGCTTGCTGTGTTCCGTCGGTGCGCAGGAGAACCAGTGCCTTATAGCCATTTTCTGGGTTAACTCGCTCCATCGTCGGCCTAATCTATGACCTTGGACAAGATTGAGGTCAAGAGTTAACCCTTCTTATAATAAAAAAAAGATGGGAAATGTTATAGAATGGTGAGAAGTTAGTCTTTTGTCCATGATACAGCCAAACCCTCGCATCCCACTGACTTGATCAAGATTTTAAAATTTATAAGCTATGAATGTCGAGGGTGATATTGTTCAATCATCTGTCCCTCTCTTACCTACTTATTTTTGCAAGTAATATTGGAGAGATGAGAAAAAATAAAAAGCCGCTGGAAGCCAGTTGTGCATTATTAATTTTAACCCACCTGTTCAAAATTCAATCTTATTCCAAGCTGTTGAAGGTTCAATATATCTATAGAACAACAGAGACGAGATTACGAGTCTCTTTTGTTCTAGAAAGGGTGTAAGGGATTGCTTAAAAAAAACTTAAAACCTGAATTCAGACCGTCATTCTAAAAGATTTTCCAGTGGAGTTTTCGAATTTCTTCCAAGGTTTTAAATATTTTCTGCTTTAAAATTAAATTTATTCATTCAAATACAAAAATTTTTTCATTAAAAAACAACAATAACGGCGTAAAACACGAAAACCAGTAATGTACATCGCATTCTAACAGCGCCGCAGCGCAGAAGAAGCGCGCGCGGGGCGGTTTCGCTGTACGTTGCGTAGTGCCAAAGTAGGGAAATAACAAAAACTCCTTATATACGGTGATCGCAGGGCCGCCAGACCTTATTTATTTTCTCATAAACCAAATGTCTGGGAAATAGTAGTGCTAGTACGTACTAGTAATGTATGAATACCAGATAACCTGGGCCGGCGGCCAATTTTCAGCTATCAGGTTCTGAAGGTACTTCCAAAAATTGCTCACTTGTCTTGAAGCCTGGCTGCTGATATCTTATAGAATATAATTAATTAATTATAAAAAGTAATGTTCAACACCGCCAGACACTCTCTGTCGGCTGTAATTTCTGCCAGACGGTTTACAGTTCGCAAGCAAATTATGCGATTATACTTACAATCTGAGCCGTGATTTTTGTATATGATATTCAGGGAACTATAACAATACTTTTTATAGCACCCAGACTTCAAGACAAGTGAGCAATTTTTGGAAGTACCTTCTGAACCTGGTAGCTGAAAATTGGCCGTCGGCCCAGGTTAGATTGTATTCATACATTACTAGTACGTACTAGCACTACTATTTCCCACACATTTGGTTTATGAGAAAATAAGTGAGGTCTGGCGGCCCTGGGATCTTGGTCTATTAACTTGATATTTCCTGGAAAAAACTTGTAGCTGATCATAGTTATGGGTAGATTCCACCGTTTAAGTATTTGCTGAGTTATCTCTTACTCCCTGTATAGTATTTAAAATCTTAACGTTAAGCGATAAGATGTATATTTAATTGGTACTTTCCTTTGGTTTTGATCGATTAAGGTTACGTTTTATGCGCAAACTAATATTGTGTTTTATAAGCTCCTTCTTCTTCTTTACGTTCGAATTCTTACTAGGATTCTAACTGGCCACAACAAACTGAATAAACATCTGCACAACATGGGCCTCACCGAGACCAAGTTGTGTAGATTCTGTCATGAAGCTGACGAAACGTCGCTTCATGTAACCTGTGACTGCAGCGCACTGCACTGCAGCAGGAATCGGTACCTTGGAGGCCACAACTTGTCCTACCAAGACATTAAGGATGTGCCCGCTAAGGACATAGCCAGATTCGCGGTTGGCATAGGACTCCAGGATGTACTGTGATATAGAAGGGTACTGTTACAATAGATCTGGCAAGGTCGCAGTGACACGGGGGCTTGCGTACAAGCTTGACCCCAACCCTTCGAACTCTTTAAATAATAATAATATCGTGTAGGTATAGTGAAGTGTGTGGCGAACTTGTCTAACCCTATACAAGTGGTACAGCTTTAAAGAGATGCTTGTGTCCAGACAACTGATAAAATTTTACATATTTTTTTTGTTGTTGTAAGTATTTATGTTTTATGACATCAGGTCAAGGAGTAACTTTAAATTAGTTTGCAAAACTTTATGTGGTAGTTTTTTTACTATGAAACTGAAAATAATACAATTTTCAAAAAATATATTAGCTATGATTTGTCCCTTATACAGTTCATCTCACATCCTTATTTTTTCCGTCACCCAACATTGATTTATTTTTGTGAGACATTGTTCCAAAATATATTTGTTAACCATTGTCGCGTCTGTCTGTTTTTTTTTTTAAATAAACCGAAAACTTGTATCTAGTCATGTCGTTTAGTTCACATATAGAGGAAATTTATTTTCTAAACAAACACTTCACAGAATAAAAACTATAATGTGAAGTAGATATAGAATTCAAATTTTTGATATTAAAATCTTCTTTTAGCTTTAGTCATAAAAAAATAATGCACGTAAGCCAGCTGAGTATTCAATTCATCAATATCCATGTTTCTTCTAAAATCAGTTTAAAAAAAATAAACTGTGTGTATAGGTATGTTCTTTACCTATAAAATTGCCGTTATTCATACAATATTTTTGAAAAACTGAATTTTTCATACTAACGTTTTTGAATTTTTTTGGAGAAAATTGTAACAAAAGTACAGTAGAAATAAACAATGAAACGGGTAACAGATAAAACGAGCTATATTTTAGTTTCGTTTTCAGTAAATAAATCCAAAGTAATCATCTATTAAATTTATTAAAAATCAAAGTTACATGACTAAGTTTTTAAATAAAAAACCATTTTAGTAACAGCTTTGCAATCAAATGAATTATGAATAAAATAAATCTTGAGAAAAAATTGGCAATTTCATAGATAAAGACATATAATATAATTGTCAGCTTATTCAAAACCGACCTTTGAGTCCATTAAGCTTTCGAATTTAGATTTAGTGGGTTTTTTGGGGAGATTATTGCTGTCATCGTCGTCATATGATTGATTGTATTCATCTATTCTTTTTATATTTTTCGCTTCACTGTCTTGTACTGAAATAGCTTTCTTCACACTCCCCCAGAAACCTTTAGCGATCGATTTTCTATGATGCCATTTATCCTGAGAGGGTTCAGAATCACCCTCTTGTAAATAAATAGGTACAGTCGCACGATAGCTTCTATCAGTGGGTCTGAAAAATTCATTTGAATTTTTTTCAGATGTCACTTCTTTCTCATCACGATGCCATTCAGTTTGAGTTTCCTTTTCTTTTATGTCTGGAGTTTTTGTGGTTTCTACAGGTAACTCTATTTTTTGCTTACTTTTATCCTTGTCAAACAAATGATTTTGATTCTCATTCTCGCCTCGTTGTATAAACGACGGACTTGACTCCATCTGACTAATAATTTGTTCCCACTTTGCATCATTCTGCATTTCTATCTCCAGGTGCTTAGATATGTAAGATATTAAATCTTCAGATAGAAATCTCCTCATATAAGTTTCTATGTTTCCTTGGGTTTGTCTAAAATGTTGCATTAGGAGAAAATAACGTACCGTTGCAAAAAATTTTGCCATTCCCTCAAAATTCAGTAGAATGTCAAGTTTTTTATAGTGAATATACAGGATGTTGCTTTAGTCAAGAAAATATACAGTGGCCAACACGGCGTGAAAAACAAAAACATGTATAACAGAAACATATTTTACAAATTAGTCACTAAACTGACGTAGTTAAACAAGCGGTATTAGTAACTAGTGCACGCTGTTTTGGCCAAATAATCATCGAAAATATTCGCAAGTTCCGAAAAACTGAAGACAGGCCCACCTCCGATTGTTATTAAATATCTTTATGTACACGACTTCAAACAGCTTGTATTTTTGCAATTTTCTAAATTTAATAACTAAAATAACACCCTGTTTTAGCAGTAATTAAAAGTAACGGAATGAAATGATTGCTATGAATGAGTATAAAATACATAAGGACTTACGGACTGTAATCATTCTCTTCTTCCTCTTTAAACTGTTTAAATAGGTCCTGGAAAGCAAAATAATAAGATTAATTAATGTTTTGGTTGGTAATAACCATCCACGTTGGACTGGGAGTGAAAAAAATGTGCCTTCTACCAACTCTTCCCAGGCTTACTGTAAAAGCCAGTGAATAGGATGAAAGGATTCTGCTGTTTGGTGGGAGAAAAGCTGATACTGATAACATAATAATATTACCACCATACTCATGTTCCATGTAATAACCCTCAGAACGGATGTCAAATTGGCGTCATGTAGTTTCAGAACCACAAATATTTATGTATAGATTTTTGATTAACTGTCAGTGGCTCAGCATTGAAAGAAAATATCGTGATGAAACCATCCTCTCCTCTGAAAAAATTCGTTTTTAGAAAGGCGCGCGGTCCACCAAACCGCTTAAAACTTAGTTCCCTTCGTGTTTCGAGGATTTAATTTGGTATTTCCCCTGCCCCTTGGTGGGAACGTTTATGGACTGATAACGTAGTCCTTTAAACGTAGTCCTGATAGCGAAGTACTTTAGTAAAAAGTTTTCGACCGACATTGACAACCAATATGCAATCAGTCGCTACCTGTCACTCTCTTTAGCTTGCGGGTGAAACAGTCGATGCTCTCGAGAATTTGTCGTGAACTTACAGAATAGGTAGCAATACAATACAATCTACACTAATATTATAAAGAGGAAAGATTTGTATTTATGTATGTAACGAATAAACTTAAAAACTACTGGACCGATTTCAAAAATCCTTTCAACATTAGGATGCTACATTATTTCTGACATAGGGTAAATAATTTTCCCGAATTCCCACGGGAACAAAGTCCCGAGCGGAATGCTAATATAATATATTCCATAAACAGGAAATTACAATAACAAATAACAGTAATTTTGACACAATGTATAAAAATAGGCGGCCTTATTACTTAATCGCTATTTCTTCTAAAAAACCGTACAACTTCAATAGAATGGTACGAATTGAAAGGCGAAAATATTTATTAAATATGAATAAATAAGCATATTATAGTACCACCGCCGTCAAAGTGGATATCAACTCGCTAAGAAGAAGTTTATTATTTACATACTATCTATTGTTTATTAAATTACAAATATGTAACAGGGAAAGGAAGAGAGCATTCAAAATTCTCTTGAACACATCAAGAGAAGGGAACCGCCTCAAGGTAATATCGTAGCGCAGTGGCTCTCGCTGATCTCAACCGATCAGTGAGGTTTAACAACGTAAACAGAGGCAGGGAACCTGATGGGTGACCAAAGTGGCACTTTATCACGAGCGTTTCCGTGCTTCGGAGGGCACGTTAAGCTGTCGTTAGGCTGTTGTCGATTGACTACAGTCGTTAAAACCAAGTCAGAGGCCATTGTGCTGTTTGAAAACTCTGATTTAAACTCTGAGGTTTAGCCAAGTTCGACACATACTTGACTATACCTACACGATAAGAAGAAGGTAATATAATATAGAACTATACGTGTACTTACTGGATCATTATTTGCCAGGAGACGCTTCCACAACGTTGGTGTGGAGTCTGGTTCAGCTACGTACAATAACAGTCTGAAAATAAACCAAAAAATGTAGTAACGTGCACTAAAATCTTCTTTATATTTATCTTCACATAGTATAAAATAACTCTAAAATTAAAGACTTTTAAAAAAAAAAGCTTTTCTGGCATATAGGAGCAAAGTACTCGTCAATACGAATCGAACGAGCCCAGACTCGATATAGTTGTGTCGTTTTATTGCGGAGTTCCTATGGCCACCTTCCAGCTCCAGCATCAGATCAGCTTTCTGTCATTATTATATTGCTTTGTCACGCGTTATACATATGCATGCAAAATTTCAGCTCAATCGGAAACCGGGAAGTGGATCAAATATAACTTGCAAGATTTGTCCCACACATACTAGCTAATAGGGGAAGTAAAATAAAAGCTTGTAATAAATTATTTTTAACAAAAAATTGACCCGCCTTCAAAAAGGGTGAAATAATTTTTTAAAGCTATGTTCACGAGTAAGTAGTGTTACGGGTAAAACAGCAAATAGGTGAATTCATAGCGGAATATGGTAAATAAAGAGGATTTTTTTTTTGACGTGATCCACATATATGGGCGTAAATTTTAGTTTTTTTTTTTATATTTATGATCTAAACTACTGAAGCGATTTCGATAAAATTTTTATGGGACCAATCTGGAAGTAGATGCTTCCGAACTAAAAATAAATTGTTTTGAGGATGGAGTTTTGAGGTAACAAACATAAAAAAAAACACCCGAATTGATAACCTCCTCCTTTTTTTTGAAGTCGGTTAAAAATAAAAGCTTGTAATAATAATGAAATCGCTTCCGCTATATGTTTGCTAAGATCTCATAAACTAGTTAACAGATTTTAATGCGGTTTTCAGAAATAAATGGAGTGATTCAAGAGGAAGGTTGTATTTTACATGTACATGAAGCTTGTTAGAAATTATATTCAGTGGTAATTAAATATTATTATTCATAGAGCACCGGAATCAGCAGCTCAAGCATAACGTGCTTGTAGTGAAATGCGCCTCGGTCAAATGTCCAAAAAGTGTCAAAATGACAAGTCTTGGCGCGATGCCCTTGCACGCACAATTAGAGTGAAGTTTCATCGACATCTTAGTGGTATGTCGCGCGAGTTTGTCGCGGGTCGTACTAGCTATACAGAGCGTCTTAACTAAGAGCTAGCGGGTCACACTCGTAAGCAAGAGGGTAATGAGTTCAATTCTCAGTGCCACCATGTACCAAATAGAGGTCAGATGGCAGTCGCTCCACTTAAATGTTTTTTTTTACTGTGGAACTTTGCTTTTTACTATGCAGCAACCATGATAGAGGCAAAGTTGAGATTTTCAACGGCCCGAGAACAAAACTTGCGATTCGCGCCTCTCAGAGGACTATGAAACATTATAAGTGACAGTAATCGAACGTCAATGACTGTCAAAGTGAAGTTTACCGCCATCTTGAGTGGCGCGACTCGCAGGTTGTGCTCGGGATGCAGACTCTATTTATTTAAGCTATGTTTACACGTATATTTTGAAAAGATTTAAACACCTATAACAGAAAGTTATTTAAATTACAGTTAATACTTACTTATTAGTATTTTTTGTAGGCTGACGTAGTTTCTTTAGTCTTCCTAATATTTTGTTTTCAGTATTTCTTTTTTCATCCTGCAGAGTAAGTATCAGCTTATTAAGAGTCTCGTAAACTTAAATTTGGAGTAATTAATTAATTTATTTAAAACATATACAATGGTAAAGTAATGTGAAGAGACGTGATTTTAATAATTTTCCACGTTAAAAACGTAAGTATGAGTCACCGACTTCAATCCCAACAACAGTTCGCACAAAGTAAATAACTAGTATTTTTTGCAGATTACAATGCCTATTAGCAGATAACCACAAACGAAAATGTCACTCATTTATTAAGATGATCTGGTTTGTAGTATTTTTTGTTGTCGTTGATTTTTTTAAAAGCGTTGAATAATTTTCGATAAAAAGATAAAAAAGAATTTTGAAAATCGGTCCACAAATGGGGGGAGAAATCGGAGAACATACATTAAAAAAAATACATACAGTCAAACATAGAATCTCCTTCTTTTTTGAAGTCAATAAAAAATAATAATTGATTTATCTTAGTCGTAGCCCAATGGGGCTTGCTGATCTGAAGCAATCAGTGAGATAAGTTACATATACAGGAACAGGAAACCTAAGGGTAACCAAAGGGTTATATTATCATGAGCTTTTCCGTACTTTGGAGAGCATGTCAAGCCGTCAGTCCCGGCTGTTGTTGAATGACTACAGTCGTTAAAAACATTCAGAGGACATTTAGCGACTTGAAAATTCTGTCTCCAGCAGTGCAAGCACAACGTGCTCGTCGTGAAATACGCCGCAGTCAAACGTAAGAAAAATATCGAAATTACAACGCCACTGGGCAAGGAAACTTTGGCGCGGTGCCCACGTGCGATCAAAGTGAAGTTTCTCAGTGGTATGACGCGGGATGTGCTAGATATGCAGTGCTAGATAACTTCACCACATTCCTTCTTGATTGTAGTTACACGATAAGATGTAGATTTATTTACCCGATCTATCTATTCACTATATATATTTTTTTAAATTGCGTCCACAATCGTGGTTTTGCCAACTTTAATCAAAATTAAAATAAAGAATGGCAAAGATGACAATATCAAGTAAAGAAATCCATAAGGGTCGTACGTCAGAGCCTGGTCCGTTGATCAGCAGAGTGCACCGCTAGCATATGAGAATGACGATTTTAGAGCTCTGAGATGTTATGCTAGACCCCTATTATAAAAATAGAAATCGTCAAAGACAGTACGCTTAATGAACAAAGGCTACGTTCGAATTCTTACTAGGATTCTAACTGGCCACAACAAACTGAATAAACATCTGCACAACATGGGCCTCACCGAGACCAAGTTGTGTAGATTCTGTCATGAAGCTGACGAAACGTCGCTTCATGTAACCTGTGACTGCAGCGCACTGCACTGCAGCAGGAATCGGTACCTTGGAGGCCACAACTTGTCCTACTAAGACATTAAGGATGTGCCCGCTAAGGACATAGCCAGATTCGCGGTTGGCATAGGACTCCAGGATGTACTGTGATATAGAAGGGTACTGTTACAAACTGTTATAATAGATCTGGCAAGGTCGCAGTGACACGGGGGCCTGCGTACAAGCTTGACCCCAACCCTTCGAACTCTTTAAATAACAATAATTATAAAAATAACCCTTCACTACTGAACGCGGAGCTGCCTTACTCTCATTGTCATACTTCTTCTTCTTCGCATCGTGTAGGTATTGTCAAGTGTGTGGCGAACTTGGCTAACCCTGGTGTCAGAGTTTTAAAACCGCACAATAATATAGCCTCTGACTTGATTTTAATGACTGATGTCAATCGACAACAACCGGGACTGACAGCTTAACATGCTCTCCGAAAAACGGAAACGCTCGTGATAAGTTGTCACTTTGGTCACCCGTCAGGATCCCTGCCTCTGTGAACGTTGTTTAACCTGACTGATCAAAGATCAGCGAGCGCCACATTGTCATACTCGTCACGTTTGTCAGACAGCTAATGGGTAAAGTCTACTCTACACTAATATTATAAAGAGGAAAGATTTGTATTTTTGTATGAAACGAATCAACTTAAAAACTACTGGACCGATTTCAAAAACTCTTTCACTATTAGGATGCTACATTATCCCTGAGTAACAGACGCTATATAATTTTCCCGAATTCCTACGGGAACGGAGTCCCGAGCAGAATGCTAGTCTTAAATCCGTACTAATATTATAAATGTGAAAGTAACTATGTCTGTCTGTCTGTCTGTCCGTCTTTCACGCCTATACTACTGATCGGATTTTGATGAAATTTGGTATAGAGATAGATTAGAGCCCAAAAAAGGACATAGGCTACATTTTATCCCAGAGTTGGGCACTATATAACCTGTAGTCCACGCGGGCGGAGCCGCGGGAAAAAAGCAAGTATTAAAATATGTTAATTAAAGTTTACTGTTACTTACCAAATCGAGAATCATGTTAGATATGCTGAAGCTGAAAAAAAACATTGGGGTAAGTAAGTAAAAATCAACAACCGTAATAAAGTAATTCGATAAACACACGGCAGCACGTCAGGTTATACACGTTGACCTCGGCGTCGCCCGTATCTCGCTCGTAATACCCCCGGCTTTTGTTTTGTAAATGGTAACCTGACGTGCTGCTGTCTGTAGTGCTCCTATTTTGTTATTGTGTCTCGGAAAACTTCGTACTTTTAAATTATTATAGACCATAACTATGATAAGCAATATACATGCATTGAAATGACTATCTATCTATGTAGGCAGGCGCCATATTTGACATTCATTTTCAAGGTTGTTACCTATATTGAATATAGGTATAATGATGAAAAGTTGCCAACCTTTTACCCACAGTACAGCAAAGAACATCTCCCACTTATTGGTTTCTATATAGTATGCCTGGGAAGAGTTGGCAGCTGGCATATTCTTAAGTTTTATTTCACTCCCAGTCCAGCGTGAAGAAATTCAAAAAATCAGGTAGCCGAGTGGGCTACGTACGCTTGCCTATTATTACAGTAGAGCTCTATTCGAATCCTGTTCGGGGTTTAATTTTTCAAGTTTTTTTTTTAATATTCAAAAATGCAGGTTCTTGGCTCGCTGATTCGTCAACGCCTAGGCCAAAATAATGAACCGAAGATGCTAAAATTTTGCATTTAAACTTTAACCTTAACGGTAACTATGAATTAGGAAGGGGTTTACATAATTCTAACGGGAACGAAGTCCCAGGCATCTTGTGGTTGATCAATAAATAGAAAAAATATGTATTTCATCGCTCAATGCTTTTTTCCCCTCAGCCGCGTTTAATTACTTCCCCTTAAGTATTACAGATTATAGATAAAGACAACTTACCTTGGTTTAGATAATTGTTTCTTTGATGGCACAACCTGTTGGTAAAATAAATTTGATTTAACCAGGAGAATAGATTTTTTTCCCTGGGCGGTTCGGCTATCGTCTATAATGATGTATGTTTTGAAAAAACTCTTGACCTCGATCTTGACCAAGGTCGTTGGGTTTTTCTTGGTCGCTTCTTTCGACACTCACGGAAACAGATGGGGGTGGTGGTATTCTCAACTGATCACCACACGGCTAGTTGCCCCTTCTCCCACTTTCGAGGTCGCAAACTTATATTTGGCATACAATAACAATACCAAACGATCCTCGAAAAAAATCCTTTTCCACAAAGGTAAGCTTAAAATGTGAAACTTTCCGCAATTACTGTATTTTGCAAGGATATACAGGGCTTTAGGTACATCTCTTTCAACCTCTCGGGTGGTTAATCAGTCCATGAAACTGAAAAACTTTCCCCCAATAATAGGTCAAAATACGAAAAAATTTTTTTTGAGTTCTCATACAAAATTCGCTATAATATGCTGATGAAGTTTGTATGGGGACTCAAAATTTTTTTGTCGTATTTTGACCTATGTTCCTTGGGAAATTGTTCAGTTTCATGGACTGATTAACCACCCGAGAGATTGAAAGAGATTTACCTAAAGCCCTGTATATTTATACACACGAAATGAACAATTTTTCCTAAAGAACATAGGTCGTAATATGATAAAAAAAATTCGTCTCTCCATACAACTTGTGCAATCAGCTGATTTGCTTTTTGTATGAGAAGTCGCAATTTTTTTTAAACTGTATTCAGTATGTGACTGAACGAGAAACGAAAGAGAATAAAATTGAATGATATACCTAAATAGTTTTGGCAATGGTAAATAAAAATTTGCTGTGCCGTGCCGTGCCGTTTGAATTATTAAAAGGCCCTATACGTTTTATTCCATTTTTAACCGACTTCAAAAAAGGAGAAGGTTCTATGTTCGACTGTATGTATTTTTTTTATGTGTGTTCACCTATTTCTCCGCCAATTATAGACCGATTTTCAAAATTATTTTTTTGTTCCAAAGAATATACTCCAGAGGTGGTTTCATTAAATTTTATCGAAAATGGTTCAGCGCTTTTAAAAAATCAACAGAAACGAAAAAATACTACAAACCAAAACCTCCTCCTTTTTTGAAGTCGGTAATGAGTGACATTTTCATTTGTGGTTATCTGCTAATAGGCATTGTAGTCTGCAAAAAACACTAGTTATTTACTTTGTGCGAACTGTTGTTGGGATTGAAGTCGGTGACTCATACGTTTTTATTATATTATATTTACCATGATATACTCAGCAGGCGACCTTCTATAGTTTTCATCGTCCTCATATCGGTAATAGTCATCTAAGTTTCTTCGGAATCCTGTGTTCAACAACCTTTCATTCTTTCCATCCCACCTGTTAAAAGATCATCCTTGTTATTAATAAACTAGCCTTCCGCTCGGGACTTCGTTCCCGTGGGAATTCGGGATAATTTTGTAGCCTATGTTACTCAGGGATAATATAGCATTCTAATGATGAAATAATTTTTCAAATCGGTGTTGGTAAAATACAAATCTTTCCTCTTTAAAATATTAGTGTAGATTTAGCGCTCGTAGCCCAGTGGCTCTTGCTGATATCAACCGATCAGGGAGGTTAAGCAACGTACACAGAGGCAGGGGATCTGATGGGTGACCAATGTTGCAATTTATCACTAGCGTTTCCGTGCTTTGGAGGGCATGTTAAGCTGTCGGTCCAGGCTGTCGTCGATTGACTACAGTCGTTAAAACCAAGTCGGAGGTCATTGTGCGGTTTGAAAACTCTGACACCAGGGTTAGCCAAGTTCGCCACATACTTGACTATACCTACGCGATAAGAAGAAGTGTAGATAAAAAATAGGGTTATTAGTAAAATACAAATAACCTCACAGTGCTAGTTTATAAACAGTCTGAAATAATTTCATAATCTTTTCCTAGCCTCCATCAATCAGATCCCCGGTTACTCCCTTTGAGCTACCTTACTGAATAGCGGCGTAACTTTTAAAGGTGGGTGGTACTGTAATAATACAGGGTGTAATAGACAGCTTAGCAAATACTTAAATGGTGGAATTTACCCTTAACTATCATCCGCTATAAGGTTAGTACTATTATATATTTTGTGCTTTATAGCACAAACTTACTTACTACCACTGTTACTACTGTTACTTATGTTGTTACTTACTTATGTAATATTTTTTTCCTGGAAACGTCACGTTAAGGAGTTTTCATTATTTACCTACTTTGGCGTTAAGCAACGTATCGTGAAACCGCGCCCCGCGCGCAATGCCCCCCGCGCCGCTGTCGGAGCACATTGTTGGTTTTTGTGTTTTAAAATGGAGTGTATTCGATTAAATAATAAAAAATAAGCAGAAAATTAAAAAAAAAAACATGAAAAATAAACAATTCCGTAGAAAAATTTCACTGAAAAATCATACAGAATGATTGTCTGAGTTGAGGGTTTCAGTTTTTGCTAAGCTGTCTTTTCCACCCTGTATAGTTGAGACAGTATATTTTTACATACCTAATCCCAATATTGTTAACATTGCCATAAACTCCAGCCCCATTTTCTAGTTCTCGTAGAGGAAACTTGATAGAAGATTTCAGCATTCCCAAAGCTGGCCGTATGAGTGTATGGCCGGGCAAGATGGCCTCCGCTTCAGGAAGATGGCTGGGTACGGATGGGACTCCGATGATTGTTCCCACATTTGCGGCATCAGCGAATAAGTTTCTCCTCTGACAAAAACATATTCATCATAACATAATATTTATTCAAAAAAAAATTTAGGGAAAATAAAAATAATAGGTCTTTACCTATGAAATTGCCGATTTTTCCTTAACCTTCATTTTGTTCATAATTTATTTAATTGAACAGCTGTAACTAAATTATAAAAGTATTAATTTGACTCAATATCTTCATATAACGGAGATAGAGTCAAATTAATACATATTTAATACATATTTACATTTGGATTTATTTACTGAAAACGAAGTTCAAATATCGTTTTATCCGTTGCCCGTTTCATTGCTTATTTTTGCTATAACAACTTTCAATAAACTAAGTATGATGAAAATTAACTTAATGTTGTCTAAACATACCTTCTCACAAAATTTTGTAAAATTTGGTGTTTGCATTCCCGAGAAAAATCCAAAAACGTTGGTATGAAAAATTCAGTTTTTTTAAAATTTTGTATAAAAACCTTATAAAAACGGCAATTTCATAGGAAAAGACTTATTATTTGGTGCAATTGGGACTTGAACCCACGACCCCAGGATTATATCTCCTGGTTCTCTAATCAACTGAGTTAACGTGCATTCAAGTCAAACGGTGAAATGTCCCATTCGCACTGAATATTTATTTTTCCCTAAAATAATTTATGAATATCCCTCGTTTTAAAATACTATAATACTTATTGTTATATCGAGCCTTCCAGTGTCCCGCTGCTGGGCAAAGGCCACTCTTTTCTCACTCCAATCCCTCCTATCCTAAGCCATCTTCTTACAGTCTTTCTAAAAACCAGCCTTCCATAACATCAGCTCTGTCGGGGTTGACCCTCTTTTTAGGGTTCCATAATAATTTACGAACCCTTATAGATTCACCGTCTACCCGCGGTTTTTTTTGGTACAACAAAGCTGACCCGATACCATTAACTCCGACTACTAAATGAGATCTGTAGGCTGAGTACGATAGTGACAGCACCGTGACAGCACCGCAGTCCTATGTCAAAATGTCAACATTGACAACGCCATTGGGCGAGCAAGCCTTTGCGCAGGACCCTCACGCAATCAAAGTGAAGTTTCAGCATGAGCCGAGCGCGAGTTTGTCTAGAAGAAATATACACTGTTTTTTATATCATTTTTTTTAATTTGTTTTTTATTACTAACCGTTGGACTCCTTTGGTTCTGGTAGCCTGCACTCTCTAAACGCCGTCTCTAAAAAAAAAAAGTTTAAAAATGTTAACTCTTCCACTCGTCAGTAACCTCGATTGGATATCTATTCCTTAATCGATGGCGTCTCGATGGCGGTTGAATGACAATGGTGACCAATTTACCCATTCATGTGGTGAAATTGACAACTATCACTTACTATTGACTTATTGCTGTTAAGCAATAAGGCCGCCTATTTGTATACATTATTTCAAATTCGCTGTATAAACATATTCTGTAATCCTATGTGTGCAATAAAGAATATTGTATTGTATTGTATTGTAACTATCGAAACCTCATGTATTTGATAACAACCACCCCTACCAGCAGCGCCACCGCTAACCGAACGTTTTATTGCAAACTAGCATTCCGCTCGGGACTTCGTTCCCGTGGGAATTCTGGAAATTATGTAGCCTATGTCCATCGGGGATAATGTAGCTTTCCAATGGTGAAAGAATTTTCCAAATCGGTCCAGTAGTTTGGAGCCTATTCAATGCAAACAAACAAACAATCAAATCTTTCCTCTTTATGATATGTAATTATGTAGCTTATGTCCATCGGGGATAATGTGGCTTTCCAATGGTGAAAGAAATTTTCAAATCGGTCCAGTAGTTTGGAGCCTATTCAATGCAAATAAACAAACAAACAGTCAAATCTTTCCTCTTTATAATATGTATCGGGGATAATGTAGCTTTCTAATGGTGAAAGAATTTTTCAAATCGGTCCAGTAGTTTCGGAGCTTATCCAATGCAAACAAACAAACGAACAAACAATAAAATTTTTCCTCTTTATAATATGTATAGAAGAAGGCTACTAATTAGCAATAGTACATTCAGTTGGCCTTGGCGAAGTTTGTCAAAGCAGCCATCATCAAAGGTATGAAAGGATAGTTATCATGCACCACCTGAAAATTTTGATAGTTCTCGTAGCCCTGTGGTTCTCGCTAATCTCAACCGATCAGTGAGGTTAAGCGACGTACTCAGAGGCAGGGAACCTGATGGATGACCAAAGTGGCAATTTATCACGAGCGTTTCCGTGCTTCGGAGGGCACGTTAAGTCGTCGGTCCCGGCTGTTTTCGAATTGTGTGGTTTGAAAACTCTGACACCAGGGTTAGCCAAGTTCGCCATATACTTGACTATACTTACACGATAAGAAGAAGACCACCTGAACGGAAAAAATGGCAACCATTGTCATTCCACCGCCATTGAAACGGTGCCGTGTTGTTTTTTGCCGTGTGGTGATCGGTTGAGAATAACACCACCCCATCTCTTTCCGTGGGTGTCGTAAGAGGCGACTAAGGAAACACAAATGAGACCTGCCTCCTAGTAATCTATCCTAGGCAACGACACCTCAGTTTGTTTTCAATCTGAGGTGGCATCTTATGGTCTCATGCGGTGTCGTAGGCTCTGTAAAGGGCCGTCTGATTTGCGACAACCCTCCTAACGAAGTCCGACACCAAACAGCTTGCTGTGTTCCGTCGGTGCCTGGGAGTACCAGTGCCTTAATTGGCATTTTCTGGGTTAACTCGCTCCATTGTCGATCTCATCTATGACCTTGGTTAAGATTGAGGTCAAGAGTTAATCCATTTTATAATAAAAAAATAAAATAAAAAGTTTGATGAGTTGGTCTGCATAATATGCCCGTGTGGGGTTTAAAATTGTATTTATATGTGATACTAGCTGTCCAACCGCGATTTCGTTCCTGTAGGAATTCTCCCGGTGGATTTTTTTAAATATATATATATAAACCTGGCAGTGACAA
Source organism: Aproaerema taeniolella (assembly GCA_949987775.1). Lineage (NCBI taxonomy): Eukaryota > Metazoa > Arthropoda > Insecta > Lepidoptera > Gelechiidae > Aproaerema > Aproaerema taeniolella. The sequence goes on from OX465248.1 coordinate 17,103,591, forward strand.
TAAGAAACACAACAAAAAAATAATGATCCGAATCGGTCGAGCCGTTCTCGAGTTTTGCGTTTAGCAACAGATTTAGTGAATAAGATATAGATGATTTAAATATTGTATTATACTTTATACTCATGATCATAATATATTAGAAAACAAAATCCCCCGTCCCTTTTTTCTGTCTCTCTGAATGCGATAAACTCAAAAAATACTAAACGAATTTTCATATACTCGTAGTTCACCAATCGATGGAGTAATTCAAGAGGAAGGTTTAGGTATATGTATAATTCACTAGCAAACCCGGCGAACTCCGTTTCGCCACCAGATGGCTTCGTTTTATGTAACATTTCGTTTGGTGAGTGAAAAAAGATTTTCCCGCTTTTCTGATGAAATTTTTCCTGAATTTTATTTGCTATAAACCTCACGGAGCCCGAGACCTTTCCAACGAATGCAAAACCGTGGAAATCGGTTCGTGCGTTCTGGAGTTATAGCGTCAGGAAGGAAAACCCAACTTATTTTTATATAGTAGATTACCAAAATTCCCACGGAAACGAAGTCCCGGGCGGGAAACAATGTATTATTTATAAAACATAGTCTCCAACCGCCTCTGTCTGTCTGTCTGTTTATCTGAATGCGATAAACTTAACGGATTTTTATACTGTATTGATGAAAACAGTATAAAAATCGATTCAAGAGGATGGTTTACGTGTATAATTAATTCCTGAAATTCCTTCAGGAACGAAATCCCGGGCGGGAAGCCAGTTATCATCTATATCTATAAAAATGAATCACTTAATCTGTTGCTAATCGCAAAACTCGAGAACAGCTGGATCGATTTGGATGATTCTTTTCTTGTTGTGTTTCTTATTGTCACGACCAAGTTTATTAAAAAAAAAATGAAAATCCACCGGGACAATTCCACGGGAACGAAGGCACGGGCGGACAGCTAGTTAAGTATAAAAAAACAATATGACTATCTTACCAGAATATGTTCCAGTTGCTCTTGTAACGTTGCCCCATCACATCTAAGAATATTCTGGAACATTTGTTTAAAAAAGTAAGTAAAAAAAACATTCAATTGTTTTCAGTTACATTGGGTGACTATGAAATACCGAAAATTAAGAATAGCCCACGAAACTTAATTTTGTTTTCCAAGAAAAACGTGGGTGATGAAAAATATTTCCTCTCCATACTAATTCCAGCTATAGTATGCACGTATCTTATTATAGGAAAGTCATGTTTTTTTTCATATTTTCATACGGATTCCTAGGGGAAATTGGTAGAATTACCCCTTAATGTTTCGGTAATAAACTAAAAGCCACCTAATATTATATTGGAATAAACAGAGTAAATATTGGTTTATCAATATAAGTTAAAAAGTACCTACTTAGTTACATAATCACATCTAATTTTATACCTAATCTGTGGTCTCTGCTTACCCCAATGGAATGAAGGCGTGAGCTTATGTATTTGATTCCGTTAAAATTTTCCTTTGCTTTATAATGATTTATTTTAAAAAAGGAGAGTGAAATCATCAGAACGCTGGTACTATTGCTGGGTTTCGTGTTTTGCACGATAGTTATTATTTTTTATTGCAAAATAATGTGTTTTCCAATAAATTATAAAATTTGTAAGAAAAAAATAAAAACATGACAAAAACTTTGGTGGGAAATTCCATTAGAAAGTCATTCAGACTGCTGGTGTTAATTCTGGGGTTCAGCTTTTGCTGTACTATCCATTACCCCCTTGTGATGTCAAAATTTGATGTTAACACCACAAAATGTATTTTATTTCCTTATAATTAGATATTATTAAAGAAAGAATACTTACAATTAAGAGGAAGAAGATATATATCAAATTATCCATGGCATCAGTCAGCAACTTCTAGTGAAGAACATGAAAATGAAAAATAGGAATTATATTTTCTGCATCATTAAAATTTAAGAATTTTGAAATTGGATTTGAGACGACTTCAAATGTGAAATATTGATTAATTTTCTATTTTATGATGCTTCTTACGTAAGTGGATTTCATTTTGTTTGTGGAGGTTAAACATGTTAAAATTAGTATTCTCTTGTATTGTAATATAATGTGTTTTATAAGGTAGGCAAAGAATAAGGAAAGATTTTACGTACCTAATTCCATCGGGAAGGAATTTTCAAACATAACTATAAAATAAAAGTTTGTGTCACAACACCGACACAAAAACCCATGACCCGAGAACCGAGAAATATTTAATTTTTACATAAACATTTTTCCCGACTGTGCATCGACCCCAAGACCCATCAATCTAGAAGCAGCGCCACTACCACTCGACCAAACCGACCGTCATCGCTTATAACTCTTAAACAGCTAAACCAATTGTGATTAAATTTACTGTTTTAAAAGAAACCTACTACTTTTTCTATGTCTACGAAAAAATCCCATCGAAATTGGTCCATTCGTTTAGGAGCTACGATGCCACAGATACTGACACAGAGATATAAACGTCAAATTTATATAACCCCTGTTTTTTGTTGGGGGTTGAAAATAATCACAACAAGACTGTGATTGTACAAAACTTGTTTTTATACATAATTATGAATCTGAGAAGTTAAAAAATATATATATGTAATCACTATCACTACATAGTATAAAACAAAGTCGCTTCCCGCTGTCTGTCTGTCTGTCTGTCTGTCTGTCCCTATGTATGCTTAGATCTTTAAAACTACGCATCGGATTTTGATGCGGTTTTCTTCTGTAGATAGATTGATTCAAGAGGAAGGTTTATATGTATAATGCATGCATAATATAGTGGAGAAACACTGATAATTTTAGAGGTTTCTAATGTGATGTCGTAAAAAACACTTTTTTGATGTCTTATAAAACACTTTTTTTTGCGCTTACGAAAAAAACATTGAACAAATGACCAAATAACCCATTTATCAAACACCAAAATTCTACTTCGGTGGCTATTCTGTGATCCAGTAAAGTTATTTTTTTAATCAAATGATACATAAAAAGTATGTAAAAAGTGAATAAAATACTTACAAAAATGTATGACCCAATAAAGAGTAGCTGATTTGATCATCAGTGACACTTTTGACAAGTGAGAGTATTACGTATTACCTTTTTCACAAAACTTCATATAGAATGAAAGCAAAGAGTTTTTACGCCTAACAAAATAATTATTTCTGACGAAAATCTTGATTATCAGTGAAATAAAATAAGTAGGTATAAAAGTAAATTAATAATTTTACTTTTTTCATAAAATAAATCTGATTTTTAGCGAATTTGAACTATTTAAACATTTCTGTAGGCGTAACTGGCATTTTAATTGCTTAGCCTTTCAGCCTTTGCCTCATAATTGTGGAAAAAGATTTTATTCGCCATTTTATTTTGGCGGATATTTGAAATTATTTGTTTAATAAAATATTTTTTGTGTTATTCAATGTATTATCATGAATACACAAAAATGGATTAAGGAATTATCCTTAATTTTTTGTGTAATATCGTAAAATTTTAGTGCACATTGTTAAATCGTATTCAGTTTGAGAACTTTTGATGTAAGTATGTAATTTATAACGATGTATGTTTTTGACAATATTTTTTTTACTTTCATTTCCTCGGCTACTGCATTGTAAAACGTTGAACAATATACGTGGCATAATACATTGTGCATTTAATATAGATAAATGTGTGCACATTGTTCAATCCTTAAGACGTTTTCCGTTAATTTTGATTGAAAATACTATATTTTAAGATCTTTAAGTAGATGTACAGACAGCAGCACGTCAGGTTACCCATTTGCACTACGAACGCCGGCGCTGTTACGAGCGAGTTAATGGCGACGTCAAGGTTAACATGTATAGCCTGATGTGCTGCCGTGTGTACATATACGATGTAAGTTTTTGACAACATTTTTTTAATTTCATTTCCTCGGCTACTGCATTGTAAAACGTTGAACAATATATGTGCCTAAAGTATATCATTAATAACTATAAATACATTGTGCATTTAATATTGGTCAATATGGGTCTTAACAGCATTTAATTTAAACGAATGTTAACAGGTTGGCAATGGAGAGTTAACACAAAGTGATGGAAGGATTAACCTAGAAAACCTTTGTGTTTTGATAGACAACACCCAAGAGTTGGTCAACTATGTCTATCCCGACATTGATAACATAAGTTGTAAGACTATATCTTGGTTTAAAGAAAGAGCGATTCTGTCACCAACTAACGAACAAGTAGATAAGATAAACAACTTGATTCTTTCAAGGATTGACGCGCCGACGCAAATACACAACTCGGTCGATACTGTTCTCGATTTGGAAGAAGGAGTTCATTTTCCTACAGAATTTCTTAATTCTTTGAACCCGTCTGGACTCCCTCCTCATAAAATGGTGTTGAAAGTAGGTTGTCCTGTTATTTTGTTAAGAAACCTGAATCCACCTAAACTTTGCAATGGCACGCGTTTGCTGGTAAAATCTCAAAAAACTTTTATAATAGAGTGCACAATACTCACCGGATATGGTACAGGAGAAGATAAAATAAAAATAAATAAATGGATGAATAAATAGATGTATTGATTCCCCGAATTCCTCTGAAATCATCGGATTTACCGTTCCAATTTAAACGCCTACAATTTCAGATAAAGATATCTTTTGTAATGACCATTAAAAATCGCAGGGTCAAACTTTCAACGTTGCAGGCTTAGATTTGAGCGTTGATTGTTTTTCACATAGCCAATTATGTCGCTCTTTCAAGTGTAACATCTAACGAAAAAATGTTTGTTTAATCTAATGACAAAAAAACGGTGAACGTAGTATAAAAAGACATTTTGTAGTACATTTAGTTAAACCTGTTCTGCTTACTATTTTCTTATAAACATGTAACAATGAAGCATTTCTTTTTTTATTTATTGCTTCCCGTTGTCTGTATGTCTGTATGTATGTCCCTATATATGCTTAGAACTTTAAAAGTACACAACGGATTTTGATGCTGTTTTTTTAATAGATAGAGTGATTCAAGGGGAAGGTTTATATGCATAATAATATATGCCGGCGGCGCATGACAAAAAGCTGTGAACGTTGTATATAAAGTCATTCTTTAGTATATTTAGTAAGTATCAATAATTGCACCCGTGCGAAGCCGGGCGGGTCGCTAGTACCAAAATAAATAAAACTTTTCTGAATCTGAGAGAGTAACGCCATCTATTCAGAAACGTCAGAACTTCAAAGAGCTACACAGACAAAAACGAGTTGGTTGCGTTCACTTATGCAAATAAGTTAAAGTGGGTTCAGGCAGGAGCCATTCTCAAAAAATTATTGACTATTTCGGTAGATGGCGCTTAATCCCCTTGTGCATTTCTCAAAGAGTTTGAACCTTGCTAAGGTTTGAACTCTCCATATAGGCAGTAATGTGCAATTTTCTATACTAATATTATAAAGAGAAAAGATTTGATTGTTTGCATTGAATATGGTCCGAAACTACTGGACCGATGTGAAAAATTCTTTCTCCATTAGAATCCTGCATTATGCCTGATGAACATAGGCTACATTCTTTCTTTTACCAGCCCATATACGTCTCCACCGAGGGGCACGGGCCTACCTTCGAAACACGAAGGGGATTTAGGCCATAGTCCATCACACTGGCCTAATGCGGGTTGGTGGACAACCATTGGCTACATAGTTTCCCCGAATTCCCACGAGAACGAAGTCCCGGGCGGAAAGCTAGTTTGTAATTTCATCACGGCATTATAAAACTTTTAAATTTATTCTACCTACTGATACTTTCAATGCAGCTGAAAAACAACAAACTCTGAAACGTGCACTCTCTGGCCTTGTTTGCACTTTTAAAAGCTTACTTCGTGTTCCGTCAATTTGGAAAATGGCAGCATTAAGAGACACACCTTGCTTCTACGTTCCTTCCTTGTTCAATGGATGTTAGTTTTGTCTGTGAAATATGGAGCGTTAAGCAAGGAAACACTCTAAAAACTGGTATTTTTAACCCCCGACGCAAAAAAGGGGTGTTATAAGTTTAATGTGCTGTGTATTTGTGTATCTGTCTGTGGTATCGTAGCTCTCAAACGGATGAACCGATTTTCGTTTGGTTTTTTTTTTTTGGCATAGATAATTTTATCCCGAGTGTTCTTAGCCAATGTTTCATGAGAATTTCTTCAGCTGTTTAAAAGTTATAAGCAAGTGATTCAAAATTTTTAATTTAAGTGTTATAGATAACTATGTTACAAGCATTTATTCTTTTATTTCTTCTTATCTTTTGTTTATGTTGCTTATGGTTCTATTTACAACAGAATTTGCTGTAATGACAAAGGAGGACCGGACAAAATGGTCCTGAATACCAATAACGACGGCATTGGTGTCATCAAAAAGCTACTTTCATGTACTTCAATAGTTCCTATGACACCTCAGTTCAAATAACTGTGTGAAAAAAGTTATGCCTATTTTAAAAATACCTATTTTTCTCAAACCATTTTTCTCAAAAAGTAGATTCTTCATTCGTTGATGTTGTAGTGAAAGTAAGAACTAGTCCGGGAAGACGCGGGGTGGTGATCGCAATTGCATTGTGTACCTGCGCTCGCGCGCTGCCATTACTTGCCCATTCAATCAGCGTTCGCTTTGTGTGTACGTTACGAGTGCTTTACGTTTTGTGTTCCCGTGATTATTTTTGACCCGGCTTTTGATATTGGACTTTCTTTTCGCTTCTACTATTTGACCTACATAGATATTTATAATATGCCAACGAATGTATGGTTATTAAGAATAAAAATCCAGTCGAGACATGTTAGAGCTCGAACCTACTATTATTATATTTTAGTCGACAGAGGGCAAGAAGGCATCGCCAAAATATGCCACTATTATTGCAGCTGCTTATTTGGGCGACGCACAATTGGCACCTGTGCACATGTTTTATCAGTCGTGTGGTACTTAGGATATGGAAGACACCGGCCGTTCAGTCCCCCTGCCGGCAATCTAATTGATGTAATAATAGATGAATAATATAATTATTGCAATACACTATTGTTATAATATGTTTGTTTTATTTTATATTATTATAGGTATGTCTAAAGCTGAGCGTCAATTGGCCCGCACCGATCGCACCGCAAACACGGCACGAAACGAATTTTGGTTCGCTTTGTATGAATTAATAATATTACGATACTGCGTCGACAGGATTTGCTTGCTACCATTGCGTGTCGTGCGTGCAATGCGTCCGGTGCGGACCAGTGGGCGCTCAGCTGAATATAGTAACGCGATCCCCATCCTAAATCCTCCCGGATAAGTTAAAACTTGCACTACAACATCACGGAATGAAGAAGGTGTGATGGGGTACTTTGATGTTGTTTGCGAAAAGTAGGTATTTAAAATAGTCATAACTTTTTTCACACAGTTATTTGAGCTGAGCTGTCATAGTAATTACTTTAAACTATTAAAGTACATCAATGTACCTTTCTAATAACACCTACGGCGTCGTTATTGGTTTCAGGACCAGACTCCATACAATTTTGCCGGTCCTCCTTTAAACATTAACATAACTATAAATTTTATAAGAACACTAGAGGATACCCGGGACGTCGTTTCCGTCGGAATTTCATTAAATGTTTCCTTATTCTTTGTCTACATTTTTTTTACCAGCCCATATACGTCCCCATCTGGGGCATGGGCCTCCCTTCGAAACAGGAAGGGAATCTAGGCCATAGTCCAATAAAATAAAATTAAGGGTTTGGGCTGGGCGTTGATGAGTCAGTGAGTCAGGACCCGTGGGAATCTGGGAAAGTTATGTAACCCAACATGGATAATGTGGCATTCTAAAGGTGCAACAACTTTCGTAATCGGTCTAGTAGTTTTGGAGTTTATTCGTTACTCTTTATAGTATACGTGTAGATGTTTAGTCAAGTTAAATTTTTTGTTTTTCTAGTTTTTTATCAAACAATTTAATTTTAGTATTTTTAAACATATTATAACAAGTTAAAACCGTATATACATATCAACACGGTCTAGGAATATTGCAGGATTTTTCATACAAAAGAGGTCTGTTTGAGAAGCTACAAAAGCATACTCGAAATACATGGAGCACTATAATTTTAAGACGAGCAAGTGCTTAACTTGAATTTTCAATTCTAGTCAGTAAATTTTGTTCTACTTGAAATTTGTGAAAACGTGACGAAAATGATTTTAAAAAATGCGTAAATTCGACCATTTTCATACAAAAAGCAGGCAAAAAGTGCATTTTCGTTTTCGTTTCCGTCACGTATTCACAAATTTCAAGTAAAACAAAATTAATTGAATAGCTAGAATTTAAAATTCAGGCTTAGCACTTGCTCGTCTGAAAATTATAGCCCTCAATGTATCTCGAGTATGCTTTTATAGCTTCTCAATCAGACCTCTTTTATATGAAAAATCATGCAATATCCCTAGACCGCGTTGATGTGTGTATTATTAATTGTACTTGTATAATTGTTTTTTTTTTAGTTTTGTTTATCATTATTTTGATTATTGAGTAAAGTTTCTCCCTTTATAATAACGCTGTCACATTAGCTTTTTTCGTAACCAAGATATCTGCAAGTTTTTCGAATCGGAAAATAAAGCCACAAAGCACGCAGCTTAAGAGCCGTTTCTCGTTTCAATTAAAGCAAAGATTTAAAAATCAACTCACCAGCACTGATGACACACAAAACAAGTTATGAACAATTCACTTTGATTTTAAAACAAATTATAATTGGGGTTCTCTTACTACTGACGCTTAGCCTAAAATTACAACATTGTTTGTCCTTTTTCGTTCAATAAACTCACTTCACAATCTTTACTTTTGTTATTTCACCACTCATGTTTCTACTTGCTTTCACTTAATTCTCACTTATTTGTTAATTAAAATGTATTAGTTAATGTTTGTTCTTCAGGCAGTCTTGCAAACAACTGTCAACGTTACATGGTGCTAACAATTAAACATATTGTTTACAACAAAATGTATTATAAATGAACAAAATATGTCTACAGTATTTATTATTTGTTATAACTACAGTGACATCTCTTATTGTCTTCTTTGCTATGTAATTTTTGCAAGTTTCAAATTCTGTTTTCCTTTTGAATGCATTTGGTTTGAAAAAGACCTTTAAAATAAGAAAATATATAAAATACGCGCTGTGGTACCTATTTTAGTGGTAGTTTTTAAGAGGCGTCTAATATAGAAATATCTAGTAATACAATCATGGACAAAATAACTATGTCACTTTTGACATACTCTGTAAGTTTACGATCGACAGAAGGCCAATAGTTGTCACTACCTATTACCATCAGATGATAATACAGATGTATAGCGCAAACAGAGATGTACTGACATCCGACGTTTGAAAATTACGGTCGTAGGCCAACAGAGTAGGCATCCAGCACTGCTAGAATAGTATTTATTAGCTAATGAAGTACCTACAGTACCTAGCCCCTAACTTCATGGGGATACAATCAAGCGCGACGCGATCCTTCTCTAACGAAAAGCTCTAGACCAGACCCTACGATGAATCTGTCAGTTTCTTGTCAGTAAAAAGATGTGTAACAATTTTTTTTCGCACAAACGGGAGAAGAGAGTAACCGAAATCCAACTGACGATTAACAGTGTGTCTTCGGGTCGTGAGAATTCAAGCTTTAGAGTTCGTGAGAAATAATAACATAATATATCTTTAGTTGTATCAATAATCACTATTGTGCGTCGCATTATGTTTACATACGATTAGAGAATCATAAATATTGTAATTAGTACAATGTAGTTAGAAGTCGGTCAATGTTAGTCGCAGGCCGAATTTTCTTGTGAGAATCATTTCAAAATTCAATAGAAGATTTTTTAACTGTAGGATACAAAGAAAACGCTCACATAACAAATAGAAAAATGTATAAACATCGCGAAAATATATTTGTATGAAGTATGTTAGTTACTCAGTGATGTACCCACATCAAAACTGTATAGAAATATTGCACGATTTATCATAGAAATGAGGTCTGTTTGACGAGCATTCTCTAAACACATGGAAGGATAAAATTTTCAGGTAAGCTATTGCGGAACGTGAATTTTGTTTTTGTTTTTTTGGGGAGCTTACTGTGACTTACAATAATTTTAAGTACATAGAAAATACACCTTAAAGCCAATTACAAGCTTCAGTTATAATTTTTTTTTTCACAAAATTTATTAATTAAAATTTAAAATTCAGGTTCAGCAATAGCTTACCTGAAAATTGTTTCCCTTCATGCATGTTTAGAAAGCTTTTATAGCTTCTCAAACAGACCTCGTTTGTATGAAAAATCATGCAATATCCCTAGACAGTGTTGATGTGTATATGTCACTGTAACGTTGTCAAACCTGTAATTTGACTTAGTAAGATTATAAACTTTCGGTACTTTGTGAACTGCCCCGTTTTTTATATTGACAGGTTTTTTATAATATTAATGCAACCTAATCGAACCTGCCTAACCTAAACTAACATAACCTAACTTATCCTAATTTCATGCAGGCGGCCCTTAAAGTTTCGTAAATTTATAATTTTACTAGGCAAATTGTAATATCGCGGGTAATTTTAATTTCACTTGTATTTTCTGGTGACATATATTTTAAAAACATAATGTAAGAAAGACCAATTACATTTTTCTAAATCTATAAATGTGATAAAATAGAACAAAAAAAACCACTTCATTATTTAATATTTAATTAATGATTGGTTCTATCTTCTCCTGAACGGTATGTAATCATCCTGAAAAATAATAAAATAAAAATTATTTAACTGTTTGATGTCTTCTTCGGCATTGTCAGAAATAATTTCAATAAATGACATGAAAAAAAATGACAAACCTGATTAAAGTACCACCATTTCCTTCCGAAAAATAATTCTGCACCAGTTGGGCCCAAGGTGTTGAACGATGGCCCATAAGGATTTATATTCATATGGTCACCAGTCATCTGTAATTAAAATAAAAAGTTTTGAAAATTAAAAAAAAAGCAAGTACACAAAGTACACAACAGAATTCCTTTTAAGAATCTGCACTAATACGTCCCCAATATAAATAACTCGAAAAATTAATGTCCACGAGATTTATCGCTTATAACTTTTAAATTGGAAGAACTAATACGCCTCTTTGTTCACTTTAGTACTTAGGTTGACTGGAAGGAATCCCCTGGTGGGATAAATCCGCCTTTGTAAACTTCCTATTACTGTATACTTTTTATCCTTTGTACATATACATACTAATTTTGATTGAATATAGCTAAAAACCATCTCGATTACGTCAACTTTCAAACAAAAAACCCTATCGGAGTCGGTCCCTTTTTTTAAGGGACTACGGTGCCACAGATAGACATATCGAGGGTCATACAATTTTTGTAATTTCAGAGAAGTTTCAGAGATATTATAAAAATTCAATTCTGGTGATAAAAATCCTTAAATACTGATTTGATAAGTGATTTATCATAAAAATAAGTATCTAATTTATGGAACGCCTGTATTACAGAACGCAATTCAGACTCTGATTTATACTTGAATAGCAGTCGTCTTTGTCATTTCTATAGTGAGAGAAAGAGGTAATAAATACTTAAGTATAGATCAAGTCTTGAATCTCTTTCTGTACGGGTCTAAAAGTACTCACTTCATGATTCCAGAGCCAATTCTGTTTGTATTTATTTTTGAATATAGTATACGGATTTCCCGGATTCTTTTCAGCAGATCTATCGTTCTCCTCTGTTTCTGCTTCGGGTTCCGGAGCACAGTCGTCTTTCAGGAGTTCGTCTTCTTCTTGTTGTCTTCGCGCAACGTAGTTTAGCTGAAAAAAAAACGGGTTGTACTCCTCCGGGAGTGCCGGCAGAAGTGAAAACTTGAACATATATTACTTCCTTGCGGTCTTAGAAGTTTTAACTTCACCCTCCGTCTTACGAATTTTCGATCAGAGTCACGTGACCCAGACGCGAGTTTAACATTTCTTACCCATCCAAAAAGTGCACAATGCCGCTCAAGAAGTTTTCACTTCAAAAAAAAGTTAAATAAAGACATCCTAACTTCCTTACCACACATGTAAAGACTAAGTTAGGGAACAAACCTGTTTTTACACAAATGTTTTCCCCGATCGACGTCTATTCCACTAAATAAAATCAATGACGTCTTAACAGCGGTTGAATGACAATGAAGGCCATTTTATCTGATCAAGTGGCGAAGTTGAGAACTATTTAATTTTCATAAACTTGCTGACAGCCACCCCGACCAGCAGCGCCACCGCCCATCGAACGTAAAGTTGCACACTACCTAGCAACTGAACATTCAGTTCGCGGTAGCGCCACCAGTCTTCTCAATTCCGCCACCTGAATGGATAAAATGGCGACCACTGTCATTCAACCCTCATTGAGATGCCATTAATTAGTGGAATCGCAATACCGGAAAACCTGACCAGTATTTCCATTACTGTTATCCCACCAAAAACATAAATGTAAAATGAGAGCCAAGTTCAATATTATGATATACACACATTAACACGGTCTAGGGATATTGCACGATTTTTCATACAAAAGAGGTATGTTTGAGAAGCTATAATATCATACTCGAAATACATGGAGGGCTATAATTTTCCGCCGAGCAAGTGCTAAACTTGAATTTTTAATTCTAGTCAAGAAATTTTGTTTTACTTGAAATTTGTGAAAACTCACAAAGCTGAAGCCGACGGTTTCGATCTTACACGAGGATCTCCATAAAGGAGTACGCCGGGTTACACACCGTTTTCTCTTCTTCTTATCATCATATCAGCCTATTGCAGTCCACTGCTGAGCATAGGCCTCCCCAAGGTGCGCCACTTTGCACGATCCTCCGCTTTTTTCATCCAGCCACTACCTGCTATCTTCTTTAGGTCATCTGACCATCTGGCTGGGGGGCATCCTACACTACGTTTGCCAAGACGTGGTCTCCATTCGAGAACCTGTCTACTCCAACGCTCGTCGGTTCTGCGACAGACATGGCCAGCCCACTGCCACTTCAGCTTGCTACACTTTTGGATAAAATCAGTCACTCCGGTTTTCTGTCGGATGACCTCGTTTCGGATTCTATCCCTTAGCGAGATCCCGAGCATGGAGCGTACCATCATGTAGGTAAAATAAAATAAATACGTGGAAAACTGGACTAACTCTGATGTCAGAGTTTTCAAACCGCAAAAGGCCTCTGGTAGATTTTAACGACTGTATCAACATCCGGGACTGACGGCTTAAGATGGCCTCCATAGTATAGAAACGCTCGTGATAAATTGCCGCTATGATCACCAATCAGGTTTCCTGCCACTGTGTATGTCGCTTAACTTCGTCCTTACCTAACCTCGTTTTTTAAAACGTAGAGTTCCTATGTTATAGTTACTCTATGTTTATACCGTTTAGTGATCAGTGAAGAATAACACCACCCTATCTCTATCTGTAGGTATCGTAAGAAGCGACTAAGGAAACATTAATGAGACCTGCCTCCTACTAATTCATCTAAGGCAAAAACACCTCAATTTGTTTTGAATCTGAGGTGGCGTCCTATGGTCTCATGCGGTGAGGTAGGCTCTATAAAGGGCCATCTGGTTCGCGACCACCCTCCTACCAAAGTCCAACCAAACAGCTTGCTGTGTTCCGTCGGTGCGTGGGAGTACCAGTGCCTTAATGGCATTTTCTGGGTTAACTCGCTTCATCTTCGACCTCATCTATGACCTTGGTCAAAATTGAGGTCAAGAGTAAACCCATCTTATAATAAAAAAAATAAAAAAACGAATTATAAAAATATAAACTTACGAATTCACGATGAAGTGGCCTATAAATCGAAAAAATATGAGTTCATTTTTATACGAATCATTCGTTGATTTAAGTTAGTTGACCTATACTGAGGATGATAGAAATCCTTACTATAATGTTATATATGCGAAAATAACTATGTCTGTCTGTCAGTCTTTCACGCCTAAACTACTGAACCGATTTTGATGAAATTTAATACAGAGATAGAAGAGCCTGGGAAAGGACATCTAGGCTACATTTTGGGCACGACATAACACCTGTAGTCCATGCCGGCGAACCGCGGGCGGAAAGCTAGTAATCAATAAAAATAGAAAAAAAAAGTATTTCATGACAAAATTTTTCAGAATTTCATATGGGTTCCGATTTGGGATAGATATCTGTGGCGTTTTATATGATTTTTTTTAAAAATAGCGTCCATAATTGTGATTTTGCTAATGTCTGAGTCATCATCATCATCATGTTAGACTACTGCAGTCCACTTTGCACGATCCTCCGCTTTTTTCATCAAGCCACTACCCGCTATCTTCCTTAGGTCATCTGACCATCTGGCTGGGGGGCATATTCTGAGTATTTTCTATTATGAGTATGTCTGAGTATTTTAATCAATATTGAAATACAGAATGGCGAAGTCATCAATTAAGTAGAGAATCCATTTACGGGTTCTCTTAAGATGTTTAAAATAAATTTATTTTTTTGTATTTATTTGTAAATACGTCAGTGCCTCGTCCGTTGATCAGCAGGGTGCACCGCTAGCAGGTGAGGATGACGGTTTGGAGCACGAAGATTTCCGCCGTGTGGTGATTGGTTGACAATAACACCACTCCATCTCTTTCTGTGGATGTCGTAAGAGGCGACTAAGGAAACAAAATTGAGACCTGCCTCCTAGTAATCAATCTTAGGCAACAACACCTCAGTTTGTTTTCAATCTGAGGTGGCGTAATATGGTCTCATGTGGTGTGGTAGCCTCTGTAAAGGGCCGTCTGGTTCGCGACCACCCTCTTACCGAAGTCCGACGCCAAACAGCTTGCTGTGTTCCGTCGGTGCGTAGGAGTACCAGTGCCTTAAAGGCATTTTCTGGGTTAACTCGCTCCATCGTCGACCTTAGAGTTAATCCATCTCATAATAATAAAAAAAGTTTTTCATTCACTCCCAGTCTAGCAAGGAAGGATAAAAAAATATAAAAAAATATACGTATTTAAAAGAAACGAAAAACATACTCTTTTATAGTACCGTCTTCTTTTTCATGCTGAAACAAAAATAATAATAAAATAATACCACAACTACAGGATTTTCGGCACATCATTCCTGTGGCTATTTCGGAAAATCCCTCCTTTTTACCCGACTGCCAAGGAAGGGTTATGTTTTTCGCGCGTATCTTGTATGTATGTATGTTTGTAAATTTCTTTATTACCTCGTATCTTCCAAACGGCTGAATGGATTTCGACAATTAAGGTATCGTTTGATTCGTCTTAAACACCCGAATGTTCTTAGGTAGGTGATTTAAAAAAAAAACAAATTGGCGGAATTTTGGAACCAAATTGTAAGTTCTTAATTTATTTTTTCTCGCCAATATCATCGAATGGGGTGTCATAGGATAGCTTTTTAAAAGATAGAAGGGGTTTACTAATAACGTTTTTCAATTCAGCACTCTGTTTGCGAAACATTAATTTTTAAAGTGAAAATTTTTGTCAAACTCGAGTCCCCCCTCTCTACCAGCCAAACTGTTGTTTCTAAAAATGTGGAAAAATTCACGATGGTAGAATATACGACGAAATTAAAAGGAAAACTATCACAGATAAGTTGACCCTTCAAGTTAACGAATAATGGTCGACCAAGTGCCAAACATTGTTGGGATTAATAAGAATAATATATTTATTAATATTAGATCCTTGGTACTGTAAGAGCTGAAATTTGGTATGGTTATACATATCAATTGCGCCGACAGATCTAACATAAAATGTTGGGAAAAATTGTTTTTCGGGTGTCTCCCATACATATGAAAGGGCGACGGACTTTTTTTTTTCTCGCCAATATCATCGAATTGGGTGACATAGGATAGCTTTTTAGAGTTCCGTAGTAATCTACAAACCCTTATAGTTTCGCCATATCCGTCTGTCCGCGGGTTTCCTAAGAAACCCTTGGTACTACAGAGCTGCAATTTGGCATGGTCATATATATAAACTACGCTGTCAGAACTATAGGGTAAAATCTTAGAAAAAAAAAATTTCGGGTGTCTCCCATAGACGTGAAAGGGCTATGATTTTTTTTTCTCGCCAATATCATCAAATAGGGTGTCATAGGACAGCTTTTTAAAAGACAGAAGGGGTTTACTAAGAATATTTTTCGATTCAGCACTCCGTTTGCGAAACATAAATTTTAAAAGTGAAATTTTTTGTCAAACACAGGGGTCCCCCCTTCTAACAGCTAAACGGTTAATTTTTAAAATGTGAAAAAATTTACAGTACTATACGAGTATACAGCGAAATTAAAAGAAAAACTATTACACATAAGATGGCTCTTCATGTTTGCGAATAATAGTCGACCGAGTGCCAAACTTAGTTGGGATTAATAAGAATATATTTACTAATATTAGATCCTTGGTACTAGAAAGCTGAAATTTGGCATGGTCATACATATTGATTGTGCTAACAGAATGAAAAAATAAGATTTTGTAAAAAAAAAGTTTTCGGATGTTTCCCATACACGTGAAAGGGCAATGGATTTTTTTTTCTCGCCGATAGCATCGAGTGAGATATCATAGAATAGCTTTTTAAACGTTTCACGCTAACAGTGAGGCGAGCCAAAAGCGAAGCTGTAACATATTGACATGTCAGAAGTCGTTTAATAGGTTTTTGGGGGTGCTAATTACGAAAATGACATCAAAATTATACACTATCACCACGCAACCTGCTTTAGCAGCAGCTCGATATTATTATATTATTCCTAACAATAATATTATAGCAAAAAAAAAAATTTCGCGCTCGCTTCGCTCGCGCATTCAATACTTTCATTCTGTTATAATTAGGCCAAACTACAGTTATTTCTGAAACTACAAACTTTTAAATAATTTTTTTTTGATACCATAGTATTTGGTGATTTTAACATCGACTATGACAATATGCTCTTAGAATTAAGAAGCCAGCTGCATATTTGAACCATGCTGCCACGGAACCCTACAATGCGCGTGGCCCGACACGCTCTTGATCGGTTTTTTAAAGATAGTAGGGGCTTACTAATAACGTTTTTCGATTCAGCACTCCTTTTTCAAAACATTAATTTTTAAAGTGAAATTTTTTGTCAAACACAAGTGTCCCCCCCCTGGTAGAGACCAGCTAAACTGTTGTTGTTAAAATGTGGATAAATTCACGGTGGTAGAATATGCGACGAAATTAAAAGGAAAACTATCACAGATAAATTGGCCCTTCAAGTTAACGAGTAATAGTCGATTTAGTGCCAAACATTGATGGGATATAAAGATTGTTATGTATTTACTAATTGTAGATCCTTGGTACTACAGAACTGAAATTTGGCATGCTCAATGCTCATATTCATCCCACAGATGCGTAAAATAAAAACTTGGAAAAAGATTTTTTTCGGGCGTCTCCCATACCTACACGTGAAAGGGTTACCTATGTATTTTTTTACTCGCCAATACAAGGTTCCACGTTAAAAGTAAGGCGGGGCGAAAGCCAAGCTTTAATATATTGACATAGGTGTCATTTTTGGGTGCTTATTATGAAAATGACATCAAAATTATAATTCAAAATGTTCGTGAAATTAAAAAATTAAAAAAACAAACAAAAGTATTTTTATTTAAAAAAATGCCTACTTTACATTACAACAAGAACAATCCAACAATTACAACAGAAAACTCGCGCGGCACGCCACTCGACTGACGACGGTACAATTTCACCTTGATCGCGTGAGGGCCCTGCGCAAAGGCTTGGTCGCCCTTTGCCTTTGTCAATGTTGACATTTTGACATAGGACTGCGGCGCATGCGCGCAGAAATATCGTGCTCGAGCTTCAGTTGACGTCGCTGGAACTAAGTAATGTGAAGTTCTAAAAAAAAAACCTAAAAAAAAAATCGCGCTCGCTTCGCTCGCGCATTCAAATCATTCGTTCTGTTATTCAAATATTTCTTAATAAGTATTTGGAGATTTTGACGACGACTATAACCATAACGATAGTATAACACTTTTAAATTAATAGGTACGTAATGTTAACGGTTTATATACAAACGTTTGAATCCACGTGAGGTGATTCTTAAACTATACGAGGTGGTTCATGTAAGGCTCGTTTTTATTAGACGTTATTAGCGGTTTACTGTTAACTCAATATGCTCATATTTGAACCATGCTGCTACGGAACCCTATAATGCGCGTAGCCCGACACGGTCTTGGCCGGTTTTTGTTTTGTTTGATACACTATCACTATTAATAATTCTACATCTTGTCCGATTTACATAGGTCATAAAAGTAGGTACACGTTTTCGTCCAGAAAAGTGTACCGGAACACTAAAAAGTCTAAAATAAAATAAATTATTTAAAAATCAAAAAACCCGACTGCAAAAACATCAACAGACAAGTAACGCACTAAAAAGAACGAAACAAGATTGAGAAAACAAACTACTAAAACTAAAACCCAATAAACTCTACTATGGTTTAACAGACTGAATTATGAGTTGAAAGCCTAAGTTACCTAAATAATTTACATTATGTTTGGTAGCAGGCGGGACCCATTCGCTAGTTATAAACCGAAAGAAAAATAATGGGTCCCGCCTGGTGCCAAACATAATGTAAATTATTTAGGTAACTTAGGCTTTCAACTCATAATTCAGTCTGTTAAACCATAGTAGAGTTTATTGGGTTTTAGTTTTAGTAGTTTGTTTTCTCAATCTTGTTTCGTTCTTTTTAGTGCGTTACTTGTCTGTTGATGTTTTTGCAGTCGGGTTTTTTGTTTTTTAAATAATTTATTCCTTGCATACATTATAAATGAAACCTATGTGCCAAATTTCACTTTCTAAGTCCAAGGGTTTGGGCTGAGCGTTGATGAGTCAGTGCGTCAGGACCTGCAATTTTACATTATTATAATATAAAAAATAAGTTAATAAATATTAAAGAAAAATATTGTAAGTTAATAAAATAAAGGTCATTAGGCACCATAGTATGGAATCTACACCCAGGATGTACAGAAATAAAATAGGGTTAGATTGATAAAAAAATTATATATTTCGCGATAGTATGAGTCTCATTATTGTGGGGCTTTTTTTTTAAAAAAAAATTTTTTTTCTTTGTATTTAGATTATTATTTTGTAATGCAAACTGGTGGACTATAGCCTAAATTTCCTTTGTATATCGAAAGGTAGACCCGTGCCCCTCGGTGGGGACGTATATGGGCTGGTAAAAATACTGCAAACTCCGTGGTATCAGAATGCCGTAATAATAATAATTACTTAATTAGAAACGTGTATCGTGTAAGTATCTTGAACAAAAACATTGTATTTTCATTAATTGGTTGTATTTTACAACCACAGTTTTAAAATAAAAAATGTACAGATAATTAAAAGTGGGCTATAACTTAACAGTTTAAATCTAGTTTGGTTACTGTACGGAAAATTTCAAAGACCGGGTTGGAATTCGCCCAATTACCTTTATATTTATATTTTTCTAAATAAGAATTTTATATTATGGAGATTTTCAATGTCATACACCACTAATAAATCTAAGTAACATAGACAGTATGTTACGTTTTGTTATGTCTATCAGGCATTTTCTGCACTTAGACCCCCGATTGGGTCACTATTCAAGATATTGTTTTGGTAAGGTATTCCAGCCAGCCAATATCCTCCCACAAGCACGCAAGTCTTTTCAGGTTTCTGCATGCTTCTGGTAGAGAGCCTGGATTATGCACGATCTGTGCCTGTTGTGCTTTCACACTGTGGTAAATATTCTATCATAACATGCGCAGGCGTTTCTGTCTCCATGCAACCGCGGCCCATGTTAAACATGTGCTTGTTTAGCACTAGAAATTAGTAATGAAGACTGAAATAACAGACTATTATATCCCATTTAAACGATCCTGCTGCAAAAAACCCTATAAAACGGGCAGCATTACCACGCTGGGCTGCTATGGCCAGCCTTTGCACCAAGAACGTAGGTTAGTAAAATTTAATGGTTATATTATAAACGGTAAACTGTATTGTAAAGTTTCTCACGTTACTTAAAAAACTCACGTGACTTAAAATGGGCATTAGGCCGACATAACCTGCCTCACTTCCTGATGAAGGTCCTCGTATGGGATCGAAACTGTCGGCCCAGTGCAGATTTTAAGTAATTATGTTATTTTTTTATTATTTTTTTCAACTCTTCACACTCAAAGGCCCACACTAAGATTTTCCCTTGTGTCGTAGGTCCCTCGGAACGTACATAAGTACTGCTTATTACACAAATATTTGCTCCGACTCGAACCCAGAACCCGTCGATAAAGAGGCAGCGTTGCTACCACTCAAAAAAATATAAATTATGTTCTGTAAATATTGTCTCACTAACCACATTGTCGGCCACGATATCACTGAGAAGGTTACTCCGTCGATTTTCACTGCAATGATTACATTTTTATACGTTAAGTGCTATTAGGATGTAAGCGTACATAAACGTCTACTAATGAGTAAAATTACTTATTCAATGGCTATGTTTTATATTATTATTTTTAAGCCTTTTATGAGGCTCGTCGAAATTGAGCATTAAAAAATCTATTTTTGAAATCTTCTAAAATATTGGCTCGCGACTTCGTTGCTGTAAGAATTTTCCCGGTGTATTTTCAAGTATAAACCCAGTCCTCTCCAAACTAACTTATACTTGTAGTTTGCCTTTTATATTTTGTATACAACTTGGTGTGACCACGAATCATGAATAGATTTACCTCTATTTGACAAACTATTTCTCGTATTCTCTTTGAGAAAGGAGATGTCAATTTAATTCTCCAATTTAATTACCAGAACCATTAATAGTCAGAGGCCATTTGGCGGTTTGAAAACTCTGACACCAGGGTGAGTCAAGTTAGCCACACACTTGACTATGCTTACACGATAAGAAAGAAGATTACCAGAATAACTCCCACCTGGATGCAACCTGATTTGGCCAACGTGGAGGTCGTTAAACTGACTCCGGATTGAAGGTTTAGGGGTCATTCTCCTCATAAAACTGAATTACTTTCCCAAAACCCATATGAAATTCTTAAAAAAATTCGACTACCCTACAAAGGCAAATTAGCTACACGTTGTACGGAGAGAAGCGAATTTTTGACATTGGAAATGTCTTTTCGTTCACTTCAGTGTAGGCTCCGATTTCACGAAAAAGTGCGATCCCCTTATATCTCGAAGAAATATGAAGATATGAATACAAAAAAGGCTCAAAAAACGCATATTTACGAGAGCTTTACGGTACAAAAATAATTATTGGAGAAAGTAAAAAAACTAAAAAAGTTATGGCTGAAATAGTGATTCAGCCAAAACTCTTTTCAATTTTTCCGAATTTTTAATTTTGGTCCTTGATATTTTAGAAACGAAGAATGACACTATCAAAAATTTGAGGAAGATTCCTCTGGACAATTTAGTTAGCTATAATTTGAGACTAAAATAAAGACGAGAAATACTAAAAACCAGAATAAAATAAATATTTAAGGGGGCTCCCATACAAAAAAACGTGATTTGTTTTGCTCGTTTTTATAGAAAGTCTGTCCGAGGCTATACCTCATGAACCGTGGTAGTTAGACAGTTGAAATTTTCACAAATGATGTATTTCCGTTGTTGCTATCACAAAAAGTACTAAAAAGTAGAATAAATTTAATATTTAAGGGGGCTTCCATACAACAAACGTGATTTTTTTCCCGTTTTTATAGAGATAATGGTTTTTATAGAGTGCGAGTCAGCTCGCACTTGGCCGGTTTCTTAGGTAATGGTACGGAATGCTTCGTGCGCGAGTCCAACTCCCACTTGGCCGGTTTATTTCAAATTCCGTAAATCAATTTCCAATGTGCTCGATATACGTGTGAGGCACAACATGTGTGAATTTTTTTCATAATATTTTGACCTATGTTCTTTAAAGAAAGTTGTTCAGTTTAGTGGGTAGAACAACAGTTTCGCTAAGTTATTTAAACTCACCCCATATTTCTCAGTAAATTTTTTAATATACTTACACATAGTTTGTTAATACGTCTGAACTGAATGCAATCTATTAAAAAAAATGTTTTTGTTACTTTTTGTGTTAGAAAGTCTGTAAAATTAGGATGTTGAATTTTTCCCGCAATATGATAAAAATCTAACCAGGTTTTTATGTCAGTAGAATAATGAAGTGCATATTGGTACTTGACTCCAGTGGACTTTTAATTGACTGTTTTCTTAAATGCAATATAAACAATTTAAATAAAAAAATAAAAACTGATTTATTTGCCACATTTTGTTTACAAAATTATTTTTTAAAAACCGTTAAAGAAAAAATAAAGCAGCAAATCGGTCCAGGCCTTAGCGTGTTGCTGAGGCAGAAAAAAAAAGAACAAGTAGAAAGGAGAAGGACGGATGTTGTATGACAGCCGGGAGGCGGCGTCCGGCAGGGAGTTTAGTTATACTGGTTTATAGTGCATAATTTTTGGAATATATTAGGAATTAAAAAAATTTAAAAGCAACCCCCATTTATTTTTAAATGATTTTCTAAAATAAATGGTGTGCAACGATTTAGAATCTTGTACTTGCAACACTTTGTCAATTTTTATGACTTTTTATCATCCTTTTATGCTAAAAAAATGGGAACTCTGCTCTGTGGATCAGTAAGTTAGGTGTTTTTTCTGTTTTTTTACCAAGCAACATCGCGTTTGATAGCTAACGTCAAGCTGGGGTGCGTTCAGAAACCAAATTCCGCCAACAAATACATTTTATGGATTTAAAAAAAAATGGGGGTTTATAAAAAAATAAAAATTGTATGACCTGAAAGCATAAAGTCAAAGATTTAAAATGGTATATTGACCTTGCCGGAAGTGGCTTCCCGCTTCCGTCCATCTCCTTTAAAATTTACTTTTTAAAGCGGCCGTGACCCAAGTTCTAAGCGGTAGAACTGTCATTCTGTATCTAATTAGATACACTGGTCCCTAAATCACGCTAATTTGTACTTTGAAAAACTATTGTTTTTTTATTATTATAAGATGGGTTACCTCTTGACCTCAATCTTGACCATAAGGTCAAAGATGAGGTCGACGATGAAGCTAGTTAACCCAGAAAATTCCTACATGGGCACTGGTACTCCCACGCACCGACGGAACACAGCAAGTGTTTGGCGTCGGACTTCAGTAGGAGGGTGGTCGCGAACCAGACAGCCCTTTACAGAGCCTACCACACCGCATGAGACCATAGGAAGACACCTCAGATTCAGAAAAAAATGAAGTGTCGTTGCCTGGGATGGATTACTAGGAGTCAGGTCTCATTTGTGTTTCCTTAGTCACCTCTTACGACACCCACGGAAAGAGATAGGGTGGTGTTATTCTCAACCCATCACCACACGGCAAAACAGCTGCGGTTGGTTTTTATCTTACACACAGCAATACGTCAGGCTTTACATGTTGACCTTGACGTCACCTTTATGTAGCTCGTAATAGCACCGGCGTTCGTATTGCAAATGGGTAACCTGACATGCTGCTGTCCGTACAACTTATTTAAGTATAATTTAAAAAATGCTTACTGCCATCAAACCTGGACTGAAAAAGTATTTCAACGGTTACTGTACGTGCTTACATTTTTAGTTCATATTATTCAGGGTGAAATTTTAATGAATAAGCATATTTTTCTGACTTTATCACTATAGTATATTGTGCAACTCGGGAATAAAAGACGGATTTTAAGCGAGGGCCAAAGTTGGATCACGAGCAAATGAAGGATTCAAGTGTTAGATTCCTGAATGACGTGAGTGATTCATAGCCCTCGATGAAAATCCGTTTTATTCAAGAGTTGCACATTATATTTTATACCATGACCTCAAAGAAAAAGAAAGATTTAAGCGCTGCGCAAGGAGTTTGAATTTCGAATATTCTTTGCGATAGTGGTCGTATGTCTCTACATTGGAGTGTTCGAAATTCAAACACCAAAATAGACAAAAAAAGTGCTCTTTTTATACGTGTTTTGCGGGAAAAAAAGAATCTTTTAGGGTTCTAAATTCAAATATCAAAACTGTAACTAAAAGAGCTCTTTATCTCTAATTTTCAGTGAAAAAAAGAAGCTTTTTAGAGGGGGAATGGTATTTCCCCCTCTAAAAAGCTTACACTTGTAGCTACACACATGCATGGTGACGCTATGTAAAACGAGCGAGCGTTCCCCCGCCCGCGCTAGTCGTCTCCTAACTTCCGTGTCGGTCGCACTCATGTTTGTAATTTACATATAAGTTTTACGTGACAATATAAGTAGTAACATTGATCCTGACATGTTGTTTATTTTCAACTTCTTCCGGAATTAGTGAACACGCATAAGAACACATATACATAAACCGTAAACACTATTTTCAACGTCTTGTGATGAATTTTGAAATACGGGGTCTCACGAACTGTGTTAATGAGAAGTATTACCAACAAGTAAATCTTATTATTTTTCCAATCAAAATAAACATTTGACCTTGAATTTTTTTTGTAAAAAGATAAATATTAAAAAGTACGGGTTGTAATTCTTTTGTTTAATTTATTTATTTATGTTAGTAAGATTTGGCCATTAATTAAAAAGTCACCCTATATACAATATAATTATAAAAAATACAAAAATACAAAAATACTCTCTTGAATCCACTTTTAACATAGGTAATTATTTAAAATATGTATATTATCCTTATACAAACATCAGTTAGTAATTCTTTTGTTTTTTATTAATCCTTCTTTTATTACATTTTTTTCAATGTAACCCATTTATTCATTTCTACGTACCGTGGTGAGTAATCCCTTATCTTTTTTTTTGCTTCATTCTGTAAAACAAAAGTAATAGTAGAATAATTGCTTCATTAATTTGTTGAACTATATAGGCTGTAAGAAACAGCTTAGTAAATACTTAAATGGTGCCATCTACCCATAACTAAGATTGACTATACAACTAACTAAGATTGATTACTTTTTTCCCAGAAACGTCAAGTAAAGGAGTTTTCGTTATTCACTTAGGCGCTACGCAATGTATTGCGAAACCGCGCCCTGCGTGCAGTCGCCGTCAGAAACGCTGTTGTCATTGTTTTTATTAGAAAATGTAGTTTATTTAATGAAATATTTAACTTTAAATCAATTAAAATATTTGTAACAAAAAATTGACCCGCCTTCAAAAAGGGTGAAATAATTTTTAAAGCTATGTTCACGAGTAGGTAAGTAGTTTACGGGTAAAACAGTAAATAGGTGAAATTCATACCGGAATATGGTAAATAGAGAGGATTTTTTGATTTGACGTCGGCGCCGAACAATTACTCGCTTGGCCATTAAAACTATCTTAGTTTTTATACTGCCAAAAAAAGCTTGTGCAAATACTTATTTCATTAAACTAGGTCCTGTTCAAACCGGCGCCGACGTAAAAAAAAAATCCTCTCTATTTACCATATTCCGCTATTAATTCACCTATTTACTGTTTTACCCGTAAACTACTTACTTGTGTACATAGCTTTAAAAAAATATTTCACCCTTTTTGAAGGCGGGTCAATTTTTTGTTAAAAATATTTTATTTTATTCATTTTAAAGGTTATCATTTATATAACTCCCTCGTAGATTTATTATAAAGCACTAAATCATTCGAGATTAAAGAGCGATATAGTGATCAATTACTTCTACCCCTCTTGATACCCAGAATGATATGAGGTGGTGATATTCACAACCGTCGCAAGATGGCAAGAAAATCGGTTTGAGTACAATTCTCAAACCGATCGCCATGAAAGATATGGGGTGGTGATATTATCAACCGATCACCAGACAGCAGGAAAGATGTGTGGGTGGTGGTACAAAAAGGAGCCCCAAAAAACAACTTAAGTCTCAGGGAACGACTTCGTTGTTGCTTCGCTTACATTAATGACCTGTTATCATCCACATAATATGACCGTAAATTTCAGTTTTTTTTTTTTTTTGACGTAAAAATACGGTTTAGTAAAACCGATTCCGATAATTTTTTTATGGACCAATCTGAAAGTAGATGCTTCCGAACTAAAAAAAATTTTTGAAATCGGTCTACAAATGACGGAGTTTTGAGGTAACAAACATAAAAAAAAATATTCACCCGAATTGAGAACCTCCTCCTTTTTATAAAGTCGGTTAAAAATATAACAAAAATGAAAATTTTCCTAAGGATAGTTTCACTGGAAAATCATTCGGAATGATGATCTGAGTTCAGGGTTTAAGCTTTTGCTAACCTATCCCTTATATCCTGTGTAGATAGTATTATTACCGGAACTAAGTAATTAAATGCTATATTTTGGGATCTTCATGCTTACCAATCTTAAAAATTCTACACCCTTTCTTCGATGGTTATGTGGTTCGGTATCCTTTGGGTACCTTAATAAAAAAAAAACTGTATTGAAAATCATCATTATCAGCCCAAATTAACCCACTGCATATAGGCCTTTTCTCTGTAGCGCCAATCGTCACGGTCTTGTGCTAACTTCACCCATAGAAATCCCGTCAATTTAACGAAATCGTCTGACCATTGGGCTGGTGGTCTGTTACTGGCCTTGACCCTTCCCTTGGCCACCATTCTTTGACTGCCTTAGTCCTCCATCTTTTGTCCCTCCTAGCCAAGTCTCCTGCCCATCTCTGTCTTAAATTAATCTTTCTTCTTCATTAATATACAGTCATATAAAATTACAGATCTTGACTCACTGACTTATCAACCTCTTCCTAACCCTAAACCTTGGACCTAAAATGCAGAAATCTCGCCCTAAGGTTCCTTTAATAACGTAGGTAAGGAATAAGGCAGGACTTTAGGACATTTTTACAGGAATGAAGTCCCGGGCAAAAGGGTCCCTCGGATGACTTTTAAATACGGGTGGCAATGGCATTACGATAGGAAAATACTCGGAATTCGGTTCTTTGTGTTCAATTTAGAGGATATTAATAGTGCCAAAACACATTTAAATAAACTTAATGTACTACAGAATAGAGCTTTAAGAATATGCGGTGGTTTTATCCGTACCACTCCTATCTATGTAATGGAGAGTGAACTTAGTCTTCCTCCTCTGGATATACGTCGCTATTGGCTCGGTAGTAGGTATTGGTTGAGGACTGCTTCACTTTCCAACAACGATTATATAATAAGTAAAATTGACAAATTAACTGCATATAATACATATTGGAGAACTAAAACTAAGCCTAAAATTTTGGATATTCATGACGATTTAAAAAACAAACCTATGCATAAAAGTCCTCTGTTGGAACTCTATGTATTAGATATTTGGCTCTCATATATAGATATTGATTCTTGCATTTGCACAACATTAGATAGTTTGTCGACGGCTAAACGTAATGTAGATGTTAATATTTTAAAACATTCTGTAACTTTGGAACTACATGCCAAATACTCCAGGTACTTCAAATTGTAAGGGGGATGTAAGGGGGTACGCTCACTATCTCAGTGCCCCAAGTCAACCTCTCCTGCTCGTGGCGCATCCTGCTGATCAACGAACGAGGCTCTG
Source organism: Aproaerema taeniolella (assembly GCA_949987775.1). NCBI lineage: Eukaryota > Metazoa > Arthropoda > Insecta > Lepidoptera > Gelechiidae > Aproaerema > Aproaerema taeniolella. The sequence continues at coordinate 17,131,044 of OX465248.1, forward strand.
ACGACCGAAACAATGGCGGTATATCCATTCAAATAGCGTGGCTAAATGCAACAGACTAGTGATGGGCAGCAGTATCACTGGTGCGAGAAGCTACGCTCTGCGATCGCCAACCCGCATTGCCCAGCGTGGCGATTATGGGCATCACCTCTTATGGCAAGCACACATTTACCAAGGCCCCCAGTTCCCGGCCGCCCCGCTATTCCTGACCAAGGCGGCGGTCATGGTTACGGCGGGGTAGGGGGTGCTAAGAATCCCCGGGTTACGGTAGGCCGCCACCTCCACGAACAATTGACCCTGGCTACGTACAACGGACGCACGCTGCGACTCGACGAGCACCTTCTACAGTTGGAAGAGGAACTGAAATGCATAAGATGGGGCGTTCTGGGACTAAGTGAAGTCCGAAGAGAGGGAGAGGACACCGTAACCTTAGAATCGGGCCATCTTATGTATTTCAGAGAAGGGGATCAACTTTCCCAGGGCGGGGTCGGGTTTCTGGTCCATAGAACTCTCGTTGACAACGTTGTCGAAGTATCCAGTGTGTCGACAAGGGTTGCGTACATAATTATTAAGCTGACCGAAAGGTACACCCTCAAAGTCGTGCAGGCCTACGCACCGACTTCGACACACTCGGATGAGGATGTGGAGATTCTCTACGAAGACATATCGAAGGCCCTGCATAACACCTCCAGGGCCCACTACAACGTTGTCATGGGAGATTTTAACGCCAAAGTGGGAACAAAGTCCGGCAGCGAACGCTCAGTTGGACCGCATGGTTATGGGAGCAGAAATGACCGGGGGCAAATGCTTGTTAACTTCCTCGAAAAAGAGGGGCTCTTTATGATGAACTCGTTCTTCAAGAAACAGCCCCAAAGGAAGTGGACGTGGCAGAGCCCCGATGGTCAAACCAAAAATGAGATTGACTTCATCATGACGGATAAAAGGCGCATATTCAGAGATGTCTCAGTGATTGCTAGGTTTAAAACCGGAAGCGATCACCGACTTATCCGGGGCACTCTGAATATCGATTTCAAACGCGAAAGAACCCGCTTGATGAAGTCTAGGCTCCGACCAAATACGCTCCAAACCGTGATGGGCTCCGAACTGTTCCGGATAAAACTGGAAAACCGATTCGCTGCCTTTGAAGCCACAGGTGATGTTGACCGGAAGCTCGATCAAGTACTGAGCACTCTTCGAGAGGAAGGCACAAAGCTCTGCCAAACGAGGCGTACAGGCAAGAAGTCAAAACTTTCGAGAGGGACTTTAGAGCTAATGAGTAAAAGACGAGAAAATCCCCCGTCAACTTTGTCAGAACACCGGGCGCTCAACAAACAAATCACGAAACTGGTACGACGTGACCTCCGAGCTTTCAATACGCTCTTGGTTGAAAAAAGCAATTGAGCAAAACCGGGGGTCGAAAGTGTTCGTCCAGTCACTCGGGAGAAGCCACCTGACGAAGTTGACAACAGCCACGGGGATGAAGGTCACCTCAAAGCCGGAGATCCTCTCGGAAGTTAAAAACTTCTACAGCCAGCTCTACGCCTCCTACGCACCTCGACCTGAATCTCGAAATAGCGACCATCGAGCTACCCTCACACGCCACTTCACAGAAGACCTGCCCGAAATCAGCCTGAACGAGATCGAGCTGGCCCTTAAACAGCTTAAAAATGGAAAAGCCCCAGGTGAGGACGGTATAACAACTGAGCTTCTTAAGGCAGGGGGAATTCCCGTACTGAGGGAGCTCCAGGAGCTATTTAACACCGTTCTCTTTACCGGGAGAACTCCGCGTGCGTGGAACAAGAGCGTAGTCATCTTGTTTTTCAAGAAAGGTGACAAAACCTTATTGAAAAACTACAGGCCGATATCGCTCTTGAGCCACGTATATAAGCTGTTTTCAAGGGTCATCACGAATCGTCTTGCGAGAAGACTCGACGAGTTTCAACCTCCCGAACAGGCCGGATTTCGTAGTGGATACGGAACCATAGACCACATCCACACAGTGCGCCAGGTTGTACAGAAAGCTGAAGAGTACAATCGGCCCCTGTGTCTAGCTTTTGTGGACTATGAGAAGGCTTTTGACACAATCGAAACCTGGTCTGTTCTGGAATCCCTGCAGCGATGCCAAGTAGACTGGCGATACATCGAGGTGCTGAGATGTCTTTATGAAGCCGCAACGATGACCGTCCAAATACAGAATCAGCAGACCGAACATATCCACCTGCGTCGAGGAGTGCGACAGGGTGATGTCATATCACCGAAACTGTTCACTAACGCTCTGGAGGATATGTTCAAGATGCTGGACTGGAAAGAGTACGGCATCAATATAAACGGTGAACACATCTCGCACCTACGATTTGCAGACGACATCGTCATTATGGCTGAAACGCTGCAGGATCTTCAACGGATGCTGGACAGTCTAGCTAATGCGTCTCAGCGTATAGGGCTCCGGATGAACTTGGATAAAACCAAAGTCATGTTCAACGAACATGTTGACCCGGGGCCGGTCGCGGTAAACGGAGTCCCCCTTGAGGTTGTTTCTGAATATGTGTACCTGGGACAGATGCTCCGAGTAGGTAAAAACAACTTCGACGGGGAAGCTAAGAGACGGATACAGCTGGGCTGGGCAGCGTTTGGGAAACTCCACCGAGTCTTCACGTCACCCATACCTCAAAGCCTGAAAACGAAAGTTTTCAATCAGTGCGTCCTACCCGTGATGACATACGGAGCCGAGACGTGGCCACTCACAGTGAGACTAGTCCACCAATTTAAAGTCGCTCAGCGAGCTATGGAAAGGGCTATGCTCGGTATTTCTTTGAGGGATCGGATTCGAAACGAAATAATCCGTCAGAAAACCAAAGTTACCGACATAGCCCGGCAAATTAGCAAGCTTAAGTGGCAGTGGGCTGGTCATATCTGTCGTAGAACCGATGGCCGTTGGGGCAGAAAAGTTTTAGAATGGAGACCACGAATCGGCAAACGTAGCGTAGGGCGCCCTGTTACTAGGTGGGGTGACGATATTCGTAAAGTAGCGGGCAGTGGTTGGAGGAGGAGAGCTGAAGACCGAGCTCAGTGGCGTGCCATAGGAGAGGCCTATGTCCAGCAGTGGACTGATACAGGCTGATGATGACTTCAAATTGTATACTGACGGTTCTCGTAGTGAGCATGGTGCAGGAGCAGCATTTTTCGATCCTCAGTTAAACAGTCAACATAAGTTTAAATTGGCTTGCGGAATCTCAATCATGAGAGCAGAATTAATCGCACTATATGAAGCAATCAGCTATATCAGTTTAAATCCCTCTAAAAAATCTGTGATTATAACTGACTCCAAGAGTGGTCTTCAACATCTGGCTCGCTGCGTTAAGGGAACACGGGGTGTTCCAGTAGCATATGAGATACTGAAGAGTATACATGCCTTACATAATAATAATGTAGAAATAAAATTTCAGTGGGTACCATCCCACATAGGTTTAAAAGGAAATGAAATGGCCGATAAACTAGCAAGCGAGGGCGCTGTAAACGGTACAGAAATAAGATGTGAACCTTTTGCTTCTGAGTGTCTTCGATCTGTGAAAGACAATTTTCTAGAACAGTGGGTACAACACTTCGAGGAAAGCTCAGCAACAAGAGGGGTGTGGTACAAAACAATTCAATGTGCCCCAATACCGGTCCCTTGGTTTGACTCCGCCAATCTTACGAGATCCAATCTTGTTTCTGCCTTCAGGTTACGTTCAGGGCACATTCCAGTGAACAAATTTTATCACCTTATGCGAAAGAGAACCAATCCATTGTGTGATCACTGTGGAGTCCACGACGACTTAATCCACTTGATGCTGGAGTGTTCCCTGAACGGCACTCTTAGAAGAAAAATGTTCCCTCAGGGATTGTATGGTGGAGATATGAATTGTATTTTGGCGGAGAGATTGTGTCCACTTGCGATCAAGCTGTACCGATTTTGCAGGGCGTCGCTTCAAATTAAACAGGATAATTAAAAAATTGCCTAATACTATGAGGCTGGCATGACCATCCTGATATGGTCGAAGCCTCAAACAAAAACTAGATTAAAAAAAAAATTTAGAGGATATCATATTTTTTTTTATAAGATGGGTTAACTCTTGATCTCAATCTTGACCAAGGTCATAGATGAGGTCGACAATGGAGCGAGTTAACCCAGAAAATGCCTTTAGGGTATTCGTATATTCGGAAACCTTTCATATTATATTATATTGCCATGAAAGGTTTACGGGCAGCCAATAAAAAATTTTCAAATGTTCCACTGGGTGGCGCTGTAAAATGATTGTGAAGGAATTATAATGCCCTTTTTGTAGGATAAATTCATTATTTTTGTTGGATACATTCGTTATACTAATGTCTACCCCGATTAAAGTGATATAAATGGGTACGTATTACAATACCGAAGTATAGAAAACCGAATTTCATAAGACCTATGGACGAAAGACCGAAAATTATATGGCCGAATGTTTATTTGACCGAAAGTTTGAAATCCCGAATGTTTGTTTGACCGAAAGTTTGAAATCCCGAAGGTTGAAATACCCTATGACTTAATATCCCGAAGGCTAAAATACCGAAGATTGAAATCCCGAAGGCTAAAATCCCGAAGGCTAAAATACCGAAAACTAAAATACCGAATTTTAGTTTTCGGTTTATGGACATCCTGTCCATAAAGTTTTCAATTGTAAAAATGTTTTATTTTGTCATAAAGTTTTCAATTGTAAAAATGTTTTATTTTGTCTGTTTATATGACAAACGGAACTGTGACGAGTAGGTTTGTTAGTAGCCTAACCCAATCAACCCGTCAAGGGTTGGTTGGGTTAGATTAGGTTAGAACTGCGACCCCAACGCACGAGCCGAGCGAGCGAAGCGAGCGTGCCGCGGCAGCGGCCGGCGAAGTGCCAGAAACGACTGTGGTTGCATTTCAATTTTTAGTATTTTGAACATCGATTTTTTTAAACATAGGTATTTCGTGTATCGGTATTTTGAACTTTCGGTCATTTAAACATTGGTATTTTGAACATTCGGTCATTTAAATGTTCGGTCATGTAAACATTGGTATTTTGAACATTCGGTCATTTAAATTCGGTATTTTGAACATTCGGTCATTTAAATATCGGTATTATATGTTTAGTTATATCGTACATCGGCATTCCAACCGTTCGGTATTTCAACTTTCGATGTTTTAAGCGTAGGTTTTTCAACCATCGGTATTTTGAATTTTCGGTATTTTAATACGTACCCATATAAATAGAACAAAAATAAGTCAAGAAACTGAAAAAAATAACAACTCGCACTTGGCTGGTTTTATTTTAATTATTATGACATGGTTTAACTCTTGACCCAGCTCTAGCACGATAACGACAAACTCGCGCTCGGCTCACGCTGAAACGTCACTTTGATTGCGCGAGGGTCCCGTGCAAACGCTTGCTCGCCCTATGGCGTTGTCAAAGTTGACATTTTGATATAGAACCGCGGTATTGTCGGGAGGCCCGTGCCCCAGCAGTGGGGACGCATATGGGCTGATGAAGATGAAGATTGTCGCGACGCTGTCACTATCGTACTCGGCCTGCAAAGTCATATAAGAGGTCGACGATAGAGCAAGTTAACCTAGAAAATGACAATTAAGACACTGGCACTCCTACGCACTGACGTCACTTTTGTGTAAAGAGTGTTACTTTTGTGAATTCAAATCCTGAGCTAAGTGAATTCCCATTTAATTACGATAAAGATAACTCACGTGACTCTTCCATTACCAGGCGATCCTAGAGATATCATATCATCGTCCTCTGTCTCTTCACGTTCATTCTGAAATTTCATAGTCACTAATAAAAATAGGAAGACTTGGTTTGTAATATTTATCACACTGAATATACAGGTTACTTGTAAAACATCAATAACCTCCTAAGTCCAGTTTAGGTTAGGGTTCTCAAAAACCAACCCCTAGAAGGGCAGTAAAATTATATATTTTTTTTATTATTAATAATGGGTTTGCTTTGCTCTTGACTACAATCTAGCACAAGGGCGACGTTGCGGTGAAGAAAGCTCACCTAGAAAATGCCTATTCACTAGAACTTTAAAGAGGCCCGTGTTATATGAGTTCTGAAATACCGACGCAGGCAGGGAATTCTATTCCTTGGCAGGGCGCAATATAAAAGATGATGAAAAGCGCTCAGTGCGGATCCGCGGGATTTCGATAAGGTAAGAGTGATACCCCGCAGTGCGTCTGGACGTCCGATAGAAGAAAGGGGCAGGCGGAATAAGCTCATGCAGCTCCTGTGCACACTCTCCGAAGTGCATCTTGTAAAAAACACATAGGCAAGCCACTTTGCGTCTATGAGCTAGGCTTTGTAGTTTATTTGTAACCAGCTTTTTATCACCGATGAGTCTTCTTGCTTTGCGTTCCACCGAGTCCAATGTAGCTAGTTGGTATCACTGCGCACCAGAACGGAGAGAGGGCAGGCGAAGTTCATTTCTTGCCCCGTGAGGAGCCCCTTGGAGCCCACATTAACATTAAATTTTGTTCTACGAATCAAGAATTTAGTAACAATTTAATTCAACAGTTGGGATGGGTGGTGATCTACCTCCTAGCGGTCAACTCTGGGCCAAAGATCCCCCAAGGCTGTGTGCAGGTCCAACGCAGTCACTGGGGCCGCCTGGCTCCTAACCACCTTTCCACCGAAGTCCAGCGTCAAGAAGACTTGCTTACTACGTCTGTGTTCCGCTGGTGCGTGTAATCGACAGTGCTATTGAGGAAGTAAGGATGAAGTCATTTGAGCAGTTTCAGACCAGCCTCGACTAATGGGCCTGGGAAACTCATCTTGGAAGGTAGTGGGATCCTACGCATGGTCTCTCACCGTAGGCCAACAGCAGGTAGTTAGGGATCCAAGTAGTGCGCTAGCCGCGTGCAAAAGGCTGCCCCACACACCTAGCAAACATTCCGATATGTTTCACTGGAAGATAGAACACGGTGGCCTTATCGGCGAAGTTTTGGCGTCAAATGAGTTCTCAATTGGGCGATTAATCTCATCCGTCGAATTCTTTGGTCACTGAACTGCGTCTCAACTTACAACACTATTGATCTTCTTGTGTATGTCATGCAATACTGGGGCAAAGCCATCAAGGAACACGGCTCTGACCGTGTACTCAACATCTCGAAGGCATTTGACAGGGTTTGGCATGCAAGTCTGCTAAGCAAGCTTCCTGCGCACGGCGACTTTTGATGCTGAATAGTTGACTTCCTGAGTGAACGGTCGATCCGAATGGTCATTGATAGCTACTCCTCTGACAATATAGCTATTAACGCCCAAGTTCCTTGGGGGTCTTTCTCTTTGTGACTCTTTTCTTGCTGCATATTATAGATATATTTGTTGCGTACTAGAGTTGTTGCGTACGCAGATGACAGCACAGTCATAGAAAAGTAACTACCCAATGCAGGAGCCGGTGGGGATGAAATTCGATCAGAGAGGGAAGCAATGGTAGAGCGAGTAAACTCAACCTTAACTCTTGTCTACCAACGGGGAAACATTAATCTGGTTGGTTTTGTCGCCACAAATATAATTTTGTCCGTTCTCTGCAATACGGAGTCCTTTTGACTTAATTTCTAGCTTCCAGAGTTCAACTGTACCCATCACCAATGAGCTTAAACTCCTCGGCATGAAGTTATCCGCCAACCTTTACTTCAGCACGTCCGTCGAACTAAACCTGGGCATCTTTATTAAGGTCAAGCGATGCTTTACACCTTGTTAACTCCTTACCCTTTATAAGGAGTTATGATAAAAATCGAACAACTAAATTTATTGTTTATGATGTACAAGCATTCCAGCCCTTCGAAATAATTGGTGTTTTACTAATAACCCTGTGTAAATAGTACAGATAGTGCGTATAGTAATCAAAAAGACACATAAAATATTATCGTTAAGTTGACTTTGCTGTATTCTCTCAAAATCTTTGTTTTAAGTATAGACAACCTACTCCCAGTGACACATACCGCAGTGCCCTTGCGCCTTAAAAGTGGAGTTTCACGATCATTTGAGTGGGACATAACATGCGAGTTTTTCGCGGATCGTATTAGTTCCGCTAATGCACTAAAATTGTTATATTCAGAATAATAGTAAAGAAAAGAATCATATTCTAGTAACTAATAACTTCCATGCTGGACTGGACGTAAAAGAAAAACAGAATGTGCCATATGACTATTCTTTCCAGGCATACTGGTAAAAGTCAGTAAGTGGGAGTAGTGGGACGCGAGGGTTTTGCTGTATTGTGTGCGAAAAGCTGACAATCTCTCACCATTTACATCATATTTCGTTTTATAACCCTCTGAGTTTATGTCAAACGAGGCACCAAGTGGCTTTAAAAATACTGATGCTCTGCCTACCCTAATAGGCGTTCGCGTATGTATGTAACTTATAACTCACCGTTTTTCGAAAAGATGAATATTTGTTTCTAAAAGGTTTGTTGCCATACCTAAATAAACAAAAATGAGATAATTAATCGATGGTGTTTCTACTGTACTTTCAACTTGACCTTATAACACCCGTTACAATTTATGTTTAAAAGTTATTATACTACTTCTAGATAAAATCGTACTCTAGAGACCATTGATATACCTACTTTCAATAATAAAATAGATACAAACAACAAACAAGTAAACATGAAAACCCCTTCATCCATATTCGTAACCAGACTTTGGTAACCAGTTACGAAAGAAGAATTTTTTTCACTGTTTGGTAACCAGTTACCAAAGAAGAATTTATTTTCCACTTTGGTAACTTTTCGTAACCACAGTTATGAAACAATATTTTTTTTTCTTTATTTGTAACTGCTTTTTTGTGCACGAAGGAAGGAAGAAAAAAATAAAAAAATAAAAAAAAAGGAGTTATACAATTGGATTACCTATTAAGATTGTCTCTATGAAATCTCTACTTTTTATTTTACTTCTATATGTGACGTGCTAGATAAATATAAAAAAAACTATAAAGAATTTGGAAAAGAAATCGCAGATTTGCAAAGAAGTAAAATAAGTGTTGGGCACGCCCTTAAGATTATTGCTCCCTTTAGTTTTTAAGTTTATGTTTTTTTCCTTTCCCAGAAGATTTTTAGGTTTTAACGATCTGGTTATCTGTTATTAATAACTTTTGTAGTCATAAACTACATTTAAAAAAACCCCTAACCTGTAATCTGAAATATCAATAAGGTCGGAAATCGTTTAGCGAATCTAGAACCAAGTACCAGGACAACATAGGTCTGTTGTAAGTCAAGGAACATAGAATACTGCTCGGCTGTGTTCCTTGACATACAACAGGCGTTTGATAGGGTATGGTATCAGGGCCTTTTATACAAATTGAAAATGAAACTGGATCACACATACTACTCTCTCTTAAACTCCTATCTAACAGAAAGATTGTTCAGAGTAGAATGTAATGAATCATATTCCAACTTGTATGAAATAAAGGCTTGGGTTCCTCAGGGTTCAGTCTTAGGAACATTACTATACAGCTTATACACAGCCGATATCCCGGAGACAGACAATGTACTAAAACAGCAACATATGCAGATGATACCGCGGCCCTTTGTAGCCATACTAAACCAGCAATGGATTCAATGCATTTTCAAACATATCTAAATAGCATGGATGAATGGTTAAATAAGCGGAAAATAAAGGCCAGTGCTGCGAAATCTGTGCACATAACCTTCACACTAAGACACGGAAACTGTCCTGAGGTAAAGATGGGATCAGAGACACTCAAACACATAGAAGTTGTTAAAGTACCTGGGAATGCACCTAGATCCAAAACAGACTTGGAAAAAACACATTCAGCAAAAACGAGATGCACTGAACTTAAAAAAAAACAGAGAGCTGGATTGGCTATTGAGCCCAAGATCTAGGATGAGTCTTGACAACAAATTATTATTTTCAATTGCATAGTACAGCCCATTTGAACCTATGGTATGGAACTGTGGGGTACAGCAAGTTTAACAAACATTGAAATCCTGCAAAGAAGCCGCAATGCCGTACTACGAAAAATGTGTAAAACTCCTCTTTATATGAAAACTTCTGAAATGCATAGTTATCTTGAAGTACCTACTATGATCGAAGTGTTCAGGAATCGCCTGGCTAAGTACCGTGTACTCGTCTGATGTAATATTCGAATCCACTCAGTACAGCTCACACAAAACAAAAACGACATCACCAGACTGAAACGATACAAGATCCTGAAGTTGAAACAGGGGTCTAGATTGAATCAAGGAGCAGTAGTCAATGGACTACAGATTCCACATGCGTAAATTCTCAGATGAAACCTGCTTAGTGGTCTAAATACCGAACGCAAGTAGAAGAAAATAAGAAGAAAAAAATAAACAAAAACTTGAAAAAACCCCTAACTTGTAATCTGAAATATCAATAAGATCAGAAATCGTGGAACCAAGTACCAGGACAACATAAGTCTGTAAGACCCATTCATTGTTATCCAAGAAGCAGCCAATGTGTTCACTTGGTAGAGCCCCTAGAAACCTCTGAGCCCTATATTCTCCTGCTGCTTGTTTTTATTTCCTTTTGGTGGATCAGGAACCACTTGAATCAATTAACTTAAAACGATTCGCTTTTGACCATTAAAATAATATTAATATTTATTTATAAAAAAACGTTTCACTCTTGACCATTCAACTTTTGCAAAACTTCTTCTTTGGTAACTAGTTACGAAACAGTGAAAGAAAATTCTTCTTTCGTAGCTGGTTACCAAAGTCTGGTTACGAATATAGACGAAGGGCATGAAAACATACACATTGTTCATTCAAGAACAGAGCTTGCTGCTAAATTCAGTAATTTTGCTGTCGTGGGGGTATTAACACGCACACATACATATTTCGATGATTTGAACAATTAAAAAAACCGGCCAAGTGCGAGTCGAGTACGAGCCGTACCATTATCAATAAAAACGAGAAAAAAATCACGTTTGTTGTATGGAAGCCCCTTAAAATTTATTTTATTCTGTTTTTTAGTGTTTATTGTTGAAGTGGCAATAGACATACATCATCTGTGAAAATTTCAACTGTCTAACTATCACGGTTCATGAGATACAGCCTGGTAACAGACGGATGGACGGACAGAGGAGTTTCAGTAACAGGGTCCCGTTTTTACCACTTGGGTACGAAACCCTATAAAGAGTCTACTCCTATTTTTTCTTCCTTGAGGGCAACAAGAACTAAGCTGGTCTGGCACGATAAGCAGGCCAATTTTCTCGTAGAATCAATTTGTCCCAAGTCCCTAATCACCATGTTATAATCATTCACATTTTACCTTATGCCAAGATTATTAGCATTGCCATACACAAGATGGGGATCATCTTTTGGGTAATGAGATGCAGACTTCAACATTATTTTACTAGGCCGAATTAAGGTATCACCGGGTTTCATAGGTTCTACTTCTGGCAAATAATCAGGTTCAATTGATATGTTATTCCTAAGGGCATAATATTCCAAGTATTTACGTAAATCACTTTCATCAAGAACCTGCAAAAGAAAATTTAAGTATCCATTTAAATATACATAAGCTATAGCTACTTAGGGATTTAATTTTAAGTTTTATTGAGTTGAGTATGAAGGCAAATTATCTGTATCATAACTAATTAGAATGAAAGGCACAGGAACTCCAATAGCAATAAAATAATATAAAATTAATTTATTACAATTATAATTAATACACATAAAATTTTAAATATAATTCTATGTTTACTTGTAAAATAAAAAAAATAAAAATTCTACCATTAAATATTAAGGCATCATCTTAAATTCTATTTGTTTTTTTAAATTATAAGATGAGTTAACTCTTGACCTCAATCTTGACGATAAAGGTCAAAGATGAGTTCGATGATGGATCGAGTTAACCCAGAAAATGCCTATAAAGGCACTGGCACTCCCACGCACCGACGGAACACAGCAAGCTTTTTGGCGTCGGACTTCGGTAGGAGGGTGGTCGCGAACCAAACGGCCCTTTACAGAGCCTACCACACCGCATGAGACCATAGGACGACACCTCAGATACATAAAAAAATGAAGTGTTGTTGCCTGGGATGGATTACTAGGAGGCAGGTCTCATTTGTGTTTCCTTAGTCGCCTCTTACGACACCCACGGAAAGAAATGGGGTCGTGTTATTCTCAACCGATCACCACAAGGCAAAAAAAAAACTAAATTCTCTTATCGCACGTCCTATTTACAAGTTGTCGTATCAGACGCAAAGGTGGCGTTTCCGCGTTGAATATTTACACAAAAATTGAATCAATCATTCATCTATATTCACCATATAACGTGTTTCATAAAGACCCAATAAAAAGAATATCCCAAACAAATTCAAAAGTGAAACTATGGTAATTTTTGGCATCTTTCAAAATTTGGCATCTTTCAAAATGAAAGTTTCATATAATTAACGTGACATGCTTGATATATTTGAATTTTCTTTGGGTATTTATAAAACACGTTAAGAGTGTGCAACAAAAATTTTGTGTATGTGTAAACTTGATAGTATATTAAAAATGTAGTTGCGTAGCGTATTTAGGTAACTTTTTAAAATTATCTTACCGTTTTTCTAAACGATGAATATTTGGTTCTGAAAGGTTTATTGCCATATCTAAAAGAAAAGTGTATTTTCATTAAAGAACTTTTGAAATCAAAATGTGAAAATTGCGCAGATTCTGATAAACGAGAATTGCTATTGTGTCAATTTTCTTTTTTTTTTTGTCTGTTTAACAGTGTGCCTAATCAGGCAATGGTTCTTACATAAACATGTTGAGAAAAATTACCACATGCGATGGTTATAGAGAAATAATCGACTTTATATACTTTTAGGTTTATCTTTGCATAAACTGTTCTGCCATTTTTAAGGTTAGAACTGCAAGGTTAGAACTACATAATGATCCTAAATTATACCAATAATGAAATTACTCCCAGGACATTGCTTGTTGGCTCTTTGTCACGTAAGTGCTTTATACATCGTGTTTCAACATTCAATAAAAATAAAATCTTATTAGATAACTTGGTAGGTATATTAGTGATTACATCACAGCTGTCAGCGACTGAGCGGGGGCTGGGAGTATTAAATAAAAATATAATATTGTTCTTCAATGGCGTCTATAATGGCGCAAATTTTTCAACGATAAAACAAATAACAATCGAATTCAGGTTAGGTGTTCGAAATATAAAGCATCGTAGGTGGCAGCACACCAAAGAATCTCATAATGAAGCGAAGATAATAGTTGCTAAGTGAATCGCCAGATGGCGTCAAAACGAAACACGAAAATAATACTGTCTTTAGACAACAGCGTCGTGTTGTACTTGATGCATTACATAATTGATTGTCTTAAAACACTTTACATTTTCGAATTAGGCTACACTTGAATTAGGCCCTAAATTTGTAGTCTTAACATTATACAGTATTAACTCTGTCCCTCGCATCTCACTCGGGCGAGGGCTGAAAATCAGTGTTGCCAGCCTGATAATCAGTCTGGCATTAGTCGCTCAGCCCAGGCCTTTTTCCTCACTGCGGCAGACATATGCAAGCTTAAACTTGTTTATTAGGATAAGAATATTTTGAACTTTTTTTAATGTATGTGTGTGCTGTTCTGAAGAAATAAACGTATTATTATTATTATTATTAATTAAATCTTACCTTATGCCAAGATTATTAGCATTGCCGTACACAAGGTGGGGATCATCTTTTGGGTAATGAGATGCAGACTTCAGCATTTTTTTGTTTGGTCGAATTAGGGTGTCGCCAGGTCTCAAAGGTTCTGCTTCTGGTAAGTTGTCAAGATCATTTTTGTATGTATGTCTACGCCTATCGGTTTTGAAGAGTCTAAGAAGGTCTAATTCAACTCCCTGAAAAAAGTTCAACAACCTTTATTTTTGAATTTCATATCTTTAGCAAGTCTTTGAATTAAGTAAGATAATTATTTTTTCTAAACATATAACGAATTAAAAATGTACTTGCCTCGTCAACATCGTTTCTGTAAAAAAATTAATGGCATAGTAACTAGCTCTTCATTTTATCATTAAAAACTTAAAATGGCGCATATCATGAGGGTGAAAATTGAAAAAAAAAATCGTTTGAAAAAAGATTTCTTACCTATCTTGAAGAATCTTAGTTAAATCATTCTGCAAAGTAAAATATAAAAAAAATACCAGTTTATTATTTCACCTTAAAGAATAAAGACATTATCATTAAATCATGGTTTTTCTAATAAGTAATATTAAATTCAAAAGTGAAATGGTCCCAACACTCATAATCAGTTGCACGATTTGGCATCTTTCAAAATGAAAGCTTCATATAATTAACGTGATAAGCTTGACATCTTTAAAAAAAAAATTTTTTAAAAAACTTTTATTGGGTACTAGCTTTCCGTCCGCGGCTCCGCCCGCGTGGACTTCCGGTTATATCGTGCCCAACTGTGGGATAAAAAGTAGCCTATGTCCTTTCCCAGGCTCTAATCTATCTCTGTACCAAATTTCATCAAAATCGGTTCAGTAGTTTATGCGTGAAAGGCGGACAGACAGAAAGACAGACGGACAGACAGAGTTACTTTCGCATTTATAATATTTGTAAGGATTTATAAAACACGCTTTAGAGTTTGCAACAAAAAAATTTATATGTACACTTTAACTTAAGTATGTATACAGGGTGTAAAGGACAACTTAGCAAATACTTAAATGGTGGAATCTACCCATAAGTATAATCAGCCATAAGTGATTATTTTTGCCCGGAAACGTCATGTTAAGGATTTTTCATTATTTACCTACTTTGGCGCTACGCAAGGTATCATGAAACCGCGCTCCACGCGCGATCCCCCCGCGCCGCGCTGCTATCGGAGTGCGATGTACATTGCTGGTTTTTGTGTTTTACGTTGTCATGATTGTTTTTTATTGCAAAATGGATTGTATTCGATTAAATAATAAAAAATGTAAGCAGAAAATATTAAAAAAAATATTTTTTTTTAAAATGAAATTTTTGTGAAAAAATTCCGGATAAAAATTCCACTGGAAAATCATTCAGAATATATTTTTTTATATAACGAATGGGTTTGCTCTTGACCACAATCTAGCCCAGGGGCGAAGATATGGTTGATGATGTAGTAAGGTCACCCAGAAGATGCCTATTCACGCGAACTTTAAAGAGACTCGGGTTATATGAGCCTGGAAATACAGACGCAAGCAGAGAATTCCATTCCTTAGTGGTGCGCAGTATTAAAGATGAACAGAAGCGCTCAATACGGATTCGAGGAATTTCGACAAGGTAAGGGTGGTACCCCGCAGTGCGTCTGGATGTCCGGTAGAAGAAACGGGCAGGCAGAATGAGCTCGTGCAGCTCATGAGCACACTCCCCGAAGCACAGGGTTTCATTTGTCTGAGTCCAGGGTTTCAGTTTTTGCTAAGCTATCCTTTACACCTTGTATTATATAGTTGTGAAGCGTATTTAGAGAACGGTTTAAAATTAACTCACCCTTTTACGAAAAGATGAATACTTGTTTCTGAAAGGCTTATTACCGTATCTAAAAGAAAAGTATTTTTATGTTAGAGAACTTTCGCATGTTAATAATTCCAGATTAAAATGTGAAAATTGCTTGGATTCTGATAAACGAGAATTGCTTTTGTAACATTTTTTGGTTTATTTAACACTGTTCCTTTTTTACTTCAATTAGCAAAAAAAATTACCACAGAAATAATCTACTTCATACAATTATAATATTTATCTTCATGTTATACTGATCTGCCATTTCTAAAGTTAGAATTGCAAATTGTTAAAGATCTGACCATTTGCAATTCTCTACTCTCTTCTGAGGTACAGAAGCGTAGCCTTAGAAGAGAGTAGAGAGTCTTTTTCGTTTATTTTTTTTATTTTTTTTTATTATAAGATGGGTTAACTCTTGACCTCAATCTTGACCGAAGTCATAGGTGGTCGTGAATCAGATGGCCCTTTACAGAGCCTACCGCACCGCATGAAATCACTTTTGTTCCTCTAACCCATTAAGTCACGATCAATGATATTTTGTGATTTCCTTTGATATTTTGTGTGTCTTTACCTTTTACATTAAAAAACCATTTCTATCATTGCTAAATTGTGCCAATAAGGAAATAACTCCCGGGACATTACTCGTTATATAGCTCTTTGTTGACAAGTACTGTATACAGCGTGTTTCACAAACATCCAATAAAAAGAAAATACAAAATGTATAAACGTATAAACGTATAGATAAATGCGCAGCTTTATTTAAAAATTGTTAAGCGTGTCACATTGATCATATGAAACTTTCATTTTGAAAGATGCCAAAACGTGCAATTGATTACTAGCGTTGGGACTATTTCACTTCTGAATTTAATTTTGGATTTTCATTTTATTGGGTACTAGCTTTTTGCCCGGGACTTCGTTCCCGTGGGAATTTTCCCGTCAATTTTCCAATGTTTTTAATAGTTATTCTGCTATTCGGGACGGAGAGAAATACAACAGATCAAAAACTATGGAAATCGGTCCAGCCGGTCTTGAGTTATAAGTGGTGTAACTAACACGACTTTGTTTTATATATTTAGATTTATTTATTGTGAAACACGATACGGATTTTTCACTTGCCCTCAAACTGAAGATTAGAGAACTTGGTAGGTTTATAGTGATTATATGACAGCATATGACAGCGTATTGTTGTGATGGTTGCATTACAGAATTGATTGTTTTAAAATCCTTTATTTTTTGAATTTAGTCGTACTTCCACGCTTGAATGGGAGTGCAAGAAAAACTTAGATTATAGAGAAATAATTGACTTAAATACTTTTAGGTTTATCTATGCATAAACTGTTCTGCCATTTTTAAGGTTAGAACTGCAAGGTTAGAACTACATAATGATCCTAAATTATACCAATAATGAAATTACTCCCAGGACATTGCTTGTTGGCTCTTTGTCACGTAAGTGCTTTATACATCGTGTTTCAACATTCAATAAAAATAAAATCTTATTAGATAACTTGGTAGGTATATTAGTGATTACATCACAGCTGTCAGCGACTGAGCAGGGGCTACAACCGAATTCAGGTTAGGTGTTCGAAATATAAAGCATCGTAGGTGGCAGCACACCAAAGAATCTCATAATGAAGCGAAGGTAATAGTTCCTAAGTGGATCGCCAGATGGCGTCAAAACGAAACACGAAAATAATACTGTCTTTAGACAACAGCGTCGTGTTGTACTTGATGCATTACATAATTGATTGTCTTAAAACACTTTACATTTTCGAATTAAATCTTACCTTATGCCAAGATTATTAGCATTGCCGTACACAAGGTGGGGATCATCTTTTGGGTAATGAGATGCAGACTTCAGCATTTTTTTGTTTGGTCGAATTAGGGTGTCGCCGGGTTTCAAAGGTTCTGCTTCTGGTAAGTTGTCAAGTTCATTTTTGTATGTATGTCTACGCCTATCGGTTTTGAAGGGTCTAAGAAGTTCTAATTCAACTCTCTGAAAAAAGTTTAACAACCTTTATTTTTGAATTTCATATCTTTAGCAAGTAAGATAATTCTTTTTTCTAAACATATAACGAATTAAAAATGTACTTGCCTCGTCAACATCGTTTCTGTAAAAAAAAAACACAGCAAGTTATTTCGCGTCGGACTTCGGTAGGAGGGTGGTCGTGAATCAGATGGCCCTTTACAGAGCCTACCGCACCGCATGAAATCACTTTTTACCCGACTGCCAAAGAAGGAGGGTAATGTTTTGTTAAGTCACGATCAATGATATTTTGTGATTTCCTTTGATATTTGTATGTCTTTACCTTTTACATTAAAAAACCATTTCTATCATTGCTAAATTGTGCCAATAAGGAAATAACTCCTGGGACATTACTCGTTATATAGCTCTTTGTTGACAAGTGCTGTATACAGCGTGTTTCACAAACATCCAATAAAAAGAAAATACAAAATGTATAAACGTATAGATCAATGCGCAGCTCTATTTAAAAAAATGTTAAGCGTGTCACATTGATCATATGAAACTTTCATTTTGAAAGATGCCAAAACGTGCAATTGATTGCTAGATTTGGGACTATTTCACTTCTGAATTTAATTTTGGATTTTCATTTTATTGGGTACTAGCTTTCGCCCGGGACTTCGTTCCCGTGGGAATTTTCCCGTCAATTTTCCAATGTTTTTAATAGTTATTCTGCTATTCGGGACGGTGAGAAATACAACAGATCAAAAACTATGGAAATCGGTCCAGCCGATCTTGAGTTATAAGTGGTGTAACTAACACGACTTTGTTTAATATATTTAGATTTATTTATTGTGAAACACGGTACGGATTTTTCACTTGCCCTCAAACTGAAGATTAGAGAACTTGGTAGGTTTATAGTGATTATATGACAGCATATGACAGCGTATTGTTGTGATGGTTGCATAACAGAATTGATTGTTTTAAAATCCTTTATTTTTTGAATTTAGTCGTACTTCCACGCTTGAATGGGAGTGCAAGAAAAACTTAGAATTTGCCAGCTACCTACTCTTCCCAGGTATTCAGTAAAAGTCAGTAAGTGAGGCGCAAGGGCTTTGTGGTATAATGGGCGAAAGTCTGACAACCTCTCACCCATTTTGTTTCATCTAAGGAAGTGTCTCCGCTGCCGGAGCCGGTAACGACGAAAAATTTGAACGGTTGCCGGAAGTTACTGTCAGTTTAAATTGTTGACGTTTTTGACAGCTGACATGAGTTAATTTCCTGTTCTTTTCCGGGTCATTGCTTTGATGCGTTGGTGGTTATCTTAGATTTGATTTGCGAGTATTCCTACATAACTATCGGAAATGTATTACTTACATTCGACTTTTTCATTCAATTGCGACAGACGGAACTGCGACAAGTAGGTTTGTTAGTAGCCTAACCCAACCAACCCGTTAAGGTTAAGGGTTGGTTGGGTTAGGTTAGGTTAGAACTACAACCCCCAACGCACGAGCCGAGCGAGCGAAGCGAGCGTGCCACGGCAGCGGCTGGCGAAGTGCCAGAAACGACTGTGGTTGCATCACATTTCCGCTCGGTTAGGTTAGTTTGTTTTATTATTTCCGGTAACATATAACATTAGCAGCACACCATTGAGTACCTACCATCTCTTTCTGAGGGTGTTGTAGGAGGCGACTAAGAAAACACAAATGAGAGTGCCTTCTAGTAATCCATCCCAGGCAACAACACTTCATTTTTTCTAAATTTGAGGTGTCGTCCTATGGTCGCATGCGGTGTGGAAGGCTCTGTAAAGGGCCGTCTGGTTCGCGACCACTCTCCTACCGAAGTCCGACGCCAAACAGCTTACTGTGTTCCGTCGGTGCGTGGGAGTACCAGTGCCTTAATTGGTATTTGCTGGGTTAACTCGCTCCATCGTCGACCTCATCTATGACCTTGGTCAAGATTGGGGTCAAGAGTTAACCCATTTCATAATTTAAAAAAACTTACCTAATATTATTATTACCTATAATTTAAGTTTTATAATGATTTATACTGTCTATCAGATGCAAACAATGCCGATCTAATAATTTTTTGCCGACTCCGGCACCCGTTCCACTTAATTGCCGGTTCCGGCACCCGTCCCTACTGCCGGCTCCGGCAGCGGAGGCACAGCCTTCATCTAATGCCCTTAGATTTTATGTCAAGTGCGGCATCGAGTGATTCTATAATTACTGATGCTGTACCTTCTCAGATAGGGATTACAGCCATGAGCGTATGTATGTATGTATTCTTACCTTATGCCAAGATTATCAGCATTGCCGTACACAAGATGGGGATTTTCTTTTGGGTAATGAGATGCAGACTTCAGCATTTTTTTGTTTGGTCGAATTAGGGTGTCGCCAGGTCTCAAAGGTTCTGCTTCTGGTAAGTTGTCAAGATCATTTATGTGTGTATTTCTACGCCTATCGATTTTGAAGAGTCTACGAAGGTCTAATTCAATTGCCTGAAAAAAGTTAAACAACCCTTTTTTTGTTGATATCATTTCATCAGCCAGTCTTTGTATTAAATAAAATATTAATAATTTCTAAAGAAATAAGGAATAAAAATATACTTGCCTCGCCACCATAGTTTCTGTAAAAAAAATAAGTAAGTGATATATGCTATTACTTACATAGTATTTAGCTTTACGTTTTAGGTTATCGTTAACAACTTAAAATGGCGCATATCGGGATGGTAGAAATTGTAAAAAAAAACGTTTGAAATGGGATTTCTCACCTATCTTGAAATATCTTAGCCATGTCATTCTGCAACGTAAAATAAAAATAAAAAAAACACCAGTTTCTTATTTCACCTTGAAGAAAAAAGATATTTATCACAAAATCATGTTTTTTTAAGTAGTCAGTGAAACTTTAAGGACTGAGTCTTCATAGGAAACTGAATACTTTTTCTAATCAGTTGTATAGAGGCGATGTTTTTTTTTCATATTCCGACCTATGCTTCTCAGAGAAAGATGAACAGTTTTGTTGGCTGATTCACATACTTAGTTACCGCTACTTAATTTAAAGTCGTCTAATATATTCTTATGTAATCGGTTTCTCAAAAACAGCTCTAAAAATTTGGTGAAATCAACAGATGTTTGGGATACAAAAAAATTATTTATGATTATTTATTTATTACGATTAAAAAAAAATTACCAGCCCCACCGTGAGGTACGTGCCGCTTTACTTAGACTTTATTTTGTTAATGTATACATATTTATACATAGGGACAACATCGTGAGAAAACCTGCACATTCAGGAGGCTGAATGTGTAACCATTATCCAATCCGGTCAGGTCCCCATGTTAGCAGGGTCACGGAGGTCAGATGGCAGTCGCTCCAGTGTATTGACCTGCCAAACCCTGGATTATGGTCAAGCGTACCTCGAATGAGAAACGGGACTAAGCGCTAGGAAGAAGAAGATACATATTTATACATAGACACACGGACTCCTGACAAATACCAAAATGCGATTTTCTAATATTTGAGTTAGTCGAGAATCGAACCCTCAACCTTTACAATCAATAGGCAAGGTAAGTACCGACTGAGCCTTAAGGCCAATCATGCTTGATGTTGTCAAAATTATGTTGCAAAGAACTTTGAATCCCTGAGACTGAAAGTGTAACGTTTACGCTCAGTTAAGTTCATGGTAGGTACCTATTTGACATTTACAACAATAATAGAATGAAAAAAAACATATATACCTCGTCTAGATCATTCCTATAAAAGAAAGAAAAAGGTTTTATTTATTACAACTACTTCTTTCTTTTTCATCTTAATTAAGTAAATTAAATATAAATTAAATATACATAAGTACGTTTATTATGCTTCTTACCTTTGTTTAAGTATTTTCTTGAGAATATCCTGAAAAAAATAATAATAATTATGTAACGGGTTAATTTTTGTTAACGAAGGTCATAAATGAGATCGACGATGGCATTCACCGACGGAACACAGCAAGTTGCAACAAAGAGTCGGACTTCGGTATCCTCCTAAAACAGACGACTCTTTACAGCGCCTACCCCACCGAGCACATTAGACCGTAGGATGCCACCTCAAATTCAAAACAAACTGAGGTGTCGTTGTCTTGGACGGATTACTAGGAAGGAAGGTCACATTAGTGTTTCCTTAGTCGCCTCTTAAGACATCCACGAAAAGAGACGGCACGGGGCCTCATTTCACCATTCTACATAAATTAAATCCATTGAATTTTTTTATTTTAAAAGCAGGCTCAAGCACAATGTGCTCGGGGTAAAATGCGCCACGGTCAAATGTGAAAAAAGTGTCAAAATGACAGTGCCAGTGTCCTTTGCGCGGTGCCCTCGCCTTGTGGAATTTAAGTGAAGAATCTAAATTATGCGCTAGTTTGTCGTCAGCCGAGCTGGACCCTAATAAAAAAATCATTTACCGTAAACATTGATTCTTCGGATTGAGATGGACCTCTGTAATCATAAAGAATAATAAAGTAATAATTTATAATATGACTCTTAAAGTTAAAGACATACAATTTTGATTTAATTGTTATGGGCTAAAATGAAGATTGGCCTAATGTTTTACCTAAGTTAATATGAAAATTATTTTTTGATAGATTTCTAAAAGCAATTTTTAGACTTCAAAGCTGAAAATTACAAGAGCTTCAAAAAAAAGCGGTCCCATGAAAGTTATAAAAAACCTATCGCAACTATACAGGGTGACTTTTTAATCAGTAATTACCCAAAAAGTAACGTTGATAGAACGTAAATTAGGAGGAAAAACATTTTTTTTTCCAAAATTTACAGTTTTTGATACCCCTTTTAATGTCTTAGAGGATGAGTTTTATAAAACGCAGAAACACGGGTGTCACAAATTGTGTTGAAGAGTACTATTACCAAGTTTCAAGTCAATTCGACGATGTTATCTTTTTTCATACAAAAAATTTGATTTATTTTCATGCTTCAGACGATCTAGCTTGAAATATTTATATGAAACGGGTCTGTTAAATTTTCATAAAGATTACTTATAAAAATTTGGGTACTTATTAAAAAATCAGCTTGTGGATAAATCGTAAACACCTTTCTTTTTTGTAGGAGGTTAAAACGGGCGATACTAATTTTGGAGATCGTCGTTGCTTTGGCAAGCGTTTCGACTTCCATTTCGATTTCGATTTCGATTTCGTTTTCGATGCGTTCAGTTTTTTACGTTCTTTCTCGGTAAGTTTAATCAACCTATGTGGATGCTTTGGTGACGCTATGACACTGTAACAAAAAGTAATCAAACGATTAATGTCTTTCTTTCTATAAAACAATTTAGTTTCCATATGCCACAATATCTAGTAATATTTTTATTTATTGCTGCCACCAATTGTACTGACATCAATCGATAGCTAGAACCACTATTAAGTTAAAATAAGAGAACATATTCCTAAAGTGTCACGTTATTGAGATATATGCTGACTAAGTTGCATCAGTGGCGCCAATAGCAGGCTGTTTTAATGAAATAATTGTGTAAAATATCTTTAACTTAAAAAATATCTTCGTATTGACGTATATAAGGTGTTTCAAAAAAACCAAAAAAAAAGAAATTCCAAAATTTAAATTTAAAAGTGAAATTTTAGTAATCAGTTGCACGGTTTAACATCTTTCAACATGAAATTTTCATATAATTAATATGACATACTTGTCATATTTGTAATAGAGCTGCGCAATAAGCTAAATTTTAATTAACTTTGAATTATCTGTTTTTGGTTTTTTTTTAAACACCTTGTATAATACCCTAATGATGTATTTTGATATAAGTTAGATTATAAGTATCACGGCAACGTTAAACGTAATACATGATATCGTCATCATAAAGAGCCAGAAAATTATTGAAATACTAGCTTTACGCCCGGGACTTCGTTCCCGTGGGAATTTTCCCGTAAATTTTCCAATGTTTTTAATATTTATTCTGCTATTCGGGACGGAGAGAAATATAACAAATCAAAAACCATGGAAATCGGTCCAGCTGATCTTGAGTTATAAGTGGTGTAACTAACACGACTTTGTTTTATTTATTTAGATATATATATATATATATATATATATATATATATATATATATATATAATATATAAGAGAATAAGAGATATAAGATAAGATAAGATTTAACTTGATTTGCTAATCTGCCTGCTTTTGGCGCCACCGACACCACTTTGACAATTATTATATCTCGGTAATTATTGTAGTGTTGGTTTATATAGTTTTATATGAGTTTATACTGCTTCCGTGCTGGACTGGGAGTAAAAGAAAAACTTAGAATGTGCCAGCTACCTACTCTTCTCAGTTAGGTATACAGTAAAATTCTGTAAGAGGGATATAAGGGTTTTGCTGTATAATGGGCGAGGGGCTGACCACCTCTCACCATTATGCAACTGGTTCCATCTGATAACTGTCATAATTTGTGTCAAACGTGGCATATAGTGGTTCTACAACCACTGATGCTTTGCATATCCCGTAAGAGATTATGGGTGTGGAAAAAAAAATGGCGGACAGGGATGGCTATTTCATTAATCAAAGGTTTCTCAATGGCGGCAGAATGACAATGGTCGCCAATGATTTGACGATATCTTTTGACCATCGGACTGGGCCCCGATTCTGTAACTTCAGTTGTGTGTTGATGAAAGTGAGGCCAATTTATCTGTTCAGGTGACGAAAGTGAGACCTATTTAATTTTCATATACTTACCGCCAACCGAACGTAAAATTGCAAGCTACCTAGAAACTGAAAACCAGTCAAAGCAGCGGTCAATAGATGTATGAAATTTGGATAGTTCTCAATTTCGCCATCCGAATGGATAAAATGGCGACCATTCCATCGAAACACAGCTAAAGTTACAGAATCGAAGCCCGGGTAAGTTTAACAAACTGACAAAAAAATGACGGAATCTTGTCATTGGATTTTATCACCCTATTGTTTAACTGTACGTGTTACTATAAAATATGTAATATTTCCAAATAAAATAAAATAGAAGATGACAACAGGAAACAACAGTCAATTACAGACATACTTTTTCTGGGTGAGCTCGCTACATCCTCGACCGAATCTTTGCTCTGAGCTAGATAGTGGTCAAGAGCGAAACGATTTTTAATTAAAAAAGGGCGTTTTGCAGGTTATATGGCAGAGGCTGTATCAAAAGCAAAGCACGCAGCATTAAAGGCTTCGTATTTCTTTTTGCGGTGATGGTCCAGTTGGCAATGAGCCAGACTTGTAATCCGAAGGTCGTGGGTTCAAATCCTGGTGCGGGCCTGTACCACTAAATTCTTCTTTTCGGATTTATGTACGGATTTCTAATTATCACTTGCTCAACGGTGAAGGAAAACATCGTGATGAAACCCGCCCGTCCAAGAAAATTTCCGAAAGACGAGTGGTCCACCAACCCACATTGGGCCAGCGTGATGGACTATGGCCCGTGCCCCTCGGTGGGGACGTATATAAACTAGTAAATAAAAAAAATAAAAAATCCTTTTTGCCGCTGGCAAAAGCCGTAGGGACCTAGGGTACTAAAACTATTTGTTATGTCGCTGAGATTTCATTTCAATAATAGTAAATTATTGCAAAGGCCGCGAAATAGGCAATTGCAGGTCGAGTTTAAGTTTATAACTTCACTAATACGAGACAGGCAATTGCAGTTTTCACCAAGCCATATAAGAGCTTTTCTTAAAAGAATGCAGGAAAATTGAACATACTTTTTGTATTATACAATTATTTTTAGAGTATTTAATAACCCCAACATGCCGCGCCGTTTCACACAACATTGCTGGAGCGTTGTAATGTTCCAAATTCATAAACGCTCCAGTTCTTTCTCCGTAAATTCGATACTTCGCGTGTTCTTTTTTTGAAAATAATGACAATATTTGAGAAAAATATTTTTACCACATATATCAACAGTCAACAACAGGACACAACAGATAATGACAACAACAAACAACAAAAGTTTTTTTGGTAGACCACAACAGTCACGTACGACAGACCATGAACACATGTAGATCAATACTGAATCAATTCCTCTTAGAGATTCCTGAACTGGGTATCTGAAGAACTAAATAAAATTTTACTTAATTATAAAAGTTTAATTATTTTACTAAATAATTGAGTTAATTACAAGACCACAATCAAAGACGAGATCAACATACTCGTGACGTGTGATGATCGGTTGAGAATAACACAACTCCATCTCTTTCCGTAGGTGTGCAAGACAAGACTAAGGATACACAAAGGTGACCTGCCTCCTATAAATCCATACTAGGCAACGACACCTCTATTGATTGAAAAAAATATAAATAAAAAACGAATCAAATAACTTTGAGCCGAACCTTGGTTCATGAGCATTATATCAAATTTTTATCTTTTATCTTTTACCACGGAAAAAATGATTAATTAAATACCAGTTTTTAGGACAAAAGATGAATACCGTAAACAACAAAATCCTGACAAAAATATATGTGTACGTACTGACGTTAAGTATACGGATATATAACAGTCAATAAAAATGTTTGCAAAAGATTTGTTGTAGGTGTAATTGCACCTGTCAATGACGAATGATAATAATTAACGAACGATAATAATTAACCCAGAATAATAACAAATAAAGAAGGTGTTTTAATTCGAGACACTACAGACGAAATGCCATATGCAAACTACTTAGGGTGAGTTGCACCGTAGAAGAAGTCATAGTAAAGGTTTGTGTCACATTTAATACTAACAATAACGCTGAATTTAACGGTTATAGCAAAATGTGTTGCACCAGCGAATACCCCAAATTCGAACCGGGTAACATTTTTAAATATGGCAATACTAAACATAACCATAAAAACTCGTTTATAGCGCTGTCATTGGTGTCACTTCATTTCATTCGAGTTTTTGGCGGGAGTTTCAACTGAATAGGTGTAAAATTTTTAACCAACTTCAATAAAAAGGAGGAGGTTCTCAATTCGGAGGAATTTTTTAAATTTTTTTATGCTATGCGAGTAATTGTTCGGCGCCGACGTCAAAAAAAACATTCCTCTCTATTTACCATATTCCGCTATGAATTTACCTATTTGCTGTTTTACCCGTAACCACTACTTACTCATGAACATAACTTTAAACAATTATTTCACCCTTTTTGAAGGCGGGTCAATTTTTTGTTAAAAATATTTTATTCTCTCTTGTATAAAGTTTTGAATTCTTATTACGATTTTTTTTTTTCATTATAAGATGGGTTAACTCTTGACCTCAATCTTGACCATAAGGTCAAAGATGAGGTCGACGATGGAGTGAGTTAACCCAGAAAATGCCTATAAAGGCACTGGTACTCCCACGCACCGACGAAACTGTTTGGCGTCGGACTTCGGTAGGAGGGTGGTCGCGAACCAGACGGCCCTTTACAGAGTCTACCACACCGCATGAGACCGTAGGACAACACCTCAGATTAAGAAAAAATGAAGTGTCGTTGCCTGGGATGGATTACTAGAAGGCAGGTCTCATTTGTGTTTCCTTAGTCGCCTCTTACGACACCCACAGAAAGAGATGAGGTGGTGTTATTCTCAACCGATCACCACACGGTACAAAACGGTCACGGTACAAAAACGAGTATTAGGTATAACTTGAGTTATCGTGATGGGAGCTAAAAGTAAGCGCAAGAAAAAACAAGAATATGATGCCGGAGCTCCGGAGAGTGGCGATTGAAACTCCGATCGCGATAATTTTGACAAGTATCAGATTTTCAAAGTTGAAAATTACTGTCGTTAGTTAGTACCCCGAAGATGGCGGGAACTTTGAATATCTAGTGATGTATGAGAGTGCAGACTCAAAACTAGGTATTGAGATCTCATATCTATTGGTACTGCAATAAAAAAATACAATAAAGGAATAAGACGATTCAAGCGCATTAACAGATACAAAATTGGAGCAATTTTTGAGCTGCCAGGGCTTGCCAAGTTGGCGCTGAACAATGCTAAGGCGCTGAAAGACTTAAAACTTTCAAGGCAAACATTTCAGCCTCTTCAACAGAAACGATTGGCGTCATAAGAAAAAATATTTATAAAGGTTTATTAAGTTCCAAAAATGTTGTAGCGGTTTGTCGCTTCATTCGGAGGACCAAAGATGATCAAGGGAATACAAGTTTAGAGCCCACTCAGACAGTTGCGATTACATTTGCATGTCCCACTCTGCCCAAAAAAGTAAAACTACCTATGCTAGATATATGGAAACTTACTTTATCGTAGGATGCTCTAACCAGCGTGCAGCGGTGCAATCGTAAAGTCAGCCACCAATCTATGTTTTTAAAGACTCGAAATCTCGCCAAGAAACATCCGTCGTCCCATGTGGAAAAACTATCGGATCTAGGTAAGTATGGTACACTTTTCTTTTTCTATTTTTACTGACAAGATCATCATCATCGTCTTCAGAACTGGTTTCCGCGGTTATATTCAACACGTTTGACAATTTGACGGATAATTTAACACAAACAATAGCACTAACCAGCGAAAAGTGAGCGGTTACGATTACGGTTAAAGTTATGACGTCATTTAACAATTTGTCAACTGGCGCAATTAATTTTTGGCTTAACCGATACTTTAACGAAGTTTCGATGTTTGTTATTGATAAATGATGCAACTCAGCCAGACACAGAAATATCAGCGCACGCTTATAACTTATAACACATACAGGTACACTTAATAGTAGGGCTTTTACCTATTTTAACTTATAAAACCAACTCGACAAAACAGAAGACATAAATCCTGGGCCCCGATTTTGTAATATTTTTAAATATGTATCCAGGTTACAATTAAAAAATAGATTAACGTCACAACCTTTATCTAACAACATACCTATGTTTGACATTTGGCATCAGTCTGTCGAAGTTTCCCCGAGAGAAACTCCGAGGTGACCAATATAACCTGAAACAATGAGAGATTTTCATGATATCATGCTAGCTGGCCACTTTGTTTTCAAGATTTCTCAAAAAGTATTGCATCGGAATGGATGAAACTACTTTTGATTCTCTCACATATTGCGTCACATCACTCTGAATCAAAAATGAATCTCCAAAATCCTTCAAGAGCTGCGATCTGATGTTGGTGAAAGTATAGCGTCACTCACAATAAAACATTTATCGTTTGCTGTCACTTATAGTTTGTTATCGACCTAGATATGTGAGATCTTTCTACGCCAGTTGGCTCAGACGGCCTAAATCAAATAGATTTTCCAGCATCATATAAAAAAAAGGATTCAAATGCTTCACTAGGCAGCGCTGATAATTTCAAGTCATAAACAAAACCAATATCAACGAGTTGTTTAATTTGACACATGCTGCAAGCAGTTTTCAATAGAATTAGCCTGAAGTTAGTTGTATTTTCCTGTGGAAAAATCAAGAAGGGCCTTCAAATTGGACGATTTCTATCATGCCGAGACACAACAAGAAAAACGAGATGGTTTCAAAGACCAGCAACAACCACTTTAAATTGAAAGAA
The DNA here is from genome assembly GCA_949987775.1 of Aproaerema taeniolella. Taxonomy (NCBI): domain Eukaryota; kingdom Metazoa; phylum Arthropoda; class Insecta; order Lepidoptera; family Gelechiidae; genus Aproaerema; species Aproaerema taeniolella. The sequence continues at coordinate 17,160,017 of OX465248.1, forward strand.
ATTAAAAACATGAACAATAAGTTATTTTAAAATCTACTGTCACGTTTGAAAGAACACTGCAGAATGGTGTATAAAAATGTTTTTTTATTATTATAAGATGGGTTAACTCTTGACCATAAGGTCAAAGATGAGGTCGACGATGGAGCGAGTCTTTCATGTTTCAGTCTTTCATGAAATTTTAAAACCATTAAGATTCGAGTTACCTCTTCAATTTGTAAAAGCAGACTTTCATACAAGTTATACTTTCTGAAATAATTAAGTTAATTATTTGTACATTTATCTGCCAAATATAAGTAACTTTATCGTTTAAAGTTACTTATATTTAGCAGAATTTGTTAGTGACACTTTAGGAGGTAATTCTCCTCATAAAACTGACTAACATTTCCCATGGAACATACAGCTTGACCAAGAAGAGTAGAAATTGATAACTAGCAACATCATCGTTTTGTCCCTTTCAAACCAATACGTTTGAAAGGGGACGACACGATAGTGTTGCTAGTTATTAATTTCTTCTCTTTTTGGTCAAGCTGTAGATCGATTATAAAAAAAATCACTTATCCATACAATTTGGAGCAATGCGCTAATTACTTTAGTACAAGAAGTGTTTTTTTAAGAATTTCACTTGGGTTTCAATAGTTTCATTTCATGGGGAAAGTCCCAATTTAAATACTCGCTAATTAATTTAAAGTCGTTTACGTTGATATACGTTATAAAATGCATTGAGGTAATGCTATAAAATGTTTGTTTAATTTTTATTAGCCAACTAATTAAAAAAAATTGTTTCAAACCAAGTGAACAAAAATGTAAACAAACAAACAACCCACAAAAATAGTTATTTGTTCAACAAAAGAGCAAAGTTGGTTTTGCTACCCGAGTGCAATCTTTAAATCATGAGCTAGCAAAGTAGTCTACAGTTGAATCACGAGAGTAGCGAGTGATTCCTAAGTAGACTACTGAGCCTAGCGAGTGATTTAAAGGCACGAGATCAAAAAAAATTGCTCTCGTGTTAAATATATTACTTTTCACTTTTACAGCGAGAAAATTAACAAATTAGCAGATACATATTTTTTTAATTAACAAATAGCTGTGTTTTGTTCTTTTTTTAAAAGTGGCCAGGATTATAGTTTGCGTTCAGAAATTGCACTTCGTAACATTTTTAAAAAGTTAGAAATATTTTTTCGAAAACTATATTGTTTATTAGAATTATATTAAATAACCACCTTTTATTTCCTTAAAACGATCAATATTTAACACATTTTTTTAATTTTCATTTTAATAAATAATATAAAATTTCGTGATTTGATAGGCCTGAATTAGTTTCAGAACAAATCACCGCGCCAAGTCATTTCAAAGTTAGTGCTCCAAATTCAAATCACTTTTTCTCTTGCTCAAAAAATGCTGGCAGCAAACAACGATTTTGCTCCCTGATTTTGACAAGTTAAAGCTCTCTTTTCAAGCTGAAGAGGTGAAAAAACAATTTTCGTAGCATGTACACAATGAATCCCCTTGAAATCACTAAAACACTTTTGTAAAATAAATTTTCTAACTTTTTATATACTTTGGCAGTTTGGCACGTAAAATAGTCACAAATAAATATTTTTCAACAAAATTCTACAAAATACCGTCATCTTTGTTTACATTTTTGGTCACTTGGTTTGAAACATAACATAATGTATCCTTTTGTTTTCATTTTTTTTTCAACTCACCCTGATTCATCTGCCTCAAGTGTTTCTTTTTTCAGTTTAATCCGTCGTTTTTCATATGAAGCGCCAACAAAATGTCTTTTTCGCCTTCGGTCCTCCGATTCTCCAAGTATGTGGTCCAATAATGTATGTGCATATTCATACTGAAAATTATTAAAATAGAAATGTTCAAACTAAAAATAATTACGTAAGCTTCAAGTTCCTACATCTTATATTTATATTTCATGACTCTTAGGGTTTTGCGAAATTTCATGAAAGGTCCTTGTTAGTTGGGAACATTTCTAAGACAAAAAAAATAAAACGACTTAAAAAAAGCTAAAAATTTATATTTTTCATCTTACTAAACTCTCGAGTTTAGTAGTCACACACAGTGTTTCTCATGTAATTTCTATTATTTACAATAAACATAAAAATAAAATAAAAATGTAATAAAAAATAAATAGGTACAAAAAAGCGAAAAATATAGAAAACATTATTTAAAATGCTACATAGTACCTACTGATCTGTTTGAAGTGGGTTCAAAGGCATTGCCTTAAGGCCTTAAGGCCAAAGGCCAAAGGCCAAAGGCCAAAGGCCTTAAGGCAATTTGGCCTTTGGCCTTAAGGCCTTAAGGCAATGCCTTGCGCCCACTTCAAACAGATCAGTAGGTACTATGTAGCATTTTAAATAATGTTTTCTATATTTTTCGCTTTTTTGTACCTATTTATTTATTTATTTTTTATGTTTATTGTAAATAATAGAAAGTACATGAGAAACACTGTGTGTGACTACTAAACTCGAGAGCTCAGTAAGATGAAAAATATGAATTTTTAACTACGCAGCACACTGAATGGTGTTGTCTTTATTTTTCGCTTTTTTTAAGTCGATTTTTTTACATTTTTATTGTAAATAACAGAAAGTACATGAAAAACATTGTATGTACCTATTAAACTCTATGTGCCTATTAAACTCGAGAGTTATAAGATAGCAAATTCAATAATAATTGTATTTAACAAACATTTAGTTACTGGATTACCGCCCTCGGCTCCGCCCGCGTGGACTACAGGTTATATCGTGCCCAGCTGTGGGATAAAATGTAGCCTATGTAATTTCTCAAGGTCTAATCTATCTCTATACTGAATTTCATCAAAATCGGTTCAGTAGTTCAGGCGTGAAAGCGTAATAGACAGACGCGTGCGATCGCTGCTAATCATAAAGTGCTTTAGAAGTTTTAGAACGAAACAAACTTTTATTCACATGTTTAATATTAATAAGGATTTATTAGTTCTGTAAAAGTGGATGTTATGTAAATCAAAGAAATAATCCCGACACTGACATACGAAAAGACTAAATTAGCAACGCGTTTTTCAGCTGCTAGATTTTCAAAAGCAATCAATTCAGCATGGGCGTAGCCAGAATTCTGTTTTGGGAGCGTCTAAGAAAATAAAACAACAACTATGTATATGAAATTGCCAAGATATTTAACAAACGTAGGTACCCGTTTCCACTGCTACTTTCTACACGTCAAGTTCTGCTTTGCCGACAGATGTACTTCTTTCGGGAAGCACTGACGAGTACGTACGGGGGTAACACAACAGATAATGCCGATTTCAACCGTGTGGTGATCGGTGAGAATAACACCACTCCATCTCTTTCCGTGGGTGTCGTAAGAGGCGACTAAGGAAACACAAATGAGACCGGCCTCCAAGTTATCCATCCCAGGCAACGTCACTTCATTTGTTTCTAAATCTGAGGTGTCGTCCTATGGTCTCATGCGGTGTGGAAGGCTCTGTAAAGGGCCACCTGGTTCGCGACCACCCTCCTACCGAAGTCCAACGCCAAACAGCTTGCTGTGTTCAGTCGGTGCGTGGGAGTACCAGTGCCTTTATAGGCATTTTCTGGGTTAACTCGCTCCATCGTCGACCTCATCTTTGACTTTTATGGTCAAGATTGAGGTCAAGAGTTGACCCATCTTTTAATAAATAAAAAAATGATACTTTACGGCATTTTGTAGAGGGATAAGGGTAGGGAGATGATCATGATTTTGAAAATTTCGGGGGGGTTTGAACCCCCAAAATCCCCCCCTGGCTACGCCCATGCAATTCAGAATACTGCGATTGCGTTCACTGCTGTATTTTGCTTCGCTCACACGTAGTTCATCATTTCAAGTTTATGTCATCATTTCGAGTTCCAAACACCCGTTATGTTTTAATGAGTGTCATTTCTATTCCGTATTCACGTAAAATGCGTCGGCATATCATACAAAATTAGAACAAGCAGTACATTAGTGTAATATAACATGCATGTAATTCAAATACGGGTCAAATTTTAAAAAAATAATCTTTAGCACTTCACGATTATCTACACTAATATTATAAAGAGGAAAGATTTGTACCTATTTTTGTATGTTTGTATGTTTGTAATGAATAGGCTCAAAAAGTACTGGGCCGATTTAAAAAATTCTTTCACCATTAGGATGCTACATTATCCCTAAGTAACATAGGCTACATAATTTTTCCGAATTCTCACGGGAACGAAGTCCCGAGCGGGATGCTAGTGTCTAATAAACCAAAATTGTATTGAAAAAGTATAATGTGACGTCACGCTAAGCGCGCCAAAATGGTGGCCGTTTAAAGTTCTCGTTTCAGTTATAGCTATCGAAAAAAAAATCTAATTACTTTCCATCATAGATATTTTTTTAACGATTATTTAGCGATGCAAGTTATTTAATAAAAATATATAAAAAAAAAATCATATTCCCTACTGCTTTTAGCTGAAAGTAATCAAAATAAACTTAGTCATACTTCATACCGGAAGCTAGTCTATACTGATATTATAAAGAGAAAAGATTTGATTGTTTGTTTGTTTGCATTGAATAGGCTCCGAAACTACTGACCGATTTGAAAAATTCTTTCACCATTAGAATTTTACAATATCCGTAATGAACATAGAGTACATGATTTTCTCGAATTCCCACGGGAACGAAGTCCCGGGCGGAAAGCTAGTATAAATTGAAACTATTCACTTTCTAGTTCCACTATATACTTATCCTTCTTTATTCCTTGATTAAGTTATAAAGGGAACACTTGAGCTTTTCAGCTTTCTAGATCCAAGCATTTGGGCTAGGTATGGATTAGTCTATTAATGAGACAGGATCCTTATAGATACCACTTTATTTTTAAATCAGTACGCAAATTTCTTGTACCTAAACTTTATGAAAATTTAACCGACCCGTATTTTTTTGTTTTATATCGTTTCATATAAAAATTTCAAGCTAGATTATCTGAAGCATGAAAATAAATCGTAATATTTGTATGGAAAAAAAATAACATTGCCCAGTTGACTTGACATTTGGTATAGTAGTAGTACTCTTCGAAACAATTTGTGACACCCGTGTTTCTGCGTTTTACAAAATTCATCCTCTAAGACGGTAAAAAAGAGTATAAAAATCTGAAAAGTTTGGAAAAAAAAAATTTCCCCCTTATTTACATTCTATCAACGTTACTGACACCGTAAAAAGTTACCCTGTATTGGATGACTTTCAATCAGTTCACGAAAATTCAGGATGTAAATCAACCCATGAAACAGAACCATATGACCTTTAAAAAAAGCTGCTCACTAAAAAAAATTTTTATTTTTCACCTGTGTTCTGTGGGGAAGTTTACCGGACTGATACGAATATTTAAATGTCGCTAATAACCTAAAATTTAAAAATACATTTATATTTTCCTCACACAATAAAATAATAAATATATATATATATATATAAAACATCTTCAGTCGCATTTAGTTACCTTACTACTTGTGATCCCGTGCTATCCTTTTGTGCCGACGTTAGCGTTTTGTAGGCGTATTTACTTTTATTTACGTTCACGTTTCACAGACGTACGGTTTACGGGCAACATTGCTTTTGGAAAATTGCGCAAAGTAATGAAATACGGGTGTTTAATTAATGTGTAAAAGGTTTATTGTGCTGAGCTGAGATAATCATTATTTCATTATTTTGTTGAGAACAGCTTATTTTAAAATTCCCTTATTACAGAATTAAATCAAGGATACCTGCAACACAGTCATGACGAATATTTTTTGCATTGTAAATAAATATTACGAATCTCTGTTTAATACATATCTTCTTCTTATCGTGTAGGTATAGACAAGTGTATGGCGAACTTGTCTAACCCTGGTGTCAGTTTTCAAACTGTAAAATGGCCTCTGACTTGGTTTTAACGACTGTCGTCAATCGACAACAGCCGGTACCGATAGCTTAACGTGCCCTCGGAAACGCTCGTGATAAATTTCCACATTTGGTCACCCATCAGGTTCCCTGCCTCTGCGTACGTTGCTTAACCTCACTGACCGGTTGAGATCAGCGGGCGCCACTGGGCTACGAGCGCTTCAATACATATATAATACATATAACATATGTATTGTGAAAAGCATATTGGCTTCTCCTCTTTCAAGGGAAGCCACTATCTATACATATTATAAAGAGGAAAGATTTGATTGTTTGTTTGTTTGTTTGCATCGAATAGTCTCCGAAACTACTGGACCGATTTAAAAAATTATTTCACCATTACAATCCTACATTATCCGGAATGGACATAGGGTACATGATTTTCCCGAATTCCAACGGGATCGAAGTCCCGCGCGGGAAGCTAGTGTTGTATAAAATTGTTCAATTAGAGCTAAGTAATAGGAAAATTTAATTGCAGTTTTACATTGAGCTTTATTATTAGGGTGGCGTGATAAATGATAACAAAACCCTCTTTAGAATAAATAAAGAATAAAGAAAAAAAATCTAGATCATCGAAAATATTACTTTTAATAAATAATGTCAAACAATTTTAAATATCTTTTAGTTGTTGATTTTTTCACAAGTAATATTTTGCTCATTATTTCTTCGATCGATTAGCTTTTATTATATTTCCTTTAAACAGCCGACAAAAAAAGAGACGGGTGTTATAAGTTTGACGAGTGTATTTGTCTGTAGCACCGATTTTTGTTTGAAAACTGACGTAGTTGAGATGGTTCTTAGCTATAATGGGTGAAAAAAAACCTCCTAGCTATATTCAAAAATCCTGAACCAGTATCACTCAAAGGACACAATTTATGTAAAAAAAATTTTTTAAATATTTTTTCAAAGGGAATAGTTAATTTTTTTGCCTAAACGTAGACATTACTCCTACACCAGGCACGCGAGGGGTACGGGAAGCGCTCGCGGGTTGCACCCGAGTAGTGTCTACGTTTAGGAAAAAAAATTCCCACCGATAAAAAATAAATAAAAATAAACTAAAAAAAGTGTTCTGTAAGTGATACTGGGTCAGGATTTTCAATAAAGCTAGGAGGTTTTTTTTCAACCTGTATATTTAATCAAAATTGGTTCAACCTTTTAAAAGTTTTAAACGAAGAATATCAGGGGTGATACAATATTTTAAATTTTAGAGTTATAATTTTAAATTATGGAGTTTTTAATTATTTATATTTTTTTACTTTGTGTTTACTTACTGATAACGAAGCTCAAACACAATTTGTTTATTTTGTTGCCCGTTTCAGTGCTTATTTTCGCACATTTATACTTCACATTCTCGAAACAAATCAAATAATATTTGCATGAATCAATGTTTTTTTCCGTCTTGGTTGGACCTTTCTCAGGAGTCATAAATATAATTTAAAACGGCAACTATTACAGTGTTTGAGCCTTAAATAAGTATGGTGTTGAGCAACACCTGAACTAGAAACCAATTATGAAGATGTTTTTCCTTTTGATCAGCCAATATAGTTACGTCCCCATCGAGGGGCACGAGCCTCCCTTCAAGATACGAAGATAAATAATATAAATTAATAAAATTAAATTTCTAGCTACGTACGTATCTAATACTTTTCAAATATAAAATTTAAGGAAACTATTTAAAAAGAGATGAGTCCATTTCATCGGCCCCCACTACATGCTCCAGTCATTCGTAACTTGCTTCAGATAAAGGGGTTTACTGGTTCCGTACACGAACATTCACTTCCCTTACCCGTGCTGGAATGCACTCTGTGGCGCGATGCATTTCGTCTAAATGACCAAAGTTTGCTTAGAAATTTGTGAGCTTAGAATTTCTCGCTACGGATGTAAACGTTTACTCCAGTCAAATTACTATATTGTTTAAGACTCTCGCGGTTATTTTCAATAGTTTTAAACGTGGGTTCTTACCACGCGTTCTTAACAAAAAAAAAGAGTAGATCGTTTTATCCGCTCTTAATACTACCCGCAGTTCTCCATTTTATCCGTGATCATGGTGCTTGCAACAGTGCCGAAATGTCGGAAACTCATTTAAAACAAAAATTGTGGTAAGAATCCCTTTATGTTTGAAACTAGTAAGAAAAATACAGTTTTACAAAACATTCATAAGTAACAGCCTGAAGTTTTTCATGGCGACTTCCCTTTATCTTCGTCTATTACTAGCATCCCACTCGGGACTTCATTCCCGTGGGAATTCGGGAAAATTATTTATCCCATTTTACTCAGAGATTACGTGCATCCTAATGTTGAAAGAATTTTTTAATTACTCATACTCTGAAAGTAGGTCTGAAGTTGCCTACGGTGCGGCTTGAAAGTAATACTTTTCAAGCCTAGGGAGAATCGCTTTCAACTGACAGCTGTCAAATTAAGTATTAAATAAATAAATAAATAATTATTTATTTCGGATTTATACATCCATAGTTGTTAGTAAATCACAAAAAACTTATACCTAATGTTAGTAACAAGAAGAAAACATGTTCCAACTTCCTATACAGCCACTCTATTACAGCGCGATGTAAAATTGAAATAAATTGAAATAGCGCGATGTAAAATTGAAATTGAAATAAGAAAAGTTAAGTCTTTTTTAATGACTTTATAATAACTTAAAATAACATAGATTTTGCCAAAATATTTAAATTCAATGATGAAAATGAAAAATAATGGCTTAATAGCTGGTCAGCCACAAAAAAAAACATAATAGGCGGGAAAGTGGCATTCCAATCTTCATTTGTTTTTTCGAGTTGTAGAGTTTTGTAACTTTCGCATAGCACTGAACTCATTGCAGTTTATTCATGTTTTTATTTGTATTCGTAATGAAAAGCAAAGTGTTTTCCTCGGGTGAAAGACATATTAAGTCCCTCGAACTATTAGCTCCCTCGCTACGCTCGGTCGCCAAACCCCATCTCGGGACTTAAACATAAACAAGTTGCTTTCACCCTTAGAGTAACAATGTACTATTGAAATCGGTCCAGTAGTTTCGGAGCCTATTCGTTACATACAAAAATACAAATCTTTCCTCTTTATAATATTAGTATAGGTAGATAAGGCACAAGAAAGTTTGAATAAAGGATCCCTAACGGGGAGATAAGGCATAAAAGAAAAAAATGTATAACCCCTACGGCAAGTCCTGGGCATCTTCTAAGTAGTTTTATCTAAATTATACGCCCTCAGTGTTACCATATAAATAATTCTTGAAGGAATTTTTAATCTGTATTGACGATCCCTTTGCTTTGTAAGCGTGTTTTAATGGCCAGCTGCGGCGGAAAAGCTTTCCTCGAAAAGCCTTAGGCTGTGTTTAGAAAATCCGTAAATTTCAATAGTTTTTCATTTACTGGGGCACGAGTTTAATATGACATAGTCGTTAGTCAAACCGTCGTATAGTTTTTACGACGCTTCGGTAAGTGAACTTGGTACTGCAAAAACTTAATTGCTTCATTGATTTTATTTATTTATGCTACAGCTTTATTCTGATTTAAACGCTTTCGTTTTACTTGTAATATATGTAGGTATGTTTGTTCGGGTCAAATCTTGCAACTGTATTTTAAAGCAGTTATTTGCAGCGGTAATAGCCTAATTGGTAATGAGCCAGACTTGTAACCGGAAGGTTGTGGGTTCAAATCCTGGTGCTGGCCTATACCTCTAAAATCGTGTTTTCGGATTTATGTACGGATTTCTAATTATCTCTTGCTCAACGGTGAAAGGTAAAGGTGAAGGAAAACACCGTGAAGAAAAATCATTTTCGAAAGACGAGCGGTCCACCAACCAGCATTAGGCCAGCGTGGTGGGCTATGTCCTAAATCTCCTTCGTGTTTCGAAGGGAGGCCAGTGCCCCTCGGTGGGGACGTATATGAGCCGGTAAAAAAAGTTGCAACCGACTGAGGTGAAATTTTGCATACACGTTTACAGTGCGACAAGGCTCTTTCCAGTGTCAATTGTAACTAACGCCGTCACCTTGGAAACGCCATTTGTTGACAGATCGTTGATTGTGTAGTTTGTTGTGGCTATTTAGCGCTTTTATTTGAATAAAAACATGCAAAAAGGTATAATAAGTGGTGTGAGAGGTGTGGCTTTAAATTGAAAGAGTACAAAATGGAAGAAAAATAATGTGGCTCCCCTATAAAACCATTTGAAATCGTAAATAAGCGAATTGCAGCAGCGATAGGTAAGTAATACCAGAGCTACCTCCTCAGTTTCCCTTACCCAAACTTATTAATTTATATTTAATAGGTCGCGCTACGTAAAAAGAACGCTGGAGAACAAACACCCTTATTACCACCAAATAGACCAGTAAATCGCCTAATGCGCAGCTTGACCGCCAACGCTCTTTTAAAGTGGCGCGGCGGCCTATAAAGGTGTATGAAATCAAATGTTTTCGAAATATTACAAGGAAATATGATTTCATGAGTATCTTGACGAACGATACAAGGATTGGAAAAGAAATAAAATTGGCGACAGCGTCATCTACTAAAATAGTGTCGCCAGGGAAAACAGGAAGACGACGAATAACAAAATTATGAAGTAATTTAGACATGAAAAAGAAATAGTAAAGAGGAAAGAAACTAATGCATATTGTCCTTATCTTTGTAAATTATGTTCTTGTGTGCAAAGAAGGTATTATCGTTTTGTATTGTAAATTAGATTACTAGAAAAAGTTTTGGCATAGCATAATTTTAATAAAAATAATTAAAAAGAACTTGCTGTGTTTTCTTATTTACAATTATTACACCTATCCTATTCTAATAACGCTAAAGCTATTAAAATTTACCCCGCAATCATAACCTCATCGCTCTTGCACTACGCTATTAAAAAGTTTGGTAATGATTTCCAAAATCCCAGTTTAGCTTAACTACCACCGTTCCTAAATTCCCTGAAACAAAGGTTATTTTTTTGCATGGGCAACTCTAATTGCACACCCACGCCCCCCTGCCAATGTCACCCTCGGCCAAAAGAGCCTTGTCGCACTGTAGTTTGAATGACAATGCATGATTAGCTGTGTGACGTCATTCTAAATCAAATATGGCAGACCGTTGAAGATGGCAGCGGAAGAGAGAGATGAACTGGCATCCGATACATATCTCTTGCCTCTTGATTGACGCGTCCTGGGTTCCATTCCCAGTCGGGGCAAATATTTGTGTAAAAAGCAGATGTTTGTACTCGGGTCTTGAGTATTTGTGTCTTAAGGACCCACGACACAAGGGAAAACCTAAGTGTTGATCTTTGAGTGCGTAGCGTTTATTTATTTGTCTATTTATTGGTCGCAGTCTTACAAATTAAATGCCCAGATGACAGTGACTCAAATATCCAATGATGCTAATTTATCGGTAAGTATCAGTAGATTTTCATAAAAATGCCTTTAGTCGCTCTATGTACGATACCTTATGATGTTCACCACATTTTACTACGTAATAAACAAGTGGATCCTATAAAATGTGGCTAATGCTTCTCTAAGGCAGGCTTCCTGTCTCACTTCAGAATACTTTGAGGATATTCTATCGGTCGCTAAGAAAGTGTTTGCGTTATATTTTAAAATTTATTCGGTTTCGATAATATTGTGCGTAGAATTTTTTTGTCAAAGATTTTTAATAGGTTCCTTGGGGAAAGTTGTTCAGTTTCATGCGAAAAATTGAAAGTCACCCCATATTTTTTTTTTCTAAATTAAACAAAATATTACCAAAAATATTGCCTAAGTCCACATCATTATGTCAAAAAAGTTACCTTTGATCAAACGGATTTCACTAATAAGATTACACAGATGTGTTTAACAACTTTCCTTTTAGATTTACTTTAAATTAAATTAGATTTGGAAACGAAAAGGACACGCTTTTTTCTCAGATGCGAGAGAAGCAAAATTTTAAATCACATATCTATAGAAGGATTTGTTTAGCGAATCTGCTGGAATTTTAATGAAATACATCGATCTATGCAAAGATATTCAAACTTCCTTTTATACCTGTTTGCCATTTGCGTTTATATTTGCAAAAAAAATTATATACTCACGGAAACATTTAAAATATCAAATCTGTTTATTTTACTGATTTCCGTTCTTTATTTTATCTCACTACTAGCTTTCCACCCAAGACTTCGTTCCAGCGAAAATTTGTTTTTTTTTGTAATCTATGTGTTATTTCTCAACTATATTACTGCGAAGTTTAATTATATTCTGTGTAGTTTGCGTGAAGCAGTAACAAATATCTACCTATTCTCACAAACTTTCGCATTTATAACACACTATAAATAGATAAGTATAAAATAGCGCTCGCAGCCCAGTGGCGCTGTAGCGCTCGTAGTATTATGGCGCTCGCTGATCACAACCAATCAGTGAGGTTAAGCAACGTACACAGAGGCACGGAACCTGATGGATGACCAAAGTTGCAATTTATCACGAGCGTTTCCGTGCTTCGAAGGTGAGTATATTATTATGTATTATTTAATGCTAGCTTTCCGCCCGCGGCTCCGCCCGCGTCCTAATTTTTTTTAAATAAAAAGTATCCTATAAACCTCACGGAGCCCGAGACCTTTTCAACGAATGCAAATCCGTGAAAATCGGTTCGTGCGTTCTGGAGTTATAGCGTCAGGAAGGAAAACCCGACTTATTTTTATATAGTAGAAGATATGTGTATTGTGTAATAAGTATCATTTTATTATTGTTGTATTTATTTAATAATATTATTTTTTAAAAATCTGTAAACTCTGTGCGCAAATCTCTCTACCCCTTCTACTTACACTATATCTCACAAGTTAGGTTGGCTGGAAGAGATCTCTTTTAGAGATAAGCTCGCCTTTGTACACTTTTTTTTCCTATTGATTTTAATAACTATGTTTGTGCAATAAAGAATATATAGATGAGTACGACATTAAGGCTCAAATTAGATGTTGATGTCATCCAGGCAGCTAAAATGCGCCACTTGTCCATGCACAGTCCGTGTCTGCGCCTTATTACAATTACCACTTATGTTCCTAGTGTCACTACAAATACAAAAAAAATACGTTCGATTCCATTCAAATTATAAAAAGGTACAGACATATATATTTTTTAAATAAAAATCCTACATCAACGAAATCCTGTTCCACTTCTGGTAATAAAAAATATTTTTAGCAGCAACATACAAGTTTCATTCTCAGCTTACAGAATTTTCTCAGAAATAATTGGAAACCGGAACCTCTCGATATAATGGAAAGCCGAGTTAACATAAAATCGATTTTACACTAAAGTTTAAATTTAAGAAGGCGCTCGAAATACAGAGGGCTCACCTCACGGTGCCAAATCGATTAAAGAGGTTAAACCCGAGGCACAGATAATATAATACCGAGGTGTCAAATCTTATATTAGATTACGCTCTTTAATCATTAGAAATAATCCTTGCTTCCTTACTTAATATTATCAATGCGAAAGTAACTCTGTCTGTCTGTCTGTCTGACCGTCTTTCATGCCTAAACTACTGAACCGATTTTGATAAAATTTGGTACAGAGATAGATTAGAGCCTGGGAAAGGACATAAGCTACGTTTTATCCCACAGTTGGACACGATATAACCTGTAGTCCATGCGGGCGAAGCCGCGGGCGGAAAGCTAGTTAGACACTAAAACGTTCGATCCAATGACTTCCTTTGATTTTGTATCCAATCTGATACACTAGAACGCAGGGGTGCACCCCAAAGTATCTAATTAGATACTCCGGGGTCTGAAAGATGGAACATTGATGTATAATCGTAGCGAAAATTATTTATAAGGCGCGTATCTATGGTTCGAGAAGCATTCTCAGCCATTGATATGTGCGGCTCTGATTTGAGAACTCAAACTCCAGGGTTAGTCAACACCTATGCACTTTAAATATCACCGACAGCTTTTTATGCCGTGCATGGAGAGGGTAGAAACAGCCACCCACATCGCACTGGTTTGCAAGGACGGGTCAACTACCAGGTAATTTACCAACCCGGGTCCCTACTCGAAGTGGTAGAAGACCCTACGGTATTTTGCAGTTGCTGAAGGAGCTAGGGTGGCTAGACTTACAGCCATTCAAAGCGAACCCTCACGGAAATTTATCAAATGCTGACTTCGAGTTGCGGAAAATCAGCCCAGCCCGTCTTACAATTACACCTACCAGGCTTAATCATGTTCGTCATATACTTTATGGTAATCAAACATGGTAATAAAGGAATCTTAGTACTCCAAAATTATCATTTTCACTTGCTAGCGGTGCTAATCAACGGACGGACTTTGACGTATTACAACTCTTAAGTCCTTATTCATTTTGTCATTTTAATAGTGAGAAAGAGACAATGAATACTTAAGTATAGATCAAGACTTGAGTTTCCATCTGTAAGACCTTAAAGGGTTTTTTTTCTGTATATTGGTGAATTCGGCATTATTTATTCTTATTTCTATTATAGTACTCTGACATTGGCGTAATCAAGCTTTTTTTTTAAAATTGCACTTAAGAATACTTTAGTAATAGGTACACTCATCAACACTGTCTAGGGAAATTAATGTTTGAGAAGCTATAAAAGCATTCTCGAGATACATGGAGGGATATTATTTTCAGATGATTCCGGTCAATGAATTTAGTTAAAATTGAAATTTGTTAAAACGTGACGGAAACGAAAACAAACATGCACTTTTTCTGCTTTTTGTATGAAAATAGTGGAATTACCTCAATTTTTTTTTCATTTTTATCACGTTGTCACAAATTTCAAGAAAAATTAAATTCATTGATCAAATTTCAAGTGTAGCACTTGCTCATCTAAAAATTATATCCCTCCATGTATCTTGAGTCCACCAAACCGCATTGGGCCAGCGTGGTGGACTATGGCCTAAATCCCCTTCGTGTTTCAAAGGGAGGCCCGTGCCCCTCGGTGAGGACGTCTATGGGCTGGAAAAAAAAAGAATCTCGAGTATGCTTTTATAGCTTCTCAAACACACCTCTTTTGTATGAAAAATCATGCAATATCCATAAACAGTGTTGATGTGTGTATCTAGAGCCACATTTTTCTATCGTTAAAGAAAATGCGACACTCACGTGTTTTCTATTCCCTCCTTCCTTAACACTCTAAGTTAAGGTAAAACTAGTTAAGTACCTGGTTGTTGTGAGATGAGAAATTTTCACTATGATAGATAATGTTATAAGATTAGATGGGTTACAAGCTTTAGATACTAGTTTCTGAGGAAACAATGATGGTTTATTTAGGTCTTTTACGACTAAGTTTGCCATGCCAAAACTTTTTTATTAAGGGATGGGTTAACTTTTGACCTCAATCTTGACCAAGGTCATAGATGAGGTCGACGATGGAGTGCGTAAAACCAGAAAAAACATGTTAAGGCATTTTTACTCCCACACGCACCGACGACGCAACAGAGCGGATTTCGGAGGGAGGGTGGTCACCATCTCAAATTCAAAACAAGTTAAGATGTCGTTGCCTGGGATGGATTAATAGAAGGCAGGTCTCATTTGTGTTTCCTAAGTAGCCTCTTACGACACCTATGGAAAGAGACCACCTCTTATTCATAACCGATCACCACTTAGCAACCGATCATTTGATTTTACCTACACGATTCGAAAGGTCATAATCGTAATCCTGTAGGTCTTGTGTAGTTGGTCAATGCGCGCGGTTAAGACTTTTAGCAATTGACAGTTCCAGTTCATTTGAAAGAAATAAATAAAAAAAATGTTTATTAACGTCATTATTCATAGGTAGATCAATGTTAAAAATTATATAATACTAAAAATAATGTACGTATAATGACGCCAATGCTCGTTTTCCGTACAAACCCAGAGAGTTCTACTAAAGCGCAGTCAAATCAAGAGTATAGAAAAAATATTTTACAATAGCATTAAAATAGTGAATCTAGCAGCTTACACTAAAACAAATCTGCAGTTCCTGTAACCTATGAATAAACAAAGTGTTCCGCTGGCTGGAGGTTAATCAAAAATCAACGCTCTTTTCCATTTTCATGGAACATGTAGTTATTTGTTCAACAAGAGAGCAAAATTGGTTTTTGCTACCCGAGTGCAATCTTTAAATCACGAGCTAGCGAAGTAGTCTGCAGTTGAATCGTGAGCGTAGCGAGTGATTCTAAAGTAGTCTAAGCCTAGCGAATGATTTAAAGGCACGTGACCAAAATAACTTGCTCTCGTGTTAAACACATAACTTTTTACCTCTACAGAAAATAATCAGATTTGCTGCTGTTTTCTTTTGTTTTTAACAAAAAGCAAAAAAAAATCGTAATTTGATAGGCTTAAATAACCTATTTTCAGAACAAAATCACCGCGCCAAGTCATTTCAAAGTCAAATTTACATCACTTTTTCTCTCACTCAAAAAATGCAGTGAGCAAACAACAATTGCTCTCTCAACACAAAAATTGAATTGGTTCTCTGATTTTGACAAGCAAAAGCTCTCTTTTCGAGGTGGAGAGGTGAAAATTAAATTTTTAACTGGATTGGATAGGATTTAATGTGAACGGATCCATAGAAAACAGAGAGAAAATTTTCCTAACCAAATAATTGAATCATCATCATCATGTCAGCCGCATGACTTCCACTGCTGGACATAGGCCTCCCCAAGGAACTCTACCTCGATCGGTCCTGCACCACCCGCATCCAGCGGCTTCTAGTCGCGCAGAGTTAGGTTTTGCGTCAAGGAAATTGTAACCAGCAATCAAAAATTTTTTTCTATAGATCTTTGCATTAGTATAAACATATTCATTTTGTACAACTTTAGAGTTTCAGCGCGGCTGTCCAAAAAAATTACGAAAACTGACAAAATAGGTTTTTTGCGTTTTACCGTTAAACTACGCGTCTGGTGGTAAAAAGTGTTATGTTTATACTTATCTGGTGGTAAAAAGTGTTATGTTTAATGAATATGTTTAAATTTATGAAAAAATCTATAGAAAAAACATTTTTAATTGCTGGTTATAGTTTCCCAGATTTTAGTACCGTGATCAGCTAATTCTGCCCGACTATTCTGTATTATTGAATACGATGTACAAATTTGTCACTTACTTTGCCTTCTGGTCCATATAGTTCTGCCTCTTCAGCTTGATCGTCTTGAAAGTGGGCAGAGAGCTATTGAATGAAAAATTAATGATAACGTTTTAAAAATTAGAATGCTTAGGTCTACTGTCTGCAGAGGTGTAGCGTATTAGACGCTTACATACAAAACTATCAAACAACTAGCTTTTCGCCCGGGACTTCGTTCCCGTGGGTATTTTTCCGTAAATTTTCCAATGTTTTTAATAGTTATTCTGCTATTCGGGACGGAGACAAATACAACAAATCAAAAACCATGAAAATAAGTCCAGCCTTTCTTGAGTTATTGTGCTTGTTCACACATAACACGCGGGCGCGGGCTCGGTTGGATTTACTTACACCGCACCTGCGTTTTAATATGAACACTTGCATATTATACCCTATGTTTGATAAATAAATGCTCTCGAGTTAATGTGAATCAGCACAGAAGTGTTCGAACAAACTAGATTTTGTATTATATTTTTAAAAGAGATGTCGACAGCGCAGCAGAGTCGCGCTTGCGTCACTGAATGCAAGCTTCATAACGCCAGTCGTCCTACGTAGGTATCACACTTCTTCATCGAGCGAAGATGCATAAGCTACAAGGCTATTTAGAAGCGCCTATGAAGGTACGCTCCGTGGACAGAGGGCTTTATGTTAGTGCCACGTCTATGTATGACGTAGTCCGCTTTGTTTCGATATTATAATAAAATAAAAAATTAAGTCTATAGTTCTGGATAAAAATTATAATTTTAGGAGCTAATTTTCGACCTTCAAAACTTGTAATAAAATACACTGGGCGTCAAAAATAAGTAGTACACTTTTCAAATTGCAATTACTCCTAAACTATAGTAGTTACACTTATGAAATAAAAAGCAGTTTATAGTAAACTTAACGAAGTTTATTAAAGTTATATTTTATTTGGCATGAATAAAGTTTCAAACTTAAAATTAAGATAAATACTAAAAAGTATCAATTTTTAACGATATGTCAACCACTTAATTTTCACGTTTTGGAACTTTTTCACAATTTAATAACTTGTGTTGCCGCCTCGGGCTCTAATTACAGCTTGGATCCGGTTTGGCATGCTGAACACTAAGTTTCGGAGGCGGTGTTGGGGAATATTTTCCCATTCTTCTATCAGCGCATGTTTTAGAGCCCTGAGTGTGGCAGGAGGTGGACTGCGCCTTCTGACTAGCCTCCCAAGCTCATCCCAGGCGTGTTCAATCGGGTTGAGATCTGGGCTTCTCGATGGCCAAGCCATCAAGTTGATGCCAACCTCCTGAATGTACTCTTGTACGTGGTGAGCAGTGTGTGGCCGGGCGTTATCATGCATTAGGATGGCTCCATCACCCATATTTATTAAATATGGCCCTGCATACTCGTTGAGGATCTCCGAGGCATATCTTTCACCAGTCAAAGTCCCATTTTCTATTACCACAAGCTCTGTGCGACTCTCTGAAGAGATACCAGCCCATACGTGTACAGAGCCCCCGCCATATTGGACTCTTTCCGAGATACAAGCTTGAATGTATCGCTCACCGGGTCGTCTGTAGACTCTCCGCCGTCCATCTGAAGTGTATAAAGAGAATCGAGACTCATCTGTGAATAAAACTCTAGCCCATTCTTCTTCGCCCCATTGTACGTGTTGACGGGCGTAGCGTAGTCTTGCTACGCGATGCTCTGTCTCAAGTTTGGGGCCATTTGCTGGTCTTAGAGGCTTCAGGTTAGCTTCAGCAAGTCTTCTTCTCACTGTACTCTCACTGATGTAGTCTGTTCGGGTCCGAAGAAGCTGTTGCTGAACCTCAACTGCATTAAGGTGTCGATTTCTTAACACAGTGGAAACAATAAAGCGATCTTCTCGGGTACTTGTGCACCTGGGTCTGCCATTACCTCGTCTCCTTAGATGGTTTCCAGTCTCTTCGTACCTTTGCTTTACTCGCTGAACCGTTCTTAAAGTTACACCCACCCTCCTTGCAGTACGACGCATACTGATGCCCACTTCGAGAAAAGCTAAGATTCTTGCACATTCTTCTGGTGAAAGAGGCATGATTAGTCAAATTTACTCTCTGAAGATACCTATGCTTTTCAATTACAATTGCTTTATCAGCAGCGAATGTGTCAAACACAAAAATCCTAAGTAAGACAACACCTTTCAACAGTTTAAAAAAAGTGTTTTTATTTATTCGTTTTTTTTTAAAGTCAAGCATTATAAGTTCTTATAATGCATGAAGTTTTTATTGAATAAGATTAAATTTTCTTTTTAACCTTTTTTGTTTCAAAGGTCTAAGTTTTATAGTTTGGGAGAAATCGCAATTTTAAAACTGTACTACTTATTTTTGACGCCCAGTGTAGATAGTTATCCATACTAATATTATAAATGCGAAAGTAACTCTGTCTGTCTATCTGTCCGTCTTTCACGCCTTAACTACTAAACCTATTTTGATGAAATTTGGTACAGAGATAGATTAGAGCCTGTGGGAAAGGATATCGGCTACATTTTATCCCACAGATGGGCACGATATAATCTGCAGTCCACACGGGCGGAGCCGCGGGCGGAAAGATAGTAGTAAATAAATAACCCGCATTGGGCCAAGCATGGTGGACTATGGCGTAAGCCCCCTTCACTGTTTCGAAAAGAGGCCCGTGCTCAGCGATAGAGACAGGCTTATGACCGACAGAATCACTACTTAATATTATAATTGCGAAAGTAACTCTGTCTGTCTGTCCGTCTTTCACGTCTAAACTACTGAACCGATTTTGATAAAACTTGGTATAGATATACATTAGACCCTGGGAAAGGACATAGGTTACATGTTACATGTTGAGACGGCCGGTTTGGTCGAGTGGTAGTGACGCTGCCTCTTGATCGGCGGGTCCTGGGTTCGATCCCCAGTCGGGGCAAACATTTGTGTGAAAAGCAGATGTTTGGTCATGGGTGTTTGTGTTTGTCTTTATGTGTGTTCCGAGGGACCCACGACACAAGGGAAAACCTTAGTGTGGGCCTTTGAGTGTGTAGCGTTTATTTATTTATTTATTTTATTTATGTTATCCCACAGCTGGGCACGATATGACCTGTAGTCCTCGCGGGCGGAGCCGCGGGCAGAAAGCTAGTATTGAACTTTACCCTTAAACTTTCGCGTGCTTTTTGAACACATGCTGTGCGAGATTTGTATCGCACGCGGCGTAAACAAGCACGCAAGCACGTGATTCAAAGTTAAATGGTTAAAAGCTTTGCGGGAGCTTGTAAAAACATCTTATTTATAAAAAAATATTGTTTTAAAAATCTTATTTTAAGCACTACCGCAAGGGTCATAGTCATAACTGTCACTTTATTTGAATCATGTTTATGAATAAGGGGGTTAAATCCCTGATAAAACCAGGTGATAAATTATTCTTCACCAGCTCATATACGTCCCCACTGCTGGGGCACGGGCCTCCCTCAATAACATGAGGGGTAAATGCCATACTCACCACGCTTGGCAGACGGGTTGGCGAGGGTTTTGATATAATTGCAGAGTTTTCCTTCTCTGTGCGCAGATGAACTTGCTTGCATATTTACCTTAGTCGCCTTGTACGACACCTTGGTAAGAAAGAGAGTGGTCCTATTCTACTCTGCCGGGGACTCACACGGCTTGAGTTCCAACAAGATGTGTAAAATTGGAATGGGCGATATTCAGCAAGTATTTATCACTTTAGGGCACAAAGAAGTCATAATCAGGGCCTATCGAGATCTCAGTAACCATGAGGTATTAGAACGCTCGGTCAGCTCCAAAGACTATTCCCACATTTTTGTGAAAATTGTAAGAGCATCGACACTTAACCAGAAACGAAATAAATGAAGCTTAAAAATTAAACGCATAACGCCTGCCAAACCCGCAACCGCAACTTTTTTCTTTTGCTATGAATTATTTGTCAGGCACTATAAAATTGTTAGGTGTCGTGTCGAGGTGTCGGGTAAGAAAGAGGGTGGTCCTATTCTACTCTGCCGGGGACTCACACGGCAAAGTATTAGAAGGAACTAATTCCTTCTACGCTGAACTGGGAGTGACAGAAAAACTTAGAATATGTCAGCTGCCAACTCTTTCCAGGCATGTAGAAGCCAGTAAGTGGGACGTGAGGACGGTTTTACAGTATCATGTTTGAAAGGCTGATAACCTCTCACCATAATATTCCATCTGATAATCCTCACAATCTGTGTCGAACGTGGCATCAAATGGTTCGCAAGCAACACTATTGCTCTGCCTACCCTGTTAAGGATAACAGGTGTGAGCGTATGGATGGATGGATGAAAGAATAAAAAAATATACTTACCCCACAACTCAAACTCAAAACCGCCAATGAAACATGAATGAGTCCCATTTTAATAACACACAATCACTTAACTAGTATAATAGAAAAATCATTTTTATATGTTGGCTAAAATTGTGAGTCCAAACTTATAGGCTCCAACTATCTTCATAAATTTTAAATCTATGTAAAAAGCAGAAAAGAAAAAAATCTGGTCATGCCTACGAACTTTTCACGGCCATTCACTTTGGAGTCAAAACAGAAAGACAGGAATTCGATTTTAAATATTTATTTTGCATTTCCGCAATTACTTTTTGATGTAAGAGTTTAAATTTTAGTTGATAAGAATTTATAATTTTCATTGCTGTGAAATTAGATTTACAGTTAAGTGTCCTTTGCTGGTCAATTTTGTGTATACGAGTATATGTTTTTGTTGTTGTAAAAAAGGGTGAATTTAAATTAGCGAAAACTGAGGGTGTAAATTTGCCTACCTTACTAACCATCGTTCCATCGTTCCCAAAGGAACATAAATCGACTTATTTAATCTCTCCCTACAATTTGATTGATACGTGTAAGAAGTCAACATTTATTTTGAGAATTTCGAATGGATTATTTAGAAAAAGTTGTTCAGTTTTATGTGGAGAATTTTCCTCTAAAATTTGACTATCAATTTGAAGTCACCCCATTTTTTTTTTGCTAGCCCATATACGTCCCCACCGAGGGGCACGGGCCTCTTTTCGAAACACGAAGGGGATTTTAGGCCGTAGTTCACCACGCTGCCCAACGAAGGTTGGTGGACCGGTCGTCTTTCGAAAATACATTTTCTTGGGTTTCGTCACGATGTTTTCCTTCACCATTGAGCAAGTGATAATTAGAAATTCGTACATAAATTCGAAAAGACGAATTTAGTGGTAGAAGCCCGCGCCAGGATTCGAACTCGCAACCTTCCCATTATCCCAAATATTCAACAGCTTTACGTAAACTAAGCCGTAGATTCGGAGAACTGGTTTAAGTTTAAAAAATATATTTTTTTACAAACTTATTATTGCAGTTAATGGAAATTGTTTTCTATAGAAAGAAGGTCGTAAGCAAATTTTTTCAACAGCACTGTTAGTTTGTAATCGTAGGACAATCGGTTTGGAATGGATTGTATAGGTACATAAGTGAGTTGATTTAAAAACCACGCCAGTTTATTTACAAACATTTTGTGCAAAGTTTTGGTACATCATTTATTGGGTGGCTAGTTAGTTAGCGAAAAATAAAGATGTGAATCAAACTTGAATCAAACCACGAAACAGCAGTTTTCCCAAAAACAGGTCAAAATGAAAAAAAAATTCGACATTCCATAAAACGTTTTACCTTTGTATGGAATTGGGAAGTCTATACAATTTGTTTGAGAATTTCGGAGAGGTTTTTTGGGGAAAGATGTTCTCCTGCTCTCCATGAAGGAGAGAACCATTCTGTAAAGTTTCGCTACCTAATAAAGTCATCCCATATATATATATATATATTTTATTAGCCTGTGCTGTCCCACTGCAGGGCAAAGGCCTCCCCTCGTTATCCATATAATATAATATAATATAAATATAATATAATATAATATAATATTATTTATCCCATATAAATATTATATTTTTCTTCCTATACTAAACACATTGCTAAGATAGTTCCACACAAACAAAAGTTACTTTGTATGATCTTACGTGTGACGTCTTCTTCAAACGTAAAGTACAGCCATTTTTCTGTTCGCTCCTTCGTACGGTGTGCCGTATCTTGATCAGCTAGAGCCACTTGCTACTGAACTTAGCTCATCGAAGGCTGATTCTAAAGGACTCTCGTATCCAAGGGTCATTCACTTAATGAAAAAGATCAGAAGAATTTCGCAGGAATATTCAGTGTTAAAGTATTTTTACCAGAATTCAAAACTGGAGGAGTTTCTAAATTTTTTTTTGGTATGAAATATCTTTGCCCCATCAGCTTAAATCGATAGTCGAAGTTGTTTTAGAATAAATACGTAGGTGCAGAATGTTAGTTTTCACTGTAATTTTACTAGACAAAATTATTATTCCTTATTGAAGCCAGTTTGTTATTGTTAACTATTGTAAAATATGCACTTTACCAACAAAAACAGTGCAGGATGCTGACTCATTTACTAATTTATCAACGCCCACTCCAAACCCTTGGACCTATAAAGCTGAAATTTGGCCATAAATGTCCCTTTTATAACGAAATATAATTATAACAAAATTCCCACGAAAACGAAGTACCAGTAATCCTAATGCAAATAAAAAAAAATGTTGAAATAAGACACAAAAGTCATCGCGAATATTTATTTAGGTATGAAAGTTGAAGTATGTTTCGACAAAAAGCATATGAACTCGTTTTTAATACTACAAATACCTATTCAATTTGGTTAAATCTTTGGTTCTAAATTCAGTGTTAATTTCGTTTTGGTGGCTTTACTTTCGAAGCAAACTCACCAACTATATTGCCTGGTGGATAGTAATTGGCGACAACATAAATACTACCATCTTTGGCTTTTGCTCTTGCAACTCCTACTTCTCTCGTGTCTGCCCAAACTATTTGTGTAAAGTGTCCAGTCCGAGTGTTACTTGGTTCTTTACCGAATTTGTGATCTTTTATTTCAGCGTACCACTTATCAACGGGTTCCCTCCCTCTCACATAGAAGTTAGGGTCATTTGACCAGGCCGTGTAAATATTTTCTCCATATTCTGCTTGAGTTCTGTGCACCATTATCTTTTTCTTTGCTAGCTCATTAGCCCACTCTTGTGCATACTTTGACAGTTTACTACTCAATGTCAATGGTGGTACTTCATGTATTTTCCTGTACATATTGTGAGTTTCTAAAAACTCATTATCAAAATTTTTATCTTCAAAATCTTTATCTTCAAAATCTTTATCTTCAAAATCTTTAGAGTCTTGCCGCAATGTTATTGTATCATCTTCTGATGATGACATTGTGTATGAAGATGACATTGTTTTTTATTTTTTATTTTTTTATCATTATGATTCAGGAACTTTAGCATTTGACTTAGGAAAAATTCCAACCAAGCTGAAAATTTGTGTACATGTACCTTTTAACTTCCTGAATAACCTCTGAAAAGTCCCAAGAGTCCAGGCGTGGGCCATGCGTGGGCATAACTTTTGACAGCTAAAAAACGGTGAAAAAATTATATTCTTTCGGTTTTTTGCTAATATCTTCCTTCCTGTTTATCCTACCACTATGAAGTGTTCTAATAAAAGAAATAATGAAAAATTTATCTACAAAAAAGCTTATGAAAGTTAATCGATAAAATTAGTGATTTCCACGGAAAAAGGTGGGAAACATCGGATTGAATTTCAATACGTCACGTTACAGAACCACGCCCCTGATAACTTATTTTTGATCTTAATAACCTATAATTGTTTATCTATTAGGCAACTTATGATAAATATTATAAATGCGAAAGTTTGTAAGATGTTGGATGGATGGATGTATGGATGTTTGTTACTCTTTCACGCTCAAACGGCTGGATCAATTTTGATAAAATTTGGTATGGAGGTAGCTGACACCCTGGATTAACACATAGGCTACAATTTTTTTCCTAAATTCATACGGAAACGAAGTCCCGGGCGTGAAGCTACTTTATGATTAATCTAACAGTACTTGGATTTACTATTTATTAATTCTATAAAAAAAATTTAAGACAGTGTATTTAATGTTTTGAAATAACCTTTTTATTGTTTCCTGCTGTTTAGTTGTTTTTTGGGGTGATCATGAAAATGCACTAAAACATCCATGTAAATGTTTACCGGAGTTTCAATGTTCGATTACGTAAAAACTATTACTGTTATCAATTAACTTTATATCACGGTTTTTGTAGAGAATTTTCCATTCTTTATTTCATTACTAAACTTCATAGCGGTAAGATCGACAGGAACGAAGATATAGGCAAAAAATCGAAAAAATGTAACTTTTTTCACCATTTTTTGGCTGTCAAAAGTTATGCCCACCCCTTAGCTCCTAGGACTTTCTAGAGGTTATTTGAGAAGCTTAAAGGTATAAATTTTCAGCTTAGTTGGAATTTTTCCGTAGTTTTGCCAATTGTTTTTCTAAAGTTCCTGGATCATTATCCGTAAGGTACACATAAAATCTACTACTAACTAAATACGAGATCTTTTTTTTAAACCAATTAATATTAACTTATATACAGCATTAGCTACTCCCAACAGTGGAAATGCTAAGGGACCATTAAAATGCCTAATTTGGGTCAAATTGTCATATGTGGCTAACAGTTGGAGTCTGAAGTCCTCGTTCCGTACACATTCTCCCATAATATGAATCACGTCCTCTAGCACGTCATATTCAGTGCAATTCGGAGAATTTACTTTACCCATTAAAAAAACAAACGACCATGCAAAAAATTGTATGGACAGTGTCCCCACCCACCAACAGGTTTGGTGCTGCTTTTAATGTCATTGTGACATCCTATACAACGACTAACAACAATTTTTAAATCCAAAATCGATAGGGAAACCTAAAAAAAAAGAACAAAGTTATTTGTTAATGTATGTTTACATTTTGATAATTTTCTTAAAATAAAGCAAATCTCTTTGCATTTCTTTTTGCGAGCAATTCTCGTCTGGACACTGACTCTCAACAGCCTCCGTCAATACCTCGCTGTGATTTCTCAATGCCGGAAATCACGATATATAACAAAGAGGTTTGCAGAGCACAACAGAGTTTAGACGTAAATAAAGCTAGTGGTCCAGATGGGATACATGCTAAAGTCCTGAGGTACTGTAATCCTTAGTTGTCTCCTATACTAACACGCCTTTACCGTCTCTCCCCTAAGACTAAAACCGTACCTAAGTCCTGGAAACTTGCTAACGTGCAACCAGTACCCAAAAAAGGTAGCCGTGCCGACCTCTGCAATTACCAACCTATCGATTGACGTGAGTTTAAAATTATTTACCCATACTTCAAAGTGCAGAACGCCGCTAAAGAAGTTTTCACTTCAAAAATATGTTTTGTGTAAATCCTCCCCATCCCTGCGGTGGATGTCACCATACCAAAAAAATATGTATTAACTGAGATAGGTTTGGAATCTGTTAGTGGGTGGGGAAACTTTTTTGCATGGTCCGGGCATTTTTTGCCCGGATTGAAGTCTCAAAGCCACCACAATATGTATTCTTTCTAACTTACAGTTCTCAAACCAAGGGGTTTGACCACTTTGCATGGTACAGTATCAAATACCTTTTTCCAATGATTTCTGATCAAAATACTCCTTCCAATGGTCGTAACAAACTTCTTTTAAATGGTGTATGTGATCCGAATAATATGGGGACATTGAGATTGTTGTACCTTCATTACTACCTTGTTTGGCCAACATATTAACCTTCTCAATTCCACTTAAACCAATATGGGTTGGGACCTAATGCAGCTTAATTTCTCGGCCTTTTTTTTGTATAAAAATCATGTCTTTAATGAGGTAGGAAATCGGTGTGCCTCTAACACCAGAGGCGCAACGAGCCAAATGTTGTAAGGAGCTTTTTGAATCCGTAAGGATCAAAAACTTGTCCTCTTATAAAGTTTCAATGTACGACACCGCTTCCAATATCACGATTAGTTCAATGTACATTATTGACATATTATTAATAATTTTGAATTTAAGACTGCTGTCTGTTTGTGGATCATAAAATGCAGCGCCCATGGTTGATGTATCGGATTTAGCTTCATCCGTGAAAATTTGGTAATACCAGAATATTGGTCATTTAAAGTTCGTAGACATCCATTCCTGAACTCTTCAACATTGTAAGAGCGTTTTAGCTCTCTTTACAAAATCAATACTGTCACTTATGATATTTTTCATATCGTATGAACTAATCCAAGAGTCTAAAGTGAACATCACTGGACGCCTGCTATAAAAAATATCTAACTCACTAAACATTTCATGTACTACTACAACAAGGGGTGTTTTTATTGGACCAATATCTACAATTTCTTAAATCATGAAGTTCAGTTTTTTTTTTAATTTTTATTTATTATAGAGGGTTTTGAGACATGTCACCCTCATCACGGCACTCACAAATAGAAATCCAAAAAAAGACACAAAAATACCATACATAACCAAAACGAAACCTAATCCCTGTCCTTCACATATTTTTTATACAAACAAATAAGCATCTTAGCCTTAGCAGACTCTGGGATTGCCAAGATGCTGTTTACGATGCCAATATTGGGGCAACGTAAGCCAAGCTTCATCCTCATTACTTCACTTCGGCCACACTCCATTAAAACATGATATAGATGCTCCACTCTATCACACAAACTACAATTAGAAGAGGCTACCTTCCGCATCATATAACCAAAACTGTTCAATGGAATGTGACCGGAA
Source organism: Aproaerema taeniolella (assembly GCA_949987775.1). Classification (NCBI taxonomy): domain Eukaryota; kingdom Metazoa; phylum Arthropoda; class Insecta; order Lepidoptera; family Gelechiidae; genus Aproaerema; species Aproaerema taeniolella. Next base: position 17,187,675 of record OX465248.1, read on the forward strand.
CAAAGACGAAGCAAAACCACTACATCCTGCCGACCCAACTCACACAGGTTGAATGGTCTTATACCAAATGCCTTTTCAGTGACTTTTCGTCAAAGTATTCTGCCCACTTATTAAATTCAGTTATGAGGGTAGGATTATTTAGAAAAGATCTACATTTCAACCAAAATTTACCGCTTAAAAAAATTCTTCGAATATGCAAAGGTTGCACGCAAAGCTCTGACTCTATTACATAGATTGGGGTCGACTTGATAAAACCACCAATAATCCGCATAGACTGGTTTTGGATCTTATCTAATTTAGCCAAATTAGATTTGCAACTGTTTTCGAATATAAACTGGCATAGTCCAGTCTGCTCCTAATTAACGAGATGCATTGCATAGGCGTATTTGGGTATTTGGGGTGCACACTCCATCCAGGACCAAACAAAACTTTAAACACATATATAAATTTTGAAACCTTTTGGTGAACCTCATTTATCTATTTGCCCCATCTCATAGATCGATCCAACTACAAGCCTAAATAAATAATGCAGTATGTTTTTTTGCAAAGGAGTTTCTTTGATAGTAACTAATGTTTATTGATTTTCTTATTGGTCTCTGCTTAAACAAACATATTTTACGTGAGAAAACGGATAAACCCAATTCATCTAAGGCCAGAGTATCCAAAGACAACTGGAGCCTTGTAACAGCGTTTGTCAAATTATTATCTACTAAATAAAGTGCGAAATCATCAGCGTACTGAGATACATAAACGGAGTGTATATTATTGCAAATTTTATGTGTTGTTGAACAAGAGAGGCGATAATGGGTTATCCTGTGCGAGACCACGTCCGGTATATCGACTTAAATCATAATCTGCGGTTTTAATTTTTAGATTTCTTAGAGTAAGAAAATTATATAAGTAGTTACATATTTTAAAGCCTACTCCTAAATAATCTAGTGTACATAACATTTTGTTTATATCGTCATTATTATACGCATTATCGATGCCTATAAAGCAAGTCAGAGTGAAATTGTGTTTACAAAAACCAATGAGGATTCTAGAAACTATTTGACAGAGACTTTCCAGGTAGGATTTGGATTTACGAGAACCCACCATTTCTACTGAAAAGATTTCCTGTTTTTCTACGAACCACACCAATCTTCTACATATCATTAGGTGAAAAATTTTACAGATACACGATGTAAGAGAAATGGGTCGAAGGGATGATAAAGAAGACGGGTCTCGCCCGGGTTTGGGAATGAGCACCACATTAATATTACGCCATTAACAAAACTGGAAGAAATAGACAGATTGTATAAATGTAGCGCAAAAACTGTTTATCGACCAAAGGAAGATCATTGAAAGAGAGATGTCATCGCAACCTGATGCCATGTCTTTACATTTAATACAAGCTTTGAAGCTTCATGAGTTGTGATAGGGATCTCTAAGTCCATAGTAGCCGATAAGAATGATGGCCTGGGGGGAGTAACAAATGCTACATGGCTTTTTAAAAGCATATCTGCCCTACTCATACCAAGGGTAATAGGGATTCATTTTTATATATTACGTAATATACAGAGTCCCTTTTATTACTTAATATCATCATCATATCATATCAGCCTATAGCAGTCCACTGCTGAATATAGGCCTCCCCCAAGGTGCGCCACTCTGCACGATCCTCCGCTTTTTGCATCCAACCAGTACCCCGCTGTCTTTTTTAGGTCATCTGACCATCTGGCTAGGGGGTGTCCTACACTACGTTTGCCAAGACGTGGTCTCCATTCGAGAACCTGTCTACTCCAACGCTCGTCGGTTCTACGACAGACATGGCCAGCCCACTGCCACTTCAGCTAGCTACACTTTTGTATAATATCCATCACTCCGGTTTTCTGTTGGATAACCTCGTTTCGAATTCTATCCCTTAGCGAAATCCCGAGCATGGAGCATTCCGTAGCTCGCTGAGCGACGTGCAATCAGTGGGCCAACCTCAATGCATGTTCCACGTTTCGGCTCCTTAGGTCATGACTGGTAGGACGCATTTATTAAAGACCTTGGTATTTAGACACTGTGGGAGTGACGTCGTAATATACGTAATTAAAACGAAATTCCCATGGAAACAAAGTACCAGTCATCCTAATGCAAATGAATAAAATATTAAAATAAGACACACACGTCATCGCGAATATTTATTTATGAATATCCGCAATATCAACATAAGAATAAAAAAAACAATAAAAATATTTTTTGTTGAGACCAAAATAATAATAATATCAAACTACACGGGAATGTTAAATTATGTTTCGACAAAAAGCATGTGAACTCATTTTGAATACAACAAATATTCACTTTGGTTAAATCTTTGGTTCTAAATTCATTGTTAATTTCGTTTTGGTGGCTTTACTTTCGAAGCAAACTCACCAACTATATTGCCTGGAGGATAGTAATTGGCGACAACATAAATACGACCATCTTTGGCTGTTGCTCTTGCAACTCCTACTTCTCTCGTGTCTGCCCAAACTATTTGTGTAAAGTGTCCAGTCCGAGTATTACTTGGTTCTTTACCAAATTTATGATCTTTTATTTCAGCGTACCACTTATCAACGGGTTCCCTCCCTCTCACATAGAAGTTAGGGTCATTTGACCAGGCCGTGTAAATGTTTTCTCCATATTCTTCTTGAGTTCTGTGCACCATTTTCTTTTTCTTTGCTAGCTCATTAGCCCACTCTTGTGCATACCTTGACAGTTTACTACTCAATGTCAATGGTGGTGCTTCATGTTTTTTCCTGTACATATTGTGAGTTTCTAAAAACTCTTTATCGAAATTTTTATCTTCATAATCTTTAGAAATCTTTAGTCTTGCAGCAATGTTATCATCTTCTGATGATGATGCTGTGTATGAAGATGATATTGGTTTTGCAGGTGACATTTTTACATCAAGTCGTGAATCGAATTGATTAGCTCCCGGGGGAGGAACGTTTTTGGCGAATTGTCCGCTGTAATTTCCAGGAGGAAAGTAATTTGCAACGACGTACATTTTACACGTTTTACTAACGGCATGTCCAACTCCAAGTTCTTTACTGTTTTTCCAGACAATCTGAGTAAAATGACCACAAGTTAATACATCAGGTTCTTTCCCAAAAGTATATTGTCTGATTTCGCTGTACCATTTACTGACGCAGTCTCTGGCTGTGATTGCTGTCCTCGTATCGTCATCTTCACACCAACCACAATAAACACTCTCGCCGTATTTCTGATTTAGACTGTAAGACATACAGTCATTTTTTGCAAGTTCTTCAGCCCATTTTTGACTAATTTTACACATTTCTTTGTTGAGTTTTAGAGGCGGAACTCCATGCTCACATCTGTATTCATTGTGAACTTGTAATGCTTCTTCTGCGAAGGTATTCTTCTTTGGACTGAAGAATTTATTCTGTAACAAATAAGATAGGTATTTATTTATTTATTTATTTATTTATTTAACAATTTATTGCACACATGAAAATTAAACAGATTAGTAGAAGAAAAGATAGACGACACAATAGGTATTGTTCTTAATAAATTTTATCACACAAAAAATTTTGCGCCAGCCCTATCGAAGTTCAGAACCAAAGAAGCTGATATATTGAAAAATAATACGGTGGTATATTCAAACCTTCTATTCAAAAAAATAGTTTTATTATAAAATTTTTAAAACATACAGTTTCTTGAAAGATAAATTGTTTTGAAAAAAGCTCAATCAACATACAGGGTGTGAAGAACAGCTTAGCAAATACCAATAGAATCTACCCATAACTATAATCAGCTACAAGTATTTTTTTTTTTTCAGAAATGTTAAGCTAAGGAGTTTTCGTTATTTACCTACTTTGTCGCTACGCAACGTACTGGTCCCCCCGCGTCTCGCTGCTATCGGAATGCGATGTTTTTCCGGAAGAAAATTCCACTGAATTCAGGGTTTCAGTTTTTGCTAAGCTGTCCTTTACACCTTGTATGCTTCGAAATGTCAAGTATACAAAATACTTCATGAGTAAAATAAATGCTTACATTTCCTTTTGAATATATTTGGTAAAATACCTCATATATGAATGAACAATATTTAGAATAAGTTATAGAAACAGAGCAGAGTGATGATAACCTAATAACAATACATTTCTTTTCAGAAAAACAACTTTACCTCCCTTGCCCATATCATGTTCACTTGTCATTATTGGATTTGCGTCATAATCATCGATACAACCAAGCCATGTAAAGCGATCGTGTGTGAACCTGACAAGTGCCACTTATGGGACAAATTTTGTCCCAAAAAATAAAATATTATTTCAGTTTTAAGGTGATTGGGTGAAAGAATAAAAGTATATCCATGTCCTATTATAATAATATAATTACCTATGAAATTATATTTTTTTCTGAAACCTTACTTTATTCACAACTAGCTTTCGCCCGCAGCTTCGTTCGCGCAAATAACTTTTTTAGTCACTAATTAAATTCTCTATATCGTTGAGTTTTGAAAAATGGCGAAACACGGTATTTTCGTATGTTTTAATAGTGGTACTTTTAAAGAATGGGGACGGTTTTTTATTTTTTCATATCACTTGTTATTATGCAAAATTATGTATTATTTAAACAAGAATGATGCTAAATAGTATAAAAAAGGCGTGCCCATTATTTTGTAGCGTAACAGCCACTTTCTGGCTTCCTATCTGACGCAAAGTATAATAACATTATCTAAATTGAAACCAATTAAAAGTGCGTTTAATTTAACTCAAAAGACTATTCTAGATTATAAGAGCAATAAAAATTATGGTCAAAGTCACTGCATTTGATAACGTGACGTAATCCATCGTTAATAACTTTTAAGGGGCAGACTGGCTATTTTTAGTTTAATCCTTCATTAAACTTTAACTAGATAATTTATATTTTTATATTACTAGCCACAGTTGCGTCCCACAGTTGGGCAAGTATCTTTACAAGAAGCGATGGTTCCGGTCAAGTACGGCCACTTCCTAGCACGGCCACCACACAAATGCTTTGTTCGACCACTTCCCTGTTCGGCCACTTCCTTGATGGGCCACTACCTAGATTCCTTGTTCGGCCATTTCACAGTACGGCCATTTCCTTGAACGACCACCACCCAAATTCCTTGTTCGGCCACTTCACAGTACGGCCAATTCCTTGTTCGGCCATTTTACAGTACGGCCATTCCTCAAACGGCCACCACCTAAATTCCTTGTTCGGCCACTTCCCAGTTTGCTCACTTCTTCATAGGAAGTGGCCCTACTTGACCGGATTCTTCGGAAAACTCCAACGTTTTAATTTTAATAAAAAAGCCGAAGGGTGTGTATGTATGAAGCAAATATCTAAAAGTCGCGAAATGTTAGCTACTTTCAAAATATTAGCTTACCCTAACCTGCCCCAAACCACTTCAAGGGCCATTAAGTTGAACTCCCATTATGGCTTTTGAAATGGTTAATGGGTGTAACTAAGTTAGGTTATGAAAAGAAGAGAACCTTTCAGTATTTTAGGATTAGATCTCAGTAACGTGACACTTTAGGATACCATGTTACTTGACATTTTTTGTTCGTCTATCTACATATATGTCCTCTACCCATATACGTATATACCACCTTCATCGTGCGCCGCGATTTTGAAAAAATAACAAAATGGCGGCGGGTTGCTAGAAAAGTTCAAACCCCTTTGTCATATTGGGGTGAACGATATGTAAACGATAGTTTTGCGATACTTGTCGCTATTCTGTCATTTGTGCTGGCTCTCAGTACGTGGCGTGGGTTTGGGGTAGGTCATGGTATTAATTAAAATAACAGTAACATTATCAACTGTAACAATGCCACACATTCGTGGCAAGTGGCCCTTCAAGGAAAAGGCCCTTTACGGAAAGTGGCCCTACAAGGAATTGGCCATTCATAGGAAGTGGCCTTTCAGGGAAAGTGGCCCTTCAATGAAAATGGCCCTTCGAGGAAAAGTGGTAAGTGGCCTATATGGGAAGTGGCCGTTCGGGGAAGTGGCCGTTTGCGGTAGGTGGTCATTCATAGGAAGTGGCCCTACTTGACCGGATTCGAAGCGATACATGATATAAACATAATATATTAGCTCACAAATTTGCGCAAATAGGGTAGGCAGAGAAATCAGATTTCCACCTGGTATAAGGTGACTTCAAAATAACGAAACTTTCGTGGGTGATTGTCCCCACAAAACTGAACAACTTTCCCCATAGAACTTATTTGAAATTCTCACAAAAAGTCTCGACTGCTCATACAAAGGCAAATCAGCTGATGGCACCGGTAGTTTTTTCATTTTTCGACATAATATGTTTCTTGGGGAAAGTTGTTCAGTTTTGTGGGCTGAATCACGTCTTTAACTTTGGCTTACTATTTTAATGTCACCCAATTTAATTCCCAACGAATTTTTTTTCGTATTTTGACCTATTATTTGGGGAAAGTTGTTCAGTTTTATGGACTGATTTAGCACCCAAGGGGTTGAAAGAGATTTACCTAAAGCCCTGTATAGGTGCATTAATTACTCAAAGAATATATGCTCGTCAGGTGGTACTCCGAATAATGCAAACTTTCTTAAGCACGTCACCATATGCAACTTGGCAAATCATCGACCAGCTACCCTAGCAGTGAGACTTCAGTCTGATGTCAGTTGATTGCCAAGGAAAACATAGCCTTAAATGTATGACTTGAAGGTTGCTTTTCTTTGCATTCAACTGACGCTGACACATGATCTACAATTGCTATAAGGACGTGTGTCCAAATCAAATCACAAGAAAAATTAAAATTTCTCCAAATCCAAATAGGGTCTATTTTATTTGTGTTGATTCGGAAGTTTATACTCTTGTAGCGACCTACCTAGCACATATGTATGTATAAGTATAGTCAGGAACGTGCGCAAGCGGCTCGGCTAGCGGATTCAGTCGTCCTGCCTTCGCCCGTTGCGCGCACAAGCGTTAGCGATTACATAGATTTTCCGACAATCAAAATTGTAACAATCTTGTATGTTTTAAGTAACAATACACCCGGACTTTCGTGAACTGAATTAATCGTTTCACTTGAACTCCCTCCTTCTGTGACGTCTATGGACATAAAACCTACACTCTTAAGAGAGGTCGCGTTGCGTATGTTAGAGCAGCAACTATTAGCAAAAGGTCAATTTAATCACAACATATTTGTCTAGGGAATAAAGCGCTCGTAGCCCAGTGGCGCTAGCTGATCTCAACCGGTCAGTGAGGTCAAGCAACGTATACAGAGGCAGGGAACCTGATGGGTGACCAAAGTGGCAATAAATCACGAGCGTTTCCGTGCTTCGGTCCCGGCTGTTGTCGATTGACTGCAGTCGTTAAAACCAAGTCAGAGGCTATTGTGCGGTTTGAAAACTCTGACACCAGGGTTAGCCAAGTTCGCCACACACTTGACTATACCTACACGATAAGAAGAAGAATTATGAATAAACCGGTACTGGGCATTAAGCCTTGTAACAAGGATGGTGTAAATGTTTGGCAAATAATATTTACACTCTTGTGGGTCTCTAATATAATATTATATCCTTGCTATCCTTATTTTCTTACTAATATTATAAATGCGAAAGTAACTCTGTCTGTCTGTCTGTCCGTCTTTCACATCTAAACTTCTGAAGCGATTTTGATGAAATTTGGTACAGTGATAGATTAGAGCCTGGGAAAGGACATATGCTACATTTTATCCCACAGTTGGGTACCATATAACCTGTAGTCCACGCGGGCGGAAAGCTAGTATTATATATATGTAGAGTAAATAGTAAGTAATATGTGTATAATAATAAAATATTTCAATCAGCAAACCCTTTTATTATGGAAGGAAAATTAAAATTACCACTGAATTCACTTCGACAAAATTAATATGAGACCATCACCTCTTAAATATTACCTATCATTTAATAAAGTTTTTTGAAGTCAGTTAAACGTATTTATTTTTAGTGGCAAGTTAGTCATCTCGTTGAATCTATCTTCAGCTCAAATTTACAAAAGGATTAAGGTCATTGTACCAATAAAAAAACAGCTCATGCGAAATTGAATCAACTCATGTTTGATAACTCAATCTGTTACAGGAAATACGATTAGTTTCATGATCGTGAGGGTTGTAATACAGACAGCAGCACGTCAGGTTACCCATTTGCGAGATAAAGGTGACGTCAAGGTCAACATGTATAGCCTGATGTGCTGCCGTGTGTACACTAAATGGGAATCCTACTAATAAACATAGATCCCAGGGCCGCCAGACCTTACTTATTTTCTCATAAACCAAGTGTGTGGGAAATAGTAGTGCTAGTACGTACTAGTAATGTTTGAATACCAGCTAACCTGGTCCGGCGGCCAATTTTCAGCTATCAGGTTCTGAAGGTAGGAACTTCTAAAAATTACTCACTTGTCTTGAAGTCTGGCTGCTGATGTTTTATATAAAAATGTATGTTCAACACCGCCAGACACTCTCGGTCGGCTGTAATTTCTGCCAGACGCTTTACATTTCGCAAGTGTATTATGCGGTTATACCTACAATCTGGAACTTGATTTTTGTATATGATGTTCAGGGAACTATAACAATACTTTTTATAGCACCCAGACTTAAAGACATGTGAGCAATTTTTGGAAATACCTTCAGAACCTGACTGAAAATTGGCCGTCGGCTCAGGTTAGCTGGTATTCATACATTACTAGTACGTACTAGCACTACTTTTCCCAAACATTTGGTTTATGAGAAAATAAGTAAGGTCTGGCGGCCCTGGGATCTTGATCTATAAGTCGTTAGTAAAAAAGTTTGTCAGAATGTAGGTATAAGTGAATAGATGGATGACTTTTGACACAAATACTACTGAAAAGTTTTTTAGTAAACGTGAAGAAGACAAATTAATTGTTTTAATAAAATATCAAAAATCTTTTTAACCATTAATATACTTTTTATATTACGTAATTATTACATGTATAATTTACAATTATAACTAGTTATGAAATTTATAAAAAACGGAAACAGCAATTTTGAAAAAATCTTTGAATATGTCATACGTAATTTACTGAAAATTAATTCTGAAGTATTGAAATACAACGATAGAATAGCATTTAATTTTATTATATTTGCACAAACTCGAAGACCCACACTAAAGTGTCCTCTGCACTTAAATAGGTACAGACTTTAATTTAAATTAAATAAATCTGCTTTTTTTCTCATTCTTATCATTTTTTTAAAGGAATTCCATTCCGTACCCTCCTTTAAGATGACTTTAATTCTAATAAAAATAGAAACTAATTGTTTTTAAGTTAGCCGATGGTGTGGTCCACTGCTGATAAAAACTAATAAATTAAAAAAATATATTTACCACCGTCGTCGCTGCTATCATCTTTGCCAAGCGTAAACAAAAAATTGACTCAATTAGCACACGGCCCTACTCTTCGTTGCCTCTGAATATCCTGGCCAATTTGCCCCACTTTACCAGCCTCTTATTATCCTTACTCACAACTGTTTATGGTAGTATAGCAGTCAGACTAACACATTATAACGCGGGTTGTTGTTATCAAATGTATTGCTATCTCTATCTGTTTTATTGCGTTGGAGAGAGAAAGGTAGCTGTCGATAGTGAAATGAAAATCGCTGCTTTATGAATTGGTACGAAGGTCGTTGATAAGTTGATAACGGTTGGAAGGATGTGAAGTTAAAAAAAAAATTGACTCTTTAGTTTGGAACGCGTTACTGGTGGATTTATGTCTCATTCACGAATGAATAAATTTCGATGTGTTTTTTGTTTGTTTGATACAATACAATACAAAACAATTTATTGCTCTCCAACACAGGTACAGTTACATTTTAATACAAAACAGTTATGTCAGGGTACAAAAGACGGCCCCATCGCTAAGAAGCAATACCTTATCGGCAACCTTTGGGTGTGAGAAAAAGTAATAAATCGTATAGATGTGGGTGCAAATATAATACATTCATTACATAATAATAATATATATATATGTCGCCGAAAATTAATATGAATCGTAAGTTGATAAATTTTCGAGGTAGTTTCTCAACTATCGGAAAATCATACACGGCAGTTGAAATGTATTATTTAACGCAATAAATTTTAGCCAATTGATCAACTTACGCTACCTGGCTGTAAGTTTATCAACTTACGGTTTTGCCACACGTCAAATCATACACGAATGGACCAATCGCTGCTCAGTGTACATTTTTACGTCAAACTGACATCCGTAATATAATACACTGTTCTCTGATTAGTCGATGCGACTACCTCTTAAGGCAGCCACATTCGAGTCGTATCTGGCACTTCGCCGGCCCCTGCCGCGGCACGCTCGCTATGCTCGCTCGGCTCGTGCATTGAGGATCGCAGTTCTAACCTAGCCGAACCCAACCAGCCCTAAACGGCTACTAACAGACCTACTTGTCTCAGTTCTAAGTGAGACATTGAACCAATCAGCGAACACCTCGAGTTTTCAACCAATCAGCCATCGGGTTCATCGGATCATTTTACCGCGAGACGCCATAAATTGATCAATTACCGGAAATGTATACGTTAAATAATACATTTCTACTGCCGTGTATGATTTTCCGATAGTTGATAAACTACCTTGAAAGTTGATCAACTTACGATTCTTATTATTTTCCGGTGACATACACATCAACACGGTCTAGGGATATTGCATGATTTTTCATACAAAAGAGGTCTGTTTGAGAAGCTATAAAAGTATACTCGAGGAGGGCTATAATTTTCAGACGAGCAAGTGCTAAACCTGAATTTTAAATGTTAGTCAAAAAATTTTGTTTTCCTTGAAAATTCTAAAAACGTGACAAAAATGAAAAAAAAATTGTAAATTCGACCAATTTCACACAAAAAGCGGGCAAAAAGTGCATTTTCGTTTTCGTTTCCGTCACGTTTTCACAAATTTCAAGTAAAAGAAAATTTATTGATTAGAATTTAAAATTCATAAATATATATGTCCGATATAAGTAAATATATACCCATAGAAATATACAATGAACATTAAGGAAAACATTACAGAAAGATGATAAAAAAGGACATCCACGGAAAAAAAAAAGTACCTAGACACACGAATAGTTGCAAAGTGATTCGAAGTGCCTCCTCAGCATTCCAAGGAGTATAACAGCATACTCTAAGGAATTCCAAAGGCGTGCGCCGTGCACTGTGAAGGATTTGGTGTAGTAGTTGGTCTCATGAACAGGCAGATCGATGAGGTATCTTGTGTTGCTACGCGGCTCCCGCCCGCGGCCGGCCGAGAGAAACGCAAGTCGTTCCTTGAGATAAGCATTTGGATAACGCAGTGTTTGGTAAACTAATAAGTAGCCGAATGGGTAGCCATTTGAGTTTCGCCCTGTATTCGGATATATGGTCTAACTTTTTGACTCCATAAATGAACCGAGATAATAATAATAAACAAAAATAAACGTTACACATTCAAAGGCCCACATTAAGGTTTTCCCTTGTGTCGTGGGTCCCTCAGAACACACATAAAGACAAACACAAATACCCATGACCCGAGAAAAAACATTTGCTTTTTACACAAATATTTGCCCCGACTGGGAATCGAACCCAGGACCCGTCGATCAAGAGGCAGCGCCACTACCACTAGACCAAACTTGTCGTCAAATGGTCGTCATATGGTTACTGTCGAAATATGGTCGAACTTTCTCACTCTATAAATTAACCGATAGCTGATGGTTTTTAGCTATATCTGGACCACAATCTAGCTCAAGGGCAAAGATGTGGTTGAAGAATATGTAGCTAGCACACCCAGAAGAAGCCTTCAACCTAACTTTTAAGAGATTCGGGTTAGTTGAGTTCGGAAATGCAGACGCAGGCAGAGAATTCCATTCTCTAGCCGTGTGCAATATAAACTATGATGAAAAGTGCTCAGTGCGAATCCGCGGTATTTCGATAAGATAAGGTTGGTACCCTGCGGTGCGTCTGGACGTCCGATAAAAGAAGGGGGCAGGCGAAATGAGCTCATGCAGCTACTGAGCACACTCTCAAGTACATCTTGTACAGAACACAGTCTAATGAAATAATCACAAAAAATATTACCTTCTTACGACTTTCTTTTTCGTTTTTCCTTTTCATCCTAACGCATGATAGCATTATAACATTGAAGGTGAAAATTGATAAAACTAATGTGATAGCTACCACAGGTTTTATCCCACATATTACAGACGTTGGTACGTATTTATCACAGCATCCCATAGGCCACAGCATCATGATGACTCTTCATTGCTTAATTTTCTGTCGGTTGTGCTTGTTGCTTATTTTTGTAATGTATAGTTTGTGCTTAAAAGGATTATAGTAAAGTGTTCTAGACTATTAGTTTTTGTATACTTGTAATTTAGATGATCTTGTATGAATAGTGATTACACCATGCAGTTTCAGTAATTGTATGGGTACCGATAATTTATCAGTACTTTTACAGATGTGAGTACTTTAACTTGCGGATTAAGATCTAGGTAAATTTATAACTGCTTGAATATAAAACAGCAGTTAGTATTATCAGAAAATCTGATTCAATTGATTTCCAATGTTAGTTAAAATGAACCCGCTTTTATTGACCAGCCCTCTGGATGCATGAGGGCAATGCAGCCTTAAAGAGCACGGTTCACATTTACTTTTATCGTGGCAAACGCATTATGGCACAATCACTATTTCTTGATAAATCAAAAAGGGAAAATAATCCAAAATGAGGGAAAAACATCACATTGTAAATCTCACACATCAACTGACTCAAACATAAAATTTACTGCGTTTTGAACTGACTGATGGCACTGACAAAGCACTGACTGACTAGAATGTTGATCAGAAACAAAAATAGTTTGTAAAAGAAAAAATAAATTAACACGGACGTATAGAATTGTTGGGCCCATGTAAATTATTGACAAGCCATAGACATGATTTACTAACTAGCTTTCCGCTCGTGGAATCCCCTTGGGAATTTTTGGGAAAAGGAGTCTTCCTCTATAGGGTAATAATTGAGTAAACGTATATACAGTGCTCCTATTTTCTCATTGTCGCTCGGAAAACTTTGTGTTTCCGAAATGTATAACAAAACAACAATAAATAATATTATTCTGAATTTAAATTATTGTGGGCGATAACTCTAATCCCTATTAATATTATAAATGCGAAAGTAACTCTGTCTGTATCTCTGTTACGCTGTCACGCCTAAACTACTGAACCGATTTTGATGAAATTTAGTACAGAGATAGATTAAATCTTGGGAAAGGATATAGGCTACATTTTATCTCACAGCTGTTGTCCGCGCGGGTGGAGTCGCGGGCAGAAAGCTAGTGTGTATGTACGTATGTAAATCCTTTAATGTTCAAAAAAATTATAAAAAACAGACACTGATTAAAAACATAAAGCGACATTAGGTACACAGGCGGACTTATCCACAAGAAGATCTCGTCCAGTCAACAACAAGGGGCTAGTAAGTAAAGTATGAAAATTTTAACGAAAAAAAAACAATATGGTACGTATTTCTGAATTGAAATTATTGTAAGAGCATAAAATTATACGAAAAATCGATGATTGCCAAAACACAATTAGAAATGAGAAGCACTGTAATATAATAATAATGACAAAATATTGTACAAAACAATGTAAGTACCTAGAAACTTTTGTAAGTACATTAAAAAAACACTTGACACAATGAAGTGATAGCAAAAAAACTCAAGAGTCACGGAGGTTGATACGCCACGTAATAATGGTACTGTAATTTTGCATGTTCATGTTTGTGTTGCGATAATTTGAAGACAACAATGATAATTTAAGGTTCGTTTTTGACCATAATCTAGCTCAAAGGCATGATGTAACAGATGTAACATGCTCAACCAGAAGAAGCCTTCTCAAATTTGAAAGAGATTTGGGTTATATGAGCTTGGAAAAGCAAAGGCAGCCAGAGAATTCCATTTAACAGTAAGTATGCAATTTAAAATATTAAGATCAGTAAAGAAGACCTAGCTGAGGTGTGTTTGAGACTTGAACTCACAAACGCGCTGTGATTTTGAGCTCGCTAGCAGTTATACGTCTCGAAAAGTCGACTTTGTCACAAATTTCCTCTGGCACACCTCACTTAGGTCTCCCCTGGATATCTGACAGAAGAAAAGGACAAATATCTTATGAAATTCAATACAATACAATATTCTTTATTGCTATCCAACACAAATAGGGTACAGTTACATTTTAATACAACAACATTAATGTAACTTAATGTATAGATTAATGGAAACAAAAGAATACTTTGAAAATACAATCTTAGTCGCATCCTTTGGTAGAACAAGTGGTTATGTTAATACAACTACATGTGCTCCTTAAATTAATACTTTCGAATTCGCCTACTGGTTTACACTTTAAAATGTGTCTATATCGATTAAATAATAAATACCTACATAAAAATCAAAAGAATATCACATGAATTAATGTAGTATACCTATTATTTAAAACAAGGGATTAAATTTACTTACCACACTTCTTGTTGCACGCAAAAAGAGCTATAAGACGCAATATTATATCGATTGATACAATTAAGTTGCGCCATCGTTATTTTTTCCTTCCATGCTAGACTGGGAGAGAAAGAAAAACTAAGACTGTACCAGTTAAAAACTCTTTCCAGGCAAATTGTAGAAGCCAGTAATGGGAAGCGAGGGTTTAACTCAATTAATGGATATGGTTGGAATGTGATGATTGGCGCTGAAAAGAGACACAGTATAGGCTATACCCAGTAGTTTATTGAAGTGGGCTAAAAATTATGATAATTATATCAATTTTAACTGGTAACCCTTGGTTGGGTTCGTTCCTCGTGCAAAGGATTTCCCTGGTCGTATAGCGTGGCAACGTGGCTAGCATCTTGGGTACCTTTAAGCGGGGGGATCTGCGGGGAAGTATTTTTGACTAGGATTTGGTGGTAGGTTAGGTTAAATATGACGAGGCATGTTGCTTATTTCGTTTAGTTTTTTAATTGTGACGAAGCCTGTTGCGGATGCGACTTTGTGCCAGTTTTAGATTCCTTGATAAATAAATACACTTCTAAATTTTAACAGTTTGTTGTATTTTTTTAGCTGTACTGCAAACCGATACAGGAATTGTCATTTTGCCGAAGTTGTGAACTAAAGACCCATTATGATGTGTCGTGATGCGTGCCATGGTCACTGACCCCATCAAGCAGACCGAAACAGAATTAAACAAAAAAATACATTTGCAACACAGTGGCTCGTTTCAGTTCGGTAATAAGCAGGGATAATGTAATATAATGTGTGTCGGATAATGTAATGTAATGTAATCTTTTGCTGATCGTGAGTCGATACAAAAGATTTTCTGCTCGCAATATTGTTTTTCTGATGAAGTATAGTTATTTTAAAAATTATGTCACTAAGGGTACTTTATGGACCTATTTTACAAGCTTTGTAACTACTTTCAGGTATGGATGTTTGTTCGGGTCAAATCTTGCAACTGAATTTCAATGCAGTTATTACCTTTAACCGATTAAAATTAAATTTTCAATACAATATGTTTAGTTAAACGCTAGTGTTTTTTTTTTGTTTTTTTTATAAGATGGGTTAACTCTTGACCTCAATCTTGACCATAAAGGTCAAAGATGAGGTCGACGATGGAGCGAGTTAACCCAGAAAATGCCTGTAAAGGTACTGGTACTCCCACGCACCGACGGAACACAGCAAGCTGTTTGGCGTCGGACTTCGGTAGGAGGGTGGTCGCGAACCAGACGGCCCTTTACAGAGCCTACCACACCGCATGAAACCATAGGACGACACCTCAGATTCAGAAAAAACAAAAAACCGGCCAAGAGCGTGTCGGGCCACGCGCATTGTAGGGTTCCGTAGCAGCATGGTTCAAATATGCAGCTGGCTTCTTAATTCTACAAACATATTGTCATAGTTGATGTTAAAATCCCCAAATACTATACTTAGTATTATAAACAATGTACCTATTAAAAAGTTTGGCCTAAATATAACAGAATGGAAGTGTTTAATGCGCGAGCGAAGCGAGCGCGAATTTTTTTATTTTTTTTAAGGAATAATATAATAATATCAAGCTAAGCAGGTGCATATTTTTAATGTCGTTTTCGTAATTAGCACCCACAAAAACCTATTGAACGACACCTGAAATGTCAATATGTTACAGCTTGGCTTTCGGCTCGCCTCACTTTTTGCGTGGAACCTTGCATGTCAACCATTTTGGATTAGGGTACACTTCGTGGTAAATGCTACCCTCGTGAATTATTCCACTTTTTTTTTTGTTATAAAAATTAATGTTTCCTAAACGGATTGCTGAATCGAAAAACGTTTGTAGTAAACCCCTTCTATCTTTTAAAGGGTACGTATTACAATACCGAAGTATAGAAAACCGAATTTCATAAGACCTATGGACGAAAGACCGAAAATTATATGGCCGAATGTTTATTTGACCGAAAGTTTGAAATCCCGAATGTTTATTTGACCGAAAGTTTGAAATCCCGAAGGTTGAAATACCTATGACTTAATATCCCGAAGGCTAAAATACCGAAGATTGAAATCCCGAAAGCTAAAATACCGAAGGCTAAAATACCGAAAACTAAAATACCGAATTTTAGTTTTCGGTTTATGGACATCCTGTCCATAAAGTTTTCAAAAGTAAAAGTGTTTTATTTTCTCTGTTTATATGACAAACGGAACTGCGACGTGTAGGTTTGTTAGTAGCCTAACAGGTTTGTTAGTAGTGAGGTTTGATTAGAACTGCGACCCCAACGCACGAGCCGAGCGAGCGAAGCGAGCGTGCCGCGGCAGCGGCCGGTGAAGTGCCAGAAACGACTGTAGTTGCATTTCAATTTTTAGTATTTTGAACATCGATGTTTTTAAACATAGGTATTTCGTGTATCGGTATTCTGAACTTTCAGTCATTTAAACATTGGTCATTTTGAACATTCGGTCATTTAAATGTTCGGTCATGTAAACATCGGTATTTTGAACATTCGGTCATTTAAATTCGGTATTTTGAACATTCGGTCATTTAAATATCGGTATTATATGTTTAGTTATATCGAACATCGGCATTCCAACCGTTCGGTATTTCAACTTTCGATGTTTTAAGCGTAGGTTTTTCAACCATCGGTATTTTGAATTTTCGGTATTGTAATACGTACCCCTTTTAAAAATCTATCCTACGATAACGCACTCGATGATATCAGCTAGAAAAAAAACCATCGCCCATTCACGTTAATGGGAAACACACGAAAAAAATTTTTTTCCTCCATTTTATTTTTTAGATTTGTAACCACAATCAATAGGTATGTATGACCTTGCCAAATTTTAGCTCTGTACTATTAAGGATCTAATATTAGTAAATATATTCTTATTAATCCCAACTAAGTTTGGCACTTGGTCGACTATTACTCGCAAACTTGAAGGGCCATCTTATGTGTGATAGTTTTTCTTTTAATTTCGTTGTATATACTACCACCGTGAATTGTTTTACATTTTTAGAAACAACCGTTTAGCTGGTAGAGAGGTAGACACTTGTGTTTGACAAAAATTTTTACTTTAAAAATTTATGTTTCGCAAACGGAGTGCTGAATCGAAAAACGTTGTTAGAAAACCCCTTCTGTCTTTTAAAAAGCTGTCCAATGACACCCCATGTATGATATAGGCGAGAGAAAAAAAATCATCACCCTTTCAAATCTATGGGAGACACCCGAAAAAAAATCTACAGTTCTGTCGGCGTAATTTATATGTATGATCTTGCCAAATTTCAGCTCTGTGCTACCAAGGGTTTCTTAGGAAACCTGCGGAGAGACGGACATGGTGAAACTATAAGGGTTCGTAGATTACTACGGAACCCTAAAAACAAATGTATTATTAAAGAGTTTGTAATTTCTGAAATAATTTTAG
This sequence comes from Aproaerema taeniolella, assembly GCA_949987775.1. Taxonomy (NCBI): domain Eukaryota; kingdom Metazoa; phylum Arthropoda; class Insecta; order Lepidoptera; family Gelechiidae; genus Aproaerema; species Aproaerema taeniolella. The sequence continues at coordinate 17,205,590 of OX465248.1, forward strand.
TTTTGGTCTAAATACAACCAAATGTAAGTATAAAATTCGCGAGCGAAGCGAGCGCGAATTTTTTTTGTTTTTTTTTACGGCAATATTACTGTTAGAAATAATATCAACATGCTGTTAAAATAATTTTGATGTCATTTTCGTAATTAACACCCCCAAAAAACTATTTAACGATACCTAAAATGTCAATATGGTACAGTTTGGCTTTCGACCTCCCCTCACTTTTAGCGTGGAACCTTGTAAACATATTCTTATTAATCCCAAAAACGTTTGGTCGACTATTACTCGCAAACTTGAAGGGCCAACTTATGTGTGATAGTTTTTCTTTTAATTTCGTTGTATATTCTATAACCGTGAATTTTTTCACATTTTCAGAAACAACCGTTTAGCTGGTAGTGTCTCCCCCGGAAACTTGTTTTTAACAAAACATTTCACTTTAAAAATATTTTTTTCTCAAACGGAGTGCTGAATCGAAAAACGTTCTTAGTAAACCCCTTCTATCTTTTAATATGCTATCCTATGACACCCCATTCAAAAATATTGGCGAGAAAAAAAAATTCATCGCCCTTTCACGTGTATGGGAAACACCCGAAAAAATGTTTTTTCCAAAATTTTATATTTTAGATCTGTCGGCGCAATCAATATCTATGACCATGGTTTAGGTTGGATGACAATGCATGGTTAGCTAAATGACGTCATTTTAAATACAACACAACGGACTACCCAAGATGGCGGACTACTATTTTTTTTCACTCATGGGATTTGGATATAAAATGAAAGGATTTACTGACAACAGTACTAAAAAAAGACACTTATATAAAAATTGTTTACAAAAAAGTTATTACTGTGCAAATATTACTGAAACTCATTAGTCTTACTTCAAGAATGTTAGTCATTTCTTATCGTTAAGTCGATAAAAGGGATTTAGATACGCGGGATTACGTGTTCAAGGTAGGTGTCTACCTAGTTTGTTATTGATAACATGGTGAAGTACACATTTTTTTTAAATAAATGAACGCTTCACACTCAAAGGCCCACATTAAGGTTTTCCCTTGTGTCGTGGGTCTCTTGGAACACACAAAGACAGACACAAACACCCATGTCCCGAGAACAAACATCTGCTTTTTACACAAATATTTGCCCCGACTGGGAATCGAACCCAGGACCCGCCGATCAAGAGGCAGCGTCACTACCACTTGACCAAACAGGCCGTCAAAATTGAATTCACACATGAATTCACGCTGTATCCCTTATAAGGAAATTATTGCTATTAGATAATATGTGCGATAAAATCAACGGGATCTCATTAGATGAGGTTGGCACAGGCTGCTTACAAAAAGGACTGGAGAGAGTTCCCACAAGACGCGTGTTGTATGTTTTCTTTATGTTTAATTGTAAGTGACGAAATAAATGAAACTATTTAATGACTTTAAATTAGCTAGCAAAACTTATTAGGCCATGAATTTTCCTAAAGAAAATAGGTCAGAAAATAAATTAAAAACTCGTTCTTCATATAACTTAATTTTTTTTTGAGAATTCCTTATGGGTTCCTTCCTGAAAGAACATGCATACTTATTCAGTTTCATTTAGAAGAATCACCCCAAGGTTTCGCTTACTAATTTAAAATCACCCTATAAGTGGGTACGTAACATGTTTTTTTCCGGGTCTGTCTTTGTTGGTTTTTTTAGGGTTCCGTACCCAAAGGAAAAAAACGGGACCCTATCACTAAGGCTCCGCTGTTCGTCCGTTTGTCTGTCACCAGGCTGTATCTCATGAACCGTGATAGTTAGACAGTTGAAATTTTCGCAGATGATGTATTTCTATTTGCCCCATAACAACAAATACTAAAAACCAGAATAAATTAATATTTAAGGGGGCTCCCATACAAAAAACGTGTTTTTTTTCTCGTTTTGATAGATAAGTCTATCCAAGGCTGTATCTCATGAACTGTGATAGTTAGGCAGTTGAAATTTTCACAGATGATGTATTTCGGTTGCTACTATAACAAAAAATACTAAAAAGTAGAATAAATTAAATAGTTAAGGGACTCCCATACAACAAACATGATTTTTTTCCGCTTTTATAGAGATAATGGTTTTTATGGAATCCGACTCGCACTTCACCGGTTTTATAGGTAATGGTACGGAACTCTTTGTGCGCGAGTCCGACTCGCACTTGGCCGGTTTTATTGTTTGTTGTTAAAAGAGACGACGGCTGAGTGATCGTGGTGCTGCCTCTTGATCGACGAGTCCTGAGTTCGATTCCCGGTCAAGGCAGATATTTGTGTTAAAAGCAGATGTTTGTTCGCAGGTCATCGGTGTCCGTGTCTGCCTTTGTGTATGTTCCAAGGGGCCCACGACACAAGGGAAAACCTGGAAAACCTTAGTGTAAGCCTTTGAGTGTGTATCGTTTATCATTTAAAAAAATACCAGAAATTTACGGACTAAATGCAGTTATTTTCGCAACTCATTATGAAACGCTGAAGCTCTAAAAATGTTAAAGGAAGTTTTCAATGTCAATAATAGGAAATGGCTATTTTTACAACAATCCATGATAATCTTATCAGTCGTATGTAAATGTGATAGGTGCGTGTTTTACCGATACAATTATCGGTTTTGCGAACTCTAATCTATGTTTTTTTACGAACTTGTGATTAGTTATATCACTTATTGAAGTTTTTAAACATTACGTTAAAAAATGCGGAAATATCAGTTCTAGAAACATGTAACGCCCTTTAATTACAAGCATTTTTTATGTAGGTATGCAAGTATGTTTTTTCGCGTCAAATCTTGCAGATAAATTGAAAGGCAGTTACTCTTAAACGATTGAGCTGAATTTTTGCATAAGCGTTTTGTTTGGATGATAATGCATGGTTGGCTAAGTGACGTAATTTTAAATCCGATATGGCGCACTGTCCAAGATGGCGGTCTTGTTATTTTATTTTACACTCCCAGGGTATGGATTTCAAATGACATGCTTCGGTTTCGGTGAGAAAAATACAAAAAAAAATACCAGTAAATAAAAGCTTGTATTTTTTTTTTTTTTAACAATTACTTTATTAATCCTTATACTTACTCAGTTCGTTTTGTCTACATAAAGAGATATGATTTGTGTTTGAAATGAATAGAAAAACTACTAGACTGAGTTTAAAAAATCTTTCGCTATTAAAACCTCAGTTATCTAATCAACGAGTAATATAGGCTACATATATTTTCTAAATTCCCACGGGAACAAAGACCCAGACGGAATATTGTAGTATTAATGTATAAAAGACCACTTTGTTTCCGTAAGAATTTGGGAAAATTATGTAGGTAGCCTAAGCTTAACTATCAGAAAAAATATCTTTTTTCTGATATCTAAGCTACGTTACTGCAAATTTTCATTAAAATCTGTTCCGTTCATCTTTACAAACTTTGACATTTATTATAATTGTAATAGGTATGCAATTGTGTCATCCATCACATCAGTTATCACGTTTCAAACACAAAGGAAAAAAACATTTAAGTACTCACAATAATAGAGCATCCAGGCACTATACAGGGAACCTTCATAATTCTTGCTGTAAGGAACCAAACAAAAAAAAATTCGAAAGAAAATGCTTAAAACTCGGACATTTCTCTGATAAAACTGCACTTCTCGAGATTACTCTTTGTAGTGACCGATATTTTAATACCATGGGAGATAAGTGTGACGTCATGACGCTTGGTATAAGTATAAAGAGTTAAGTAATAAAAATCTATAAAAACGAGCAAAATAATCACGTTTGTTGTATGAGAGCCCCTTCAATATTTATTTTATTCTGTTTTTTATTATTGTTACAGCGTCAACAGAAATAAATAATTTGTGACAACTTTCTAACTACCACGGTTCATGAGATACAGCCTGGTGACAGACGGACAGATGGATTCGAGTCATAGGAATCGCGTTTGTTGTATGAGAGCCTTAAATATTTACTTTATTATGTTTTTTAGTAGTTGTTGTTATAGGGGCAACAGAGATTACTCATCTGTGACAACTTTCTAACTATCACAGTTCACGAGATACAGCCTGGTGACAGACGGACAGATAGATTCGAGTCCTAGTAATAGGATCCAGTTTTACCCTTTGGGTACGGAAACCTAAAAAGCGAGCGGTCCTTATGGGATACCTGCTAAAGTTCTGAGGTACTGTGGTCCTGAGTTGTCTCCCGTACTGACACGCCTGTATCGTTTCTTTTGAGTTAGCTTGCTGCATCCTCGCCCGCATCTTTGCCCTTGAGTTATGGTTATTTTTTTTTACATGGTTTCGATTTTTAAATACATATATGTTTTGGTTCAGCCGTTTAAAAGTTATTTAGAAGCAATCGAATTTCGAGGATGATACATTTTTAAATGTGCAGTACATAAGTATATGTTTTCAAGTATTTAAATTATCATAATTACTTCGAAGGTGTAGTTTGGTACTATATATGTACCACTCGAGAGAAAAATTCTTCAACGGGTGATTTCATCTCTCATTTCATCTCTCCTTTACTCTGTGCCCTACCAACTCTCTCTCTCTCTCTCTCTCTCTCTCTCTCTCTCTCTCTCTCTCTCTCTGCTCTGTGCACTAGGGAGGATTTAATGGAGGTAACAGACGCTGCCCTTTCTTTGGTTGCTTTCTGGACCGGTAAAATATAATTATAATATATTACGATATTTATCTATACCTACACTACAATATATATTTACGAACTTAATCTATTTATTTGTGGCCATTGACACGAAGAAGAAGAATATCTCTTCATTGAACAATAAATGCACTAGGTATTATTTCTATTATAAAATAAAAATTAAAAAATCCGCTGTCGCTTTTGACATCCGTCTAGACCTATATTTCCTTAGACTATAGATAATAAACGTAAAGAATGTGGAATCCAAAATATTTACAGTTATATGAAAGATAAGAGAATTTATAACGATCTTGCAAAGATTTATCTTTCGTAACCAACACTTATGCGACCTTAATAACTAAAATATAATCCTTATTCGTAAACATTGCTTAATCTTTATATTAAACTATTTATCTTCATTTATAAAAAGCTAAGAGTTAAAAGGCCGTGTTAGGAGTATCCAAATCCGAAGAGCATGTATAAAGCGAATTGTGAAGGTAGAGGAAGCGAAAGAGGTGTGTTTGGGTCGGAGCAAGTGGCAATCTGTAGTCTCTGCCTACCTCAATTGGACAAAAGCGTGAGCTTATAAAAATCAATGCACAGCCTACGGCAGCGCTTATTAATGGGCTTGAAACTTGAAAACCTAACTTAGAAACTTGAATAGGAAGGAACTTGAAAGAACAGCGTTTTTCTTTATGATGTAGGCATCGGAAAACTGAGCAAATCGGCAAAAAAATGTGTATTCGACCAAGTGTACCTACGCGCTTGCTTTTTATAATGGGGCTTGACTTTTCTGTTTTTATTGTTTGTTTTTTTCTATTCCACGCTAACGAAGTCGCTGGCGGAAAACTCAAAACTGCAAATTTCTGACTCGCTTATTAATAACCTTTAAACCTTAAACAACTTGGCCCTGACTTGAACTATTACTCCGATACCCTGTTTAAGAAAATACTTCTGTTTTTATTTTACATTTTTACTAAATACAGCTCATGGCTTCGGTTGAATACGCCTTACCAAAAAGTCACCGTCGCGCACTATTTTTTCGCTCTCTGGGATCGAGAAAATATTCTGGGTTGAGATTGAAAGAGGCACTACCTTTTCCCGGTCAGGTTCATCTATGGGGCCGGCTGAAGGTTTCACAGGTTTTGGGGGCCGTGAGTAGGATCTTATCAAATAGCGGCTGGGACAGTTCAATGTCAGGCGTTAAGATCATCATTCCCCATGTTACAAAAACCCCAAGCGGTTTAAACAGAAAATACACTTACAACACAAAAACTACTCTAGATAAAAATAAATAGAAACATTGAATTACATCAGCTACTTTTTCACTTCAAACCGAAAGAGAACCCTGCAGTACGTGTTTTTTAAAGCACGGTTACAAATTATTCCAAGAAAAAGTATTCACTGGCGTTGCAATACCTTGAAAAGTTTCATTTTTTTTGGATTTTCTCATTTTTGCCATATTTTTGTATGAAAGTGACATGTTTTTGTTGTTGTTGCTTTGTTTAATCCTTTCCGGAAAGACAAAGGAGTCTATGTCCATACAGCCGTTGTCTAAAAAAATGTCTCAAAAAATGTTGTAATAAGTGTTGAATATTAAATTGCTAAATCGTTCAGTCAGTGTTGGTAAGATAAGATGGATGTAAAAGTGAGCCTTACAATAAAAGTGTATTCGTATGCATTAAATAATATTCTAGCATGGACACATGGACCTAATATCACTTCTATGCTCATAATACGAGGCATGACTAAGGTCAGCGCAAGATGTGTGCCGAAAATGCTCACGCTGCCTCAAAAACAACGAAGCGTGGAGTGTTCTCGCGCGTTTTTGGACCTCTGTGCTGAAGACGAAGATGGTGTTTTGAATCGAATTGTTACCGGAGACGAAACTTGGATTCATCATTATGAACCTGAGAGTAAACAAGACTCTATGCAGTGGCACAAAAAGGGTACACCACCGCCAAAGAAGTTCAAGGTGTCACAGTCGGCTGGAAAAATCATGGCTACAGATTTTTGGTATTCAGAAGGGATCCTGGTGATCGATTACAAAGAAAAAGGTGTCTCCATAACTGGAAAATACAACGCTACAATATAAGAACGATTAAAAGAAGCTGTAAAAGAAAAAAGAAGGGGAAAATTGACCAAGGGTGTCCTCCTTCTGCACGACAACGCGCCTGTTCACACGAGTCGAGTTGCGTTGGCCGCCCTGCATAAAGTGGGCTTTGATATTTTAAATCACCCACCCTATAGTCCAGAACTGGCCCCTAGTGATTATTACTTATTCTCAAAATTGAAAAAAGAACTTCGTGGGAAGAAGTTTTCGAGCGATGAAGAAGTGAAGGACGCAGTTTCGGCTTATTTTTCAGACAAAGATAAAACATTTATTTTCAGAGGGTATACGTAAACTTATCGACAGATCTGAAAAATGTATTAGAGTAGCAGGTGAATATATTGAAAAGGAAAAATAAATCTGTATTTTTAATTACACTCCTTACCCCCCATTCCGCGAACTTAAAAACGCCCCCTCGTATGTCCATACAGCCGTTGTCTTACGGTGGTTTTCTTCTGTGAAGCTCCTTCCGTTGACCGTAAACCGATAGTTTTTTGTTTAAAAGTACTTGTTTAGCAAGTATTTAATTATTTTTTTCTTTTCTATGCAAAAATTGCAGTCCTACCTACTTTGGTTACCTGGCAGAAATTGTTGCCTGGCAATAATACCGCCTATTTTAATACCTCCTTTATGTGAAATAAAGAATAAGTTTTATTTTGTAAGTAAAAACACGATAATGACATATTTTGTTTCTCAGAGTTTCAGTAACCAATTTTGGTAAAAAAGGTGTAACTTCGCAATATCATGCTTCCGAAACCGCTTTCTATGAAAATATACCTGACCTCTTTAGTTCACCTCATTTATCTCACATAAACCCTATTGTACCCCCTTAATACGTAATAGTAGACACTTATAAACTTTTCAAGCGATGAGGCACAGATTACCTTTCCAGATAAGACAACGTAATTATCAGGCCATCCTCTTTCTTCACATGAAATTTGGAAGCTGTCTCTTTTGCTCGTAGCGTGACAAACACTCATTGATGTTGGTAGTTCACGAGTTAGTGATTGAACAATATCTTGTGGGGCTCTTGAGAGAATTGCTACCTACATTTTTGCTAACATGACCTAATTCGAGTTCACCTAATGACCTAAGGCCATAAAAATTGTATAGGGAACAAATCCAATGAGCTTCTTGTTAATTCTTCGCGAATTCTTTTACATGGTTAAGCATCTTATTCTAATTTTCATTTGCTTAACGGTGAAGGAAAACATCGTGATGAACCCGCCCAAAAAAATTCATTTTCGACAGACGAGCGGTCCACCAACTTGCATTGGGTCAGCGTGGTGGACTATGGTCTAAATCCCCTTCGTGTTTCGAAGGGAGGCCCGTGCTCCTCGGTGGGAACGTATATGGGCTGGTAAAAAAAAGCATCTTATGTCATGCTCAGGCCATCGAACTTTGTCTTTACAGAAAATCAGCAGTTCCAGCACAACGTGAAAACAACGTGGTAAAAAAACTGGCAGTGACAACGCCAGAGGGCAAGCAAGAATGCGCAGTGCCGTCGCGCAATCAAAGTGAAGTTTTACCGTCACGGAGTGGTGTGACGCGCGAGTTTGTCGCGGGTCGTGCTAGCTATGCCGAACAATCCATTGCTCAGTTGCAACGTGAGGGAAGGACAAACAAACTAACACACTTTCACATTTAAGGTAAAACCAGGTTTTACCTGATGCGATTCCTTACCTGAAATCAATCAAAAGATTCTCCAATTACTACTAAGTTGACTGTATCTCATGTCTCTGTGTGATTGCAAGATAAGACACAATGCGATTGAAGTTTTTGGGGGATGGATAGATACCCCGCCGAGAAGGGCATCTATCCTAAAGGAAACATGGATTGGGCAACTAGATAATTAGATAGATGTCCAAAAATATAGAGGTCCGCAAGAATCGTTAATACTCTTGCTTTTCATAATTTTTAACCGACTTCAAAAAAAAAGGAGGAGGTTCTAAATTCGGGTGTTTTCTTTTATGTTCGTTACCTCAAAACTGCGTCATTTGTAGACCGATTTCAAAATTTTTTTTAGTTCGAAAGCATCTACAAGTTTGTTCGCTCAATTAGTGTGCATGGGTAGCTGTCAGCTGTCATCTCGAAATGTATGGCGGTACAGGGAGCAAGAAAACTTGAATGGTAATTCATATCTTCTATCTCTTTCTACTAGTTATAATACGAAAATAATAATATTTTGTGGTCTCTGTAAATATTTACATGGATTAGTATAGCAATTTTTTAAAGAAAAATATTCGTACCTATTTGAAAATAAAATTACTTAACTGTAAATAAATTATTGTATGTGTTCATTGACACTATCGTTAACATTTACAAAATAATAATAACGTATATTTCCAAAAAGAAGTACTTAAGGAAGTTAGTTCTGCTAACTTATAAATTACAAAGGAGGGTTCAGATAATTCGTCCTGTAGGTATTACTTGCATTACAAATACCCAGTTGCAGTAACGGTCATTAGAATAAAAGCTTTTCGGTCATTATGTGATATTCATAGATTAATTTATTTATAGATAGATATGAGTTTCGACATTTATTATTTGAATTTCTTTCAAATACTGACATTGGCAAAATCACTATGCGGAGGCCATATTTAAAAGAATAGGCATAAGTTCAATAATAAATTTTGCTATTTTATTTATTGGAGTTGAGAAAGGGCATTATTAATTATAGTTGAGAATGTTGGAGGAGACTGGCAATGACACTGCGAATAATGACAACAGCGGTGGTACGTCTCAAGACGATAACGCTCCAATTAAAAAAAGGAAGACGCTTTGTAAAAACTGCAAAGAAATAATTTAGAATGTTCATCAATACTGCGTCAACACAATGCCGCCTGATAATGATAAATAGATGGAATTTAAAAATTATCCAATTATTGGGACAGTTTCGAAAATGGTTAATGTGCATCGAAACACTGTCGCCAAAATTATAAAATCAGGACCAGTTTCTCCCTTAAAGAGAGGAAGTCAGACGAAAAAATTCTCAAAGATAGATGATTTTGAATGCGATTTAGTTCGACGCACAGTATATAGATTCTATACAGATAAGAAACTTCCAACACTCGATATGATATTGCAAGATTTAAAGACAAATACGGACTTCCCATATCAACGTACTACGTTGTATGAGCTTTTACGTAAACTTGGATTCAACTATAAAAAAGTGAATAAACGCAGTGTGTTGCTTGAGACGCCGCGATTCCAAGTCTGGCGTTATAAATATATAACAAAGCTCAGAGAAGCACGTCAAGAGGGGCGAAATATAATCTACCTGGACGAAACGTGGTATGACACACATGATACCGTCAAAAAAAGTTGGACTGATTGTAGTTGTCACTGCATTTCAGATTTGCCTTCCACTCGTGGGAAACGCATTATCATATTGCATGCTGGATCCAAAGACGGTTGGGTCGAAAATGAACTGCTTCTATCTGCGAAACAGATTAGCGATGCGAGCGCTGATTACCACTGCGACATGAACTCAGTGCTCTTTGAAAAGTGGTTTCAGGAGCAATTATTGCCAAACATAACACCAAATAGCCTAATAGTAATGGATAACGCTCCTTACCACTTGCGACTATCTGTCAGAATTCCAAACACCACAACCAGAAAAGGGGAGATCCTTGATTTTATGAGACAGTACAAAATTTCCATTCCAGAGCCAACCCCAACCATTCCAGTGCTGCTGGATATTGTGAAAAAGGCGGGCATAGAAAAAAGATATGTCATTGATGAAATAGCAAAAATGAATGGTTGTGAGGTGGTGCGTCTTCCACCATACCACTGCATTTTTAATCCGATAGAACAAGTGTGGTCTAAAATTAAACATGACCTTAGAGCCAACAATTGCGACCCCAAAAACAGCAGTGCCGTATGTCAATTGATCAGGCAGGTCATGTTGAACGTAACATCTGACTTGTGGGGTAAATATATTGCCCACGCAATCAAAGAAGAGAATAAGTACTTTAATGTAGACCAGCATGTTGATGTTAACGGAGACACTTTCATAATAAACACACAAAGTGATACAGATGACTCTGATTCGGAATAGCTAGATTAATTTTTTATACTTATGCTACAAAAATAGCATATATGTTTAAGTTGTAAGATGGCTATTTAATTTTAATTTTTATTAAAAAATTTGCATTTGTGGACGAGTCACATTTAAGTTAAAGAATGGTCCCAATATACCGTGCGCCTGTACTGCACACTAATTGCCCGAACGAACGTTTTTTATCGAAATCGGTTCTGTAGCTTAGGTTAAAAAAAAAAACTGAAATTTACGGTCATATATGTGGATGATACTAGGTCATCAAAGTAAAGGAAGCAAAAACGAAGTTGTTCCTTTTAAGTTGGTTTTTGAGGCTCCTTTGTGTCCTGGGGCTCTACCGTTTAGTGACCGGTAGGTATATCACCACCACATATCTTTCTTGCCGTCTGATGATCGGTTGATAATATCACCCACCACCCCATATCTTTCATGCCATCTTGCGACTGGTTATGAATATCACCACCTCATATCTTTTCGTGGGGTGAAAGTAATTGATCACTATATCGCTCTTTAATCTCGAGTGATTTAGTGCTTTATACTAAATCTACGAGGGAGTTGTGTGAATGATAAATTATAGTTAAAAAAAACTGAAATTTACGGTCATATATGTGGATGATACTAGGTCATCAAAGTAAAGGAAGCAAAAACGAAGTTGTTCCTTTTAAGTTGGTTTTTGAGGCTCCTTTGTGTCCTGGGGCTCTACCGTTTAGTGACCGGTAGGTATATCACCACCACATATCTTTCTTGCCGTCTGATGATCGGTTGATAATATCACCCACCACCCCATATCTTTCATGCCATCTTGCGACTGGTTATGAATATCACCACCTCATATCTTTTCGTGGGGTGAAAGTAATTGATCACTATATCGCTCTTTAATCTCGAGTGATTTAGTGCTTTATACTAAATCTACGAGGGAGTTGTGTGAATGATAAATTATAGTTAACCTTTAAAAAGAATAAAATAAAAAAATTTTAACAAAAAATTGACCTGCCTTCAAAAAGGGTGAAATATTTTTTTAAAGCTATGTTTACGAGTAAGTAGTGGTTACGGGTAAAACAGCAAATAAGTGAATTCATAGCGGAATATGGTAAATAGAGAGGAATTTTTTTTTGACGTCGGCACCGGTTTGAACATGACCTAGTTTAATGAAATAAGTATTCACACAAGCTTTTTTGGCAGTATAAAAACTAATATAGTTATGCCATGCGAGCAATTGTTCGGCGCCGACGTCAAAAAAAATCCTCTCTATTTACCATATTCCGCTATGAATTCACCTATTTACTGTTTTACCCGTAACCACTACTTACTCGGGAACATAGCTTTAAAAAAATATTTCTCCCTTTTTGAAGGCGGGTCAATTTTTTGTTAAAAATATTTTATGTAGAAAAAAAACCGAAGTACTGGCCAGTTCTTCAAAAAAGTATTTTGTTTTTGGCACTGAGAAGTTAATTGTCATTATTAACAACTAGCATTCAGCCCGAGACTTCGTTTCCGTGGAAATTCGGGAAAATTATGTAGTCTATGTTCATCAAGGATAATGTAGGATTCTAATGGTGGAAGAATTTTTCAAATACTTAGGTCCAGTAGTTTCGGAGCCTATTCAATGCAAACAAACAAACAATCAAATATTACCTCTTTTTAATATTAGTACCTATAGACAAAAAAAAATTGGGAATACTTAATTTCATAACTCCGAATCTTGTTTCGTAACCTATTGTCAACAATTGGACAGCTCCGTTCCATTTTGCATGCTGCAGCTCTAGCAAATTCGCGCACGGCTCACGCTAAAACTTCACTTTAATTGCGCGAGAGTCCCGCGCAAAGGCTTGCTCGCCTTATGGCGTTGTCAATGTTGACATTTTGACATAGGACCGCGGTGTTGTCGCGGCGCTGTCACTATCGTACTTGGCCTGCAGGTGACATTGATATAACACTATAATAAATGGAAATCAGTAAAAATAACAGGGCCCATATTTTTGAAACGATAGAATTCCAATTCGCATACGAATTGACAAGATTCGCATGAGAATCTCATACAAATTTAGTCAATTTGTATGCGAATTGGAATTCTATTGTTTTAAAAATCAGGCCCCAGAGCTTTTGGTTGGATCTTGTACAAATCTTCGTTAAATGTAGGTGCCATTAGCAGGCTGACCACGTTTGGAGATGGGCCATTTTGTGGCTATTACACAGAATGTTATAATACATGCTGGTTTAACGTAATTTTTTCTTTCACCTTTAATACTGCACTACGCCTTCTTTTTAGAGAGTTGATGGCAAATCGAACTTAGAATAACTTCAATCCCAACAACAACAGTTCACATAAAGTAGCTAACTAGTATTTTTTGCAGACTACAATACCTATTAGCAGATAACCACAAACGAAAATGTAACTCATTTATTTAGATGATGTTCTGGTTTGTAGTACTTTTTGTTTTTATTGATTTTTTTTAAAAGCGTGTAATCATTTTCGATAAAATTTATATGGGACCACCGCTAGAGTATACTCTTTCGACCAAAAAAAGGATTTTGAAAATGGGTCCATATTGGCGGAGAAATCGGTGAACATACATAAAAAAAATACAGTCCTCCTTTTTTGAAGTCGGTTAAAAAGGCGAAAACTTTTTTTCATATTTCGATACACTTACTTAATCTTCGCTAGGTAATTAAAGTCACTTGTTGTAATATGACCGCTTTGTCTTCCGTCACTTATAAAATTTCAACCATTTACTTATGTTCTCAAAATGAATATTTTCAGTGGAGATTCTATCTAAATGAATTCATGAATTCCGTCTCCATATTTTATAGGCCTATAGAGGTCACAGGGACCCTCTAGATTGATCCGAGCACCATTATCGCTGCTTTACATCCACCGACTGAACGTGGGCCAGGAAAATTAAGGAGATGGGCGGTTTTCCACTCAACGGCACGGCAACGGCACGGCACCGACGCCGGCAACGGCGGGAAGCAAAAATGTATGAAAACATATGACAGATTTTTCCACTGACCGGCGCCGGCACCGGTACGGCGATGACTCCTTTTCATAAATTTTTGTTTCGGCGCCGGTGCCGTGCCGTCAAGTGGACAAGCCTCAGATTAATGAAATCCATTCTGTCCGATAGATGAAATCTTGATGACGTCACACCGTACTACCCAAAACGTCATTCCGACTCCTAAGGACTCCTATCCATGCTACCAAATAAGAAAGGCACTTTAAAAATTCTACGATGGCAATATTGCCAACTTTTCAATTTGGTCGCGTTATCACTTGCGTCGGTATACACAAGTTATACAGTCAGTAGCGGCGTTAGGGTAGGGCGCGGTTGGGCGACCGCCCGGGGCGCCGGATGAAAGGGGCGCTGCACGTCTACTTATTCGAACAGTTAAATGAGTACTCGAAATCTTGGTCTTTTATGTATAATATTAAAGATTCCGAAAAAACCCAACCTTGTCAAACTCTGTGGTGATCTCCAACTAAATCAGACATAGATGGTTGTATGTTGTGTGATGAACTCGTAAATCTAAAACCTTTTTGCTTGATCAGAATGTGGAACTCCTATTTTTGTTTTAATCAAAGATCGCAACTTACAAGAACTGTATCCAAATGTATGAATAGCATTGCGAATACTATTGACTACCTATAGCTGTAACGGTTTCTAGTGGGGAGAGGAGTTTTTCAAAGCTGAAGCTGATAAAAATCTATCTTTGATCAATAATATCAACAATAGCATGTCTTACTCGCTTCACTTCATCCAATTCTCTCTTGTTACGTCTGCTGTAAACTTCCTAGAAATAAGCAGTGCCTGTTGTGTCATCTCTGTTGCATGTTTCTTATGTATGTAGGTATATTGTGTACAATAAACAGTAAATAAATATCTCAATCTAGATTGACAAACTTAGCAACTTTGTCAATTGAAAACGAAATCGCTGAAAACATCGACTTTAATAACCTTGTAAAAGAGTTCGCTGATATAAAGGCAAGAAAAGTTAAGTTTTATTAGTTTTTTCTAATAAACGGTTATTTTTAATAGTAAATAATTATTTACTTTTTAACCGACTTAAAAAAAAGGAGGAGGTTCTCAATTTGGGTGATTTTTTTTTTATGTTTGTTACCTCAAAACTCCGTCATTTGTAAACCGGTTTCAAACATTTTTTTTAGTTCGGAAGCATCTACTTCCAGATTGGTCCCATAAAAATTTTATCGAAATCGCTTCAGTAGTTTGGGTCATAAATAAAAAAAACTGAAATTTACGGTCATATATGTGGATGATAATAGGTCATCAATGTAAACGAAGTAATTCCCTGAGACTTGTTATTTTTTGCGGCTCCTTTGTGGGGATCTACCGTTTAGTGACCGGTAGTGTTGTATGCAGACCTTCACGGAGGATCGGGCATAACGCAACTTCTTTCTCATTCGATCATTTCGAAGAAGATAATTCGAATATCAATTTCAAAGGTTTGAAATGGTATTCGATGTCATGATTCGAAATGATTGAAGATCTGGCATTGCGCCATTCTGATTATACATTATACATAAATGATTGTATAACGAAGAAAATTCTATTTTGTTAATTATATCCGTGATTGAAGAGGAATCTAGCTGTTTTTATTAATCGCCCCCCAAGAGACATCTTGCAGTAGCGTATATTACCACCGCACTTCTTCCCTGCTGTCTGGTAGTCGGTTGATAATATCACCCACCACCCCATATCTTTCATGCCATCTGGCGATCGGTTTGAGAATTGTACTACCCCGTATCTTTCTTGCCATCTTGCGACTGGTTATGAATATCACTACCTCATATATTTACGTGGGGTGAAAGTAATTGATCACTATATCGCTCTTTAATCTCGAGTGATTTAGTGCTTTATAATAAACTAGCTTTCCGCCCGCGGCTCCACCCGCGTGGACTAAAGGTTATGTCGTGCCCAACTGTGGGATAAAATATAGCCTATGTCCTTTCCCAGGCTCTAATATATCTCTGTACCAAATTTCATCAAAATCGGTTCAGTAGTTTAGGCGTGAAAGACGGACAGACAGACAGACAGAGTTACTTTCGCATTTATAATATTACTATGAATCTACGAGGGAGTTATATGAATGATAAATGATAACCTTTAAAAAGAATAAAATAAAATATTTTTAACAAAAAACTTACCCGCAAATTTAAATTTTTGGTCAATTTTTTGTTAAAAATATTTTATATAAATGGTTATTGCATTCCTTTCCCTACTTTCGCATGGGTTTGAATTGCAGTTGGGGGGCGCCGCGCCGTAGACATCTCGCCCAGGGCGCTGGTAGTGTTAAAACCGGCACTGTATACAGTTAGGATGGTAATGAGATTTGCTGTTTAAAAACAGATTTCGTAAAGTTTGTGGTGTGTTGGTGTACCAGAACAGGGACTGAGGACGAGGAAAATGTCCTGCATCGTGCGCGGTTGCAGATCGCATTCTGGAAACAAAGAAAACTCCCGTGAAAATATTAGTTTTGACGAGCATTTGACACTTTTTTGACAGTTAGGGCTGTACGCGGCATGAAATCGACGCAGTGATAAAAATATTGTCTTCTTGTTTCTTCGTCCGTAAATTTTCGTTTGAGTAACCAGGATAGCATTACAGTCGTAGGTTCCTGTAAGAATAGACTTCATCTATCGGACAGAATGGATTTCATTAATCTGAGGGACAAGCGCTCGATGGGCCTTTTTATAATTCGAACGGCACAGCACGGCATGACAGAATTTGTATTTTCATTGCTTTCTATGTTCCCAGCTTCTAGTATCACTAGTGCATAGGAGGCAATGGAGGTAATAAGGCCCATTGCCTCCAGGGCGTCTATATCATTAATCAATGGGGTTGAACGACAATTGTGACTATTTTACCCGTTCAGATGGTGAAATTGAGAACTTTCAACTTTGAGAACTTTTTTAAATGTAAGAGTATGCTGTCAAAAGAAATTAAATCCTCATACATTTGATAACAGCTCACTCCGGCAACAGCGCCACCGTCAATGGAACGATAAATTACAAGCTCTTAGCAGCGGCTCGAGTTCGATAGTGATAGCGAGCGTAATGCGCCGTAGTCCTAGGTCAAAATGTCAACATTGACAACGCCAGAGGGCGAGCAAGCCTTTGCGCGGGGCCCTCGCGCAATCAAAGTAAAGTTTCAGCGTCAGCCGAGTGGCGTGCCGCGCGAGTCGCCATCGTGCTCGAGCTGTAGCTTGACATGCAGTTTGCGGTGGCGCCGCCAGTCAAGCAGCCGTTATCAAATGCGTAGAATTTGGATAGTTCTCAGTTTCGCCTTGAACGAACAAATAGGCGATCAACATTCCACTGCCATTGAGACGCTACTGATTAGTGGAATAATCCTCCAGTAGTGACGCTACTTTTTAATCGAAAGTTACAGGTTCGACTCTACTTCACTTGAATTCAAACTGTTCCTGTGAAAAAACAACTTAGATAAGCTATTTTTATCTTTTACCAGTAATAATAAATAAATAAATAAATAAAGGTTTTTATTTCTCTCATGAATCACATGTTACAAATTATGTATGTGAATAGAAATTAACTCAGTATTGGTGAGAGACTGGTGACCGTGAGAGGCGGTAATACATTATTTCAAGTAAGACTATATTACCGCCTATCACAGCCTATTGCTATGATAAAAACGGTTTACAAACATTTAGGAAATACATTTAGAAAGGTACAAAATAAAACACCGCGTGTTTGCTTCTGTATCATGTATGATTTCTATTTCCTAGCGCTTAGTCCCGTTTCTCATTCGGGGTACGTTTGACCATAATCTTGGATTTGGCAGGTCATACTGGAGCGATTGACATCTGACCTCCGTGACCCTGTTAACAGAGTAACCTAACCGTGATCATGGTTGCACATTTATTTCAGTCTCCTTAATACGCAGTTTCGTCACTATGTGTCCCCTCACAGTAAGAGGATGGGTTAGTGTGCTTCAAATGCCTTTAAAAAGCCCAGAAAACGGCTTATGTGTACCGTGACACTAAAAATCCAACTCGGTACCTCTCACGCACGAGTCCAACCCACTAGCCGACAGAGAATAGACCTAACTATCGCGACGGTATCACGCATGACTGCTCAGCAAACTGACAATATGTTCGCTTAAATCCGCTTATTTCATAGCTTAATGATAAGTAACCCTGCTGCCTATTTCGATAGATCACAAAGCTATATCCATTATGAACCAGAAGCCACCAAATGGTATGGAAATTAAATTGTCCTTGCGTAAATGCTAAAATCTGAATATTGGTTATACAGGGTGTAAAAGACAGCTTAGCAATAACTGAAACCCTGAACTCAAACAATCATTCTGAATGATTTTCCAATGAAATTTTTCTCCGGATTTTTTTAAAATATATTTATTAATATTTTCTGCTTATTTTTTTATTATTTAATCGAACACATTCTATTTTGCAATAATAAACAATCATTACAACGTAAATACGAAAACCAGCAATGTTCATCGCACTCCGACAGCAGCGCGGCGCGGGGGGATTGCGCGCGGGGCGCGGTTGCACGATACGTTGCGTAGCGCCAAAGTAGGTAAATAATGAAAACTCCATAACGTGACGTTTCCGGAAAAAAATAATTACTTATAGCTGATGATAGTTATGGGTTTATTCCACCATTTAAGTATTTGCTAAGCTGTTCTTTACACCCGATATAAGTACTCAAGTTCAAAATGTAAAGCAATGTGAAGTTAACTCTAAAATTAAACCCCCAACATTAATCGCTAATAAATTTTAAAAGTCGTGCTACTTTTCTTTTCCAGCAACTTGAGCATGATGCGCGACAAACTCGCGCGGCACGCCACTCGGCTGACGGTGAAACTTCACTTTGATTGCACAAGGGCCCCGCGCAAAGGCTTGCTTGCCCTCTGGCGTTGTCAATGTTGACATTTTGTTATAGGACCGCGGCATATTCCGCGCGTGAGCACATCGTGCTCGAGCTGTAGTTGAAGAGGTAAAATAATAATAAATATTTATTACAACTATTTCTTTCCATAATGATTTCGACAAACTAATTGTGTTTGTGTGATTCTGATGCTGATTTTTTTTATCTTTTCTATTTTCTGATGTATAAATACTGTAAGATTTCATGAAACTCCTAGCAGTATTTTTTACTTAATAGATAATCCATCCAATGCCACATATTGACAACTGTATCAAAATTTTGTGCTTTTTTAATTAACCCAAAATTATCAAGAAGACTTTTCAAAAAATATTTTTGCCGTTGCTTTTACTTGATGAATAAACCTTTAAAGCCTTTAGAAACTCAACCCTTCGAATAAAAGGTTTGTAGTTAATTCGACACAGACATATTTCGGCTTAAGTAAACGTGTCCCACTTTGAAAACTACTGTCATCAAACAAATTTATAAGCCTCGACAATTTAAAATTATGTTTTTCATGAAGAACCATAGTTATATATGACTATTTTCCCATCCATGACTTCAATCCTGTGGTAATTTTCCTAAAGGTTCCTTTAACTTTCTTCCATACAACCCTTATAATGATTTGACTTTGTTTAGAATAGAATAAATTTTTATTCAGTAACATACACCCAAT
This sequence comes from Aproaerema taeniolella, assembly GCA_949987775.1. Classification (NCBI taxonomy): domain Eukaryota; kingdom Metazoa; phylum Arthropoda; class Insecta; order Lepidoptera; family Gelechiidae; genus Aproaerema; species Aproaerema taeniolella. Next base: position 17,224,984 of record OX465248.1, read on the forward strand.
ATACAAATTTAACTTATGCCTGCCATGCTTTATTTCTATGTAGGTGTTATGCACCAAAAAGGGTGTCCAGCTCAGCGTAATGCAAAGACGAATGAGTCGTCTCGGCGCTGATTTTCAGCTGGTCCCTGAACTAAAAAATAATATTACATAGCTAAACCTAAATTAAACTTGTTAAGTTTTGTTAACTATACGGATTGGAAACAGATGTAAGTATAACTGTGGCGAATTTACTGACATTCTCAGGCCGTGTGTGTAGCCAAAAGAGTGTAAAAAATGTTCGAATGTGGCGAATGTACTATATAAGTCGAATAAAAGAACTGGTTTATTCACATTAAAGAAACGATGTGGGTTAATCTGACCTATTTCTACGAAGCCCATTAGCCGATAACCAAAAACGAAGCTCAATTACTGAAAATGTCTTTGGGAGAAACATAGCTTTGTTTTATTTATTCTCTTAACTTAATTAAGGCAATTACTAAGGAATTGATAGTTGTTGCCAGTACAGTACTTATTTTTAGTAACTTTTCTTGGGTCTTTGTTTGCAAATGTCGAGGACATGTCTAGCACATAATAATAGTAAAATCAGTGTGAGTAAAACTCACAAATATTGCGTGACTTGAAATTAGTTAATGAAAGTGAAGTGTATGTATCAGCTCACAAAACTGGCACCCCAGGCAATGACATCTAAATTTGTTCTGAATCTGAGGTGTCGTCCTATGGTCTCATGCGGTGTGGTAGGCTCTGTAAAGGGCCGTCTGGTTCGCGACCATCTCCTACCGAAGTCCGACGCCAAACAGCTTGCTGTGTTCCGTCAGTGCGTAGGAGTACCAGTGCGTAATAGGCATTTTCTGGGTTAACTCGCTCCATCGTCGACCTCATCTATGACCTTGGTCAAGATTGAGGTCAAGAGTTAACCCATTTTATATTAAAAAAAAAGAATAACTATCTCCAAGGAACTGAGGTCAAAATGTAAAAACAAATATTCTCTCCATACAACTGCAGCAATCAGGTGATGGCCTTAACATGAGACGAAATTTTTGTTGAGAACTTGAGGAGAGTTTCCTGGGCAAAGGCATCACCATTTTATAAATCTATAGCTTTTTCCGCGTTTTCGCTCGCGCAAAGAACTCTATTAGTCACCCATTTCATTCTTGACCCTTTAGGGGATGATTTTCGAAAAATCGCGAAACACGTGTCCGTTTATTTTCTTTAAGGTATATCTTGACAAAGTTTCGAGTCTAAAGAAATTGTTTCTCCATACAAACTTTGAACCCCCATTTTACCCCCTTAGGGATTGAATTTAGAAAAATCCTTTCTTAGTGCTTGCCTGTGTTATAAATATACATTTTTGCCAAATTTCAGCTTTCTAGGTCTTAGGGTTTGGGCTGGGCGTTGATGAGTCAGTGAATCAGGACCTACAATCAATACTTATATTATAAATGCGAAAGTAACTCTGTCTGTCTGTCTTTCTGTCTGTTTGTTTGTCCGTCTTTCACGCCTAAGCTACTGAACCGATTTTGATGAAATTTGGTACAGAGATAGATTAGAGCCTGGGAAAGGACATAGGCTACATTTTATCCCACAATTGGGTACGATATAACCTGTAGTCCACGCGGGCGGAGCCGCGGGCGGAAAGATAGTTTTAGATATAAGAAGATGTCTGCTCGCAAAGGTGCAGCCTAGCCCCGGGAATAACAGACAAAAAACACAAATTTATCACAAAGACATAGGATGGCATTAAAACTCTTAATGGGATGAAATTGCTTTTTCCTGATTTATTTAAGGCTCTTATTGTGTAGTTAGGGGCGGCTTTTTTCAGATTAACGCAGTTATTTTTAGTTTGATTGCGGGAAAAGTTTGGATAGTGGTTTAAATAGATATTATTTCTTTCAATAGAGTGTTTAATTCGACATTGATTACAAGATTAATTTGTCTCTTTCATCAATTATTATTTTTCTTCCAGGATTTAATTATGCCGTGTGGTGATCGGTTGAGAATAACACCACCCTATTTCTTTCCGTGGGTGTTGTAAGAGGCGCCTAAGGAAACACAAATGAGACCTGCCTGTTATTAATCCACCCCAGGCAACGACACCTCAATTTATTCTGAATCTGAGTTGGCATCCTATGGTCTCATGCGGTGTGGTAGGCTCTGTAAAGGGCCGTCTGGTTCGTGACCACCCTCCTACCGAAGTCCGACGCCAAACAGCTTGCTGTGTTCCGTCGGCGCGTAGGAGTACCAGTGCCCTAGAGGCATTTTCTGGGTTAACTCGCTCCATCGTTGACCTCATCTATGACCTTGGTCAAGATTGAGGTCAAGAGTTAACCCATCGTATAGTAAAAAAAAGGAACTTTGGTGTGGAAAAGTGGCCTGTTCTACTTGCTTAAAAAAACCACGTCCATTCCTTGCTCCATTACTATTCACTTATTTATAACATTTGAAAGAATGAGAAGAAATGCAAAACTTGTACGTTTATCAAACTGGAAGATAACGCTAAAAAAATTAAAAATAAGACATAGTATATAGACTCACGTCTATACTAGTCCAAAGGCTAGACTTGGAAAGAATACCTTCATGATATTGAATTAGGGTAAAGTAGTATATTCATTTGAAATTCCCATCTTCTCCTTCCCTAGTAGCCCATATACGTCCCCTTTTTTTACTATTATAAGATGGGTTAACTCTTGACCTCAATCTTGACCATAAGGTCAAAGATGAGGTCGACGATGGAGCGAGTTAACCCAGAAAATACCTATAAAGGCACTGGCACTCCCACGCACCGACGGAACACAGCAAGCCGTTTGACGTCGAACTTTGGTAGGAGGGTGGTCGCGAACCAGACGGCCCCTTACAGAGCCCACCACACCGCATGAGACCATAGGACGACACCTCAGATTCAGAAAAAAATGAAGTGTCGTTGCCTGGGATGGATTACTAGGAGGCAGGTCTCATTATTCTCAACCGATCACCACACGGTTAAGATGGGGTGGTGTTATCCCCACCAAAAGGCACGGGTATTCCTTCTAAACAGTGAAACAAAATTGGTCTTCTGGTCATCAACATTGCTTATTTTTCAGCGATAAGACCTCTCTTAAACACTTTTAATTTATAAATTGTACTTTGTATGATTTTCCTCTAAGAAATGCAATACACTATGATTTCACTTTGTATAACTAAACAAGGTAGAAGTAGCTATAATTTTGCTGTGTGTATGAAAGTACAGTTTTCCAATAACGGCCCCTCCTATCCTTAAGTACACAGGTAATTTCATTACAACATCCCGCTGCTATAAAGTTTTCGATGTCGCTTCCAATCATAACTTTATTATAGGTACGTTTTACGGCTTCCTGCATAGCTAGCACGACCCGCGGCAAACTCGCGCGTCACGCCAGTTAGATGATGGTGAAAGTGAAACTTCACTTAGAGCGCTAGAGCACTGCTAAGGCTTGCTCGTTGCTTGATTGCTCTCTGGCTGATTAAATTACTTGAGCCGCTGGTTTTAAAATATTTATATTACTTTATGCTAACCTGGTCACCGAATTACAATACTTATGTAAGTTAAGCATAAGTTATGATTTTATCCTGTTTTGTACGAAAGGGTTTTTGAAAATATTAGTGGATTCATTGATATGTGGTGATTTTAATAATAATAAAATAATATTAAAAAAAAAATTAGGCATGTAGGCCCATATATAAATATCTTACAGACTAACAAACATGTAAAATAAAATAAAATAAAACTAATTAACACTATTTCCCGGGTATTTTTCCGGGGGTGTCTACAACCGAGAATCTCCCTCGGTGCCGGCGGAACACCACGCCCTCCGGCCAAAAGCTCTCTTTCATGACTGTCTCCAGCATGAACGTCGGGAACCGCACCACAAATGCTTTGAAACTAGCATTGCGATTCCAACGGTTTTACTCTCTGGAGACCTATGGGGACTTCTGTCTTCTGCCGTATGTACTCGACGACGTCTTTTAATTAGCTTGCTAAACTTTAGGAGGTATTCTCTCTATACGATACAATCGACAACTTCTCCTAAGAAACTAACTTTATTTTATAAAAATTCGAGTATCAGCTCAAACTCTTAAGAAGGCAATTAAATCAGGTCAGGGATAATTTGTCATTTTTGACCTCTGTTCCTTGGGGGTAGTTGTTCAGTTTAATAGGCTGATTCACATACCTAATTTTCACTAACTTACTTAAAGTTACCCAATGTAAGAGGCGGTGTACTCAGTGGCGTAGCTAGGTAACCAAACCAAGGGCCCTGGGGCAAATCAAGAAATGAGGCCCCACTGCTATTTAAACTGGTTAGGTTTTATCAAGTAAAAATATTAAATACCATCCTTTTCCCGCCTCTTCGCTCGCACAAAAAAATATCTTGACTCGAATTCACAATAAAACGCACTTCGATGAATAATAAAACGCACATATCATTATCCTCCAAATTGAAAATACTGCCAACCCACAGAAAGAATTTAGGGGAATTCCCTAGGTACAACTTTCAAATTTCTCTCAACTTAGTTGCCATTATTAAAGTCGGGTTGCAACCTGTCATATTTATTTTGAAAATGGGAATAAAAAGTTCAGTTTGATCGAGATTTTCTTGTAAGGATTCGAGGGCCCCCTGAGCTTTGAGGGCCGCACTGCCCCGCCTAGTCCCTAGGTAGCTACGCCACTGGGTGTACTAGTACGTTTAAGTCACTATACCTTACTAATCAATTCAGGTAAATACAAGTAGATCACAAGTAGTTCTTGCAACATACATAATTAAAATCTACCACCCAGAATACTCATAGATAGAGATCAGCAGCAGTCAAACGGAAGCCGCCACAATCAATCACTTCGTGCATCAGCGCCTGCTGTTTTAAGCTGAGCAAAGCCCCACAAAGGCAATTTTGCTTCCATTGAGCGTGCATACAACTCTGAACACAATACTGGTCGTTAGAAGGAGGCAGTAATGGTAGGAAATTACCTGAACGGTGATTTATAACTCTGCTTTGTAGGAGCTTACAATGTGCCTGGCCTGGATAGATAGTAGTTAATCTTTTTCTGGTACTAAGTTGACTTGTAGATGTAGAAGTGTATGTCTGATGTATGGTGACAAATTGGCCTTTAAATACAAGACTTTTTCGAACTTTCTTGAACACAGAACAATACTTAAATTCACATGTTTAGGAGTTGCTTTCATTTGGCCAGCAAATGGAATCTGCACATAAAGAATTACTTTCCTCATTAATATATTTAAAAAAAGAAATCCATAATAAGGTTTTTTTTTTTTATTTTTTTAAATTAAAAATATAACTTTGGACAATTCACGCAGCGCCATAATAATTTTACTATCTACAGCGTTCCATGGTTGCAGTACAGTAGCTTTTAAAACGCAAATTTGTGCTATGTAGTTTCAGCTTCAACCAACCAAAAAAAACACTATACAGCTCAGTTGAAACTATAAAATAAAACAATTTGTTATCCTAAACATTCAATTCCCAACCGCCGCAGTAGCAAAAATCAGAGCACGAAGCTTTCAGTTAGATCGGATAAAACTAACTAGTTCTGAAGTTTATCTTTTACTTTTACAAGGAAACAAATTGCAAACTAGGTAAGCTTTGGAAGTTTGACTTGAATTTAGTTTGAAGAATAGAACCTGCTGGAAGTATTTCGGTTTGATAGTTTGTGTTGTACCAGAGAACTGGACGTAAGATGGAAGATCAGCTCTTGGTTTATCTTCGCCTCAAAGCTGCTTAAATCACTCTAGTTTCTTAATCCTATCACGAACCCTGTTGAAAAAGCACATCAAAATATTAATTATTTTGACGTGAATATAAAACAAACATGTAACATATTATTTCGAACAAGAAAAGGAGGTTTCTTACTAGGTGATTAAATCATTGGCAAAATATGGAAATGAATTGTGTATACCTACTCCACCGGCAAGAGCGCTACTTTTATTTATCTAGCTGACCATCAACAAGTATATTTATTTTTTAATATACTATAATTGCAAAAGTAATTTTGTCTATCTGTTTCGTTTTCACGCCCGATTTTGACAAAATATTGTACAGATATAGTTTTAAGTTTAACTCAGGCTACATTTCGTCCCAAAAATTTTAAAAATTTTTCAACTCGATTAAGTCGGAGGCAGAAAGTTGTAGTAAGTATATAACTTTCAAAGCAATACAAATTCTGCTTTAATTCCCAAATAGATATTGTGGAATAACAGAGGCACATTGAGCGACAGGGAGATTAGACTTGAGCGAAAGGTTGGACACGTGGTTTTGGGTATGAAATTGGAATTCAGGCTTTACTTTTGACAAAATATTCAATTTGTGGATCATTTTATTCAAACTAAAGCTTCTAGAAATGTACATTTTATTATGAAATGGTTTTTAATATGTTGCAAAATTACTTCTCATTTATTTACGAGTATTAAAATTTGCCAATTTTCATATTGATAGACTATTTTCCATCAGTAGACGGATTAATTAATTTATACATTTTCGCCTTTAACCTTTAAAGATTCACTCTCGTCCATTAATGGGGAAGGCAAAATATCATGTGGTCACGTTGACAACATTTTGAGGGTTATTAGATGAAACTTGATTAATAGTGGTGATTAGTTGTCGGCCTTTCGCCCACAATAAAGTAAACCCTCGCGTCCCACATACTGCCTTGGGAGAAGGTGTGGGAAAGGCTCACAATTAGCTAATTACGTAGATTTTTTTTCACTTTCAGTGGGCAAATAGCATAAGTGATAGTAGATTTTTATATTTCATTTCGTTCTGAGTATCTACTAGCGGTCATGTTAAACAAACGTAACACGATGAACGTAGAAAAGATAAGATTACTACTAAATCCCTTTTGATGTTTTATTGAATCCTTTCATCCCGTACTTCGATTGTTTCCTATCCAAGTTTTGGATGCGTAAAAGTTACAAAAGTGTTTTGATGTTATAACTGGTTTTCTTGGAAATAAGCACTTTTTTAACACCCGACGCAAAAAGAGAAGGATGTTATAAGTTTACCGTGTCTGCCTGTGTATCTGTGTATTTGTATATCTGTCTGTGGTATCGTAGCTCTCAATTTTTTTTTGTGTCATAGATAATTTTATCCCGAGTGTTCTTAGCTATGTTTCTTGAAAATCTGTTCAGCCGTTTAAAAGTTATATGCAATAGAATGTCGGGGTTGATTTAAAAGTTTTAATTTTAGTATTATTACTTTTTTATTTGGTGGTGAACGTGCACACCATTTTGTAAAGAGGCCGGCGCATCAGGTTACTATTCTCATTACAAAACCATAATTAACGTGCAAGCTAGTAGACATCTAATATGTGGCCTTGCTGTCTTATTAGAATGAAGACAGAGAAACTATACACCGTCGGTAAAAATACACGGTCATAAACACAGCTTACCTTAAGGAAAAGGAATTGATGGGTGTTTAACAACTCAGAATAGAAGGAGCGTCGGTGTTCTAATGGCTAGCGGGTCGGACTCGTAAACGAGAAATACAGAGTTCGAGCCCCAGTGCTGTTGAGTAGCAATGATTCATTTTCTGAATATATTATGTACGTAAGTTGCACAAAAGACGGCGAGGAAAACTAGACATCTAAATCACTGAATGTGTAACCATGATCCAAGCCGGTCGGGTTCCTATGTTAGTTAGCACAATTTGGAGGTCAGATAGCAGTCGCTCCACGGTATACTCATGTTTGCCACAAGCCAGTCAAGTCGTACTTTAGTCGTACACAACTGGAGATATTACACGATTTTTTCTACAAACAAGGTGTGTTTGAGAAGCTATGAAATCATACTTGAAACACGTTATGAGAAGAATCATGAGAAGAATCACCCTCTTAAGTCAATATCTCTCATAGATAGTCAGTTGCATGACTCTATTTAAAAAAAAGTTAAGCACCTCTATCTGTTCGATTTTGTCTTGCCACCGGCACCGTGAAGCTAATCTGGCTTATGTGGAAGCACTCTAAATAGCTTAACCAGGTCACCGGGCCACTAAGATTTTCTGTCCGTATAGGTATTTTATACGTATTAAGGTCTCCGCTCCTCAAACTATCGTTTCGTAATATTAGGGTCTGTTATCAGTTGGATTACAGATGACCTTTTGTCGTTGGGTCGTGATTTATAGTGGACCGTTATTGTTTTGAATTATTGCCCACTGAAATCAATACTCACGTAACAGTTAATAGTTTGTAAATACACAACATTTCTACAAAAACAACATGGCGGTTTTAGCTATGAATTTTATCTATCTATATTATAAAGAGGAAAATTTGTATTTTTGTAGTAAACTTAAAAACTACTGTACCGATTTCAAAAATTCTTTCACCATTAGGATGCTACATTATCCCTGAGTAAACTACATAATTTTACCAAATTCCCACGGGAACGAAGTCCCGAGCGGAATGCTAGTATTAATATATATACTAGTATATATATACTATAGTATATAATATATATATATAATATTATAAAATGAATATAATAAAAATTAATTAAAAATATGAAAACTATATTTTTAACAAAACTATAATATCATTCATACATCCACGCCTTAATTCGGTATCGATGTAGACAGAGCATAAAATGGCCAAAGAACCATTTGACCCCTCAGTTAAAAAATATTAGGCTTTTTTATTACTAAAGACCAAGTAAAACAAAATTATCGTATATTTTACACGTGCTCCTTGAAAGGTATTCTAACTTGCAAAAAATAGAGAACTATTCTTAAATATACGCACCTTTACTATTGGAGAACGACGTCGATACATTTTCGCTCAAGACGTTACCAGGTGGGCAAAGTGAAAAACGACAGGATTTCAAAATATATTGCAACACGAACAGTTGGCAACTCCCACGTGGCCGGATTAGAACTTCAAATCGATCTTCTGGGTATCATTTTGAAACAACGAGAGCTGAGTTTGACATAGTAAGTATTACAGACTTAATTAATACCACTCCGGAACCACCATACCCCTGGCCTTACCCCCAAAAAAGTAAGTAGATAAACCATTACGAGTCTTAATTTTCGACTATTTCTGTATTTGGTTAATTCCCTTAAAACCCTTAATTAGCCAGTTTTCCCAACTAAAAAATTGGGACGTCTAAGGAGTTTATTAATTTAGTTTATATGCATTTTTGCCATAATTTTTGTGCAACACTACATAGACGTTACACTTACCTCGCACGTAACAACGCCGGTTTTTGAAGTGCAAGTGGATAATCTAACGTGCTGCGGTACGTATAGTAAGGCAAAATATATTATACATCAAAATACACCCGAAAGCAGAAGATGGTAAATTAAATTTTTAAAATTTACTCTTATTTCACTTTTTATTTTAAATTTTAACTTTATTCAGAGTGGTAGTTTGACAAAAAAGAATATATCTCTGAAATATGGTCAAGAGCGTACCCTTCATTAATAAAAAAAAATATGGTTCAGAAGATTAAAATTGAGTATAAAATGTTTTGATCTCTATTACAATAGAAATAGAGTTCACATAAAATAGCAAAAACTCTGTTGAAATTGTTGAAACGATGTGACAAGTTATCCAAACAAATTGGTGCTTTAATTCCCCTGGATTTGGGTGTATTTTATTTGGTAGAAATATTTCATTACTTATTGTTATTATATTTCTTATAGTTTTTTTATACTTTAATATATTATCTAGGTCGATGGCTAGCTAGTCGGAATCGTTAGCAAGAGGTTTCGAGTTTGATCACAGCGTTGCCATGTACAGACAGCAGCACGTCATGTTACCCACTATTGCAAGTGAGATAAGGGCGACGTCAAGGTCAACATATATAGCCTGATCTGCTGCCGTGTGTACACACAGCAGCACGTCAAGTTATCCATTTTCACTAAGAAAGGGTCGTCGCTATTGCAAGCGAGATAAGGGCAACGTTAAGGTCAGTATGTATAACCTGATGTGCTGCCGTGTGTACAAACAGCTGCAGAGATGCTTGTCCATGACCACCCCTATAAAATAAGGATGAAGTTATTTCACGAAATATTTTAGGTATATCAATGATATTTTGTATATTAATATAGTTTTGTCAACTAAACAATTACTCTTAATCACGATTTAAAAAATTTATGTTTTGTCAGAGACAACTTCATCTTTATCAGGTCAGGTATCTCTGCAGCTGTCTGTACCAATGACTTGTTTTCTGAGTTATATTCATTCGGTATATACTAATCGATGCTCTAAAGGTATAAAAGGAATAACATTGAGAGGAAACCTGCCCATTCGGGATACTTAATGTATCATGTAGCCATGATCCAATCCAGTCAGGTTCCCCTATAACGGTCACTTAGGTCAGATCGTAATGACTTGACCTGCAAAATCCTAGATCATGGCCAAGCGTTTCACGGATGAGAAACGTTTCTCATTCTGGGAACTATTGTGAGCCACAAACTGATAATCAGTAAGAACTACCTAAACCACCGTTTAGCCGTGTGAGGATCGGTTGAGAATAACACCATCCCATTTTTTCCGTGGGTGTCGTAAGAGACGACTAAGGAAACACAAATGAGACCTGCCTCCTAGTAATCCATCCCAGGGAACGACACTTAATTTTATCTGAATCTGAGGTGTCGTCCTATGGTCTCATGTGGTGTGGTAGGCTCTGTAAAGGGCCGTCTGGTTCGCGACCACCCTCCTACCGAAGTCCGACGCAAAACAACTTGCTGTGTTCCGTCGGTGCGTGGGAGTACCAGTGCCTTTATAGGCATTTTCTGGGTTAACTCGCTCCATCGTCGACCTCATCTTTGACCTTTATGGTCAAAATTGAGGTCAAGAGTTAACCCATCTGATAAAAAAAAACTCCGAAATAATTTTTTCACAAATTTTTTTTTTAAGGTTCCCCGAAATTTCAAACGTGGTTTTTTCTCACTTTATTCGTTATTAATGCAACTGCAAGTTACCTAGCATAAAGAATTAAAACCCCAATAATACTGTAAAGGCGAGAGTTTATGAGTGTGTGTGTGTTTGCTACGTCTTCACGCTCAAACAGCTGCTCCGAATTTCACAAAATTTAGTACGGAGTTAGTTAACAGCCTGGATTAACACAAAAGTTACATCAAGTTTTAAAATTCTCACGGGAATGAAGTCCCGAGCGGGAAGCTAGGTTTGTCATAAAACTATTTTACTTGAATTTATTTAAAACCAGTACTTGTTACTATTACCATGAATTAAATTTTGCAGTTAAATTGACCTTTGTTAGGAAATTACGTAAAATACAGAGAAGCTAAACTTTAATGCCTATTTTGCGTGGGTATAATGAATGAAGCCTTGCTTGTAAGTATGTATTTCAGTAGTATTCATTACTTATCACAATTTATCGTTGGTCAAACTAATCTCTATAGTAGAGTCTTATATAAGATTTATCTATACTAATCTACATCTATATTTATACTATTTATAAAGAGGAAAGATTTGATTGTTTGTTTGTTTGTATTGAATAGGCTCCGAAACTACTGGACCGATTTGAAAAATTCTTTCACAATTAGAAAGCCACATTATCCTCAATGGATATAGGCTACAAAATTTTCACAAATTCCTACGGGAACGAAGTCCCAAGCGGAATGCTAGTGAACAAAATTTATGCTATTACCGTGGCTCATTTTTATTTTAAAACGTTTTCACATACTTTTTAAAACACTGACATGAGCTATAAATACAAAAAAATAATAATTTTAAGCGCTTGTGGCCTAGTGATGCTCACTGATCTGAACTGATCAGTGAGGTTAAGCAACGGATACGAGGGCTTGGAACCTGATGAGTGACCAAAGTGGAAGTTTATCAAGAACGTCGGTCCCGTCAGTACCCGTCAGTACCCGTCAGTTAAACCAAGTCAGAAGCCATTTGACCGTTTTAAAACTCTGACACCAAGATAAGTAAAGTTCGTCAATTTGATTAAACTTTACCACACGACAAAGAAGAAAAAAGGTAAGAAGATGGCCAGCATGGAGATAAATATTAGGAGAAGAGAAAAATATTTAAAAAATATACAGGGCTTTAGGTCATGGACTTAGTACTTTCTCTTTTAAAGGACCAATTACTTAGAAAAATCGTATTAAGAAATATGAAACTTAACCCCATAGCAATAAGGTACACTTTCGACTGCTTCTCCGACAGCCTCTATTGAAACCGAAAGGGACACCGATGTGCGAGGCGGATTGTCTCTTTCTGTTTTCTTGCCAATTTAAAAAAACTTCATTAATCAAAAAAGTCCGGCTTTAACAATGAAGTTAATAACGAAGAAATACGTTGCATTTGAAATGAATTTCAGTTCAAATTGATGTAAATTAATTGTAATCATAATAACTTCGTCATCTTTTCCTAAATTACCAAAAGAAAACGAAAATTTTTTTCAAACCATTTATTACTACTGGCATCCCGTAAAGTGTCATCGTAATGTCACGGCGGCATGCTTTAAATCGTATAAAAATAATTCGTAACGGCAAGGATTATACCAGTTTTTTAAATTAAAATACTGACAAAATGGTAGAAAGATGTTGTGTTCACACTTGTTCAAGTGAATCGTATGGTGGATGTAACATATCTTTTCACAAGTAAGCTAAAATAATTTCTTATAAATCTATTACTATGTTGTCCATGATTTCTTGTGTTTGGCGGAGAAAGGTTCTCAACAATGCTGTGTTATTTTATTGCAGAGTGCATAAAGATTCAGAACAAAGACAAAAATGGCTCAACAGCGTTGAGATTAGACAAAAGATAACAAAAAATTCCGTTGTATGCAGCCGGCACTTTGTGCCAACTTGCTTTTATGCTGGGAATTCCCACCAGTTACTCAAAATGAACGCAATTCCTACTATTCCTCCCACGGTAAAAACTATGTAGTATTGCGAAATTGTATTTTTTTGAATTCGCACACCAATACACCATAAATACACGTTACATGTCTACAAAGATCTTTTGGCCCGCGGTTTCCATGGTGACGCCTTTATTTACAATACAAGTTCTTCTAGCTACAACTGTCACCTTTGTAGACCTATAAAATACTACTTAACAGTTATAGTTTTAAATGTAAAGTCCCCACCGAGTGGCACGAGCCTCCCTCGAACAGTGAAGGGGGATTCAGGCCATAGTCCACAACACTGGCCTAAAATGCGGGTTGGTGGGTCTTTCGGAAATAACCTTTAGAGTTACGGGTTTCCTCACGATGTTTCCCTTCACCGCTGAGCAAGTGATAACTATTAAATACGAATTAAAAGACGAATGTATAGTGATACAGGCCTCAACCTGGCATCGAACCCACGACCCTCCGCTCACAGGTCCCACTCACTATCCAGGGTAAGTTTATTCCGCCCTCATTCCAAACCGCCCCCGTCCAAGTACAGTTAGCATCATCATCCTTTTCAAACTTGGAGTATTTGAAATGAAACTTCTTTGGGCGCGTTGAGAGTGAATATTTCAAAGGTGCGTCATGGTATTCAAAGTTTACCTTTAGAGAAATTTAAGACAGTAATTTAACAATGTAAAAAAAATAATTAGGCCAGGTACAAGGTTGTACCTACCTTGTAGTTTGAAAGCCTAGCGACCTTGCATTAAATCTGGTAGTTCTGATTTTTTGCTGACTTGTTTAGGATGTTACAACCTAATGAATAACCGCATATTTGGAAAATATACCTAGCCACAACGAATCGAAAAAAGGCAAGATTTTTTTTTAATGTACCTTTACCCAACACTGTGACGTCACTGGCGCGCGTTGACATCGGGTATATTTTCAAATTACTAAACGCGCGCGTAGGTATTTGAAAACATACCCGAACGCAACACGGCAACGCACTCACTCATTCAGATCAGAAAACCCGCTTAATTTTGACAACGAGTAACAAATTTTCATTAGGTACGTAGTGGCTCATCTTTACCTATTTTCTTGATAAAGAAAATATTTATTACATAACTTCATCGTAACTCAACCTTGTGACATTTGAATGACCTATGGTAAGAAGTACTAGTCACAATTATAGTTTTGATTTTTGAGCGAAACAAAATCCAAGATCGGTTTTTAATACAACATTGCAAAGTGTTTTAAATTCCAATCATGTCCAAATGATAGTATCAGGGAGATCTTTAATTTAAACTTTAGTTGATATTTTATAAAATACTCTATTTTTGAAGAAAACTACGAAAATGTGTAGCGTTCTTAAACAGCACCATCTATGGGATTTTTTTGGAAGCTTACCTCATTTTCCACTACCTCATTAAAAGTTACGTGTTAGACTCGAGTGCCACGATTTTTGACCTTGTGCTCTTTTGATTCTCTCGCTAACGCTCAGAATTCTAATTGTTGTAGCACTCGCTGCGCTTGTGATCCAATTTTAGAATCCTTCGCTTGGTCGGTCATCAAATTTGAGCACGCGGTTAAAAGCAACTTTGCACTCATGTATAACAAATATCTCTCTGACTCTCATCAGCCCATACAATGTCTCCACCGAGGGGCACGATGTGTTAAGTTTACCTTGCCCAATGTTAAACAGGTTAATACCAATGTACAGGTTAAGAATGTAAAACTGGACGTTGTGGAATCTACTGTATTCTTAGGAATAACTCTTGATGCAAAGCTTCAATGGGGTCCTCATATTGATAAGTTAGCGAGCAGACTCAGTTCAGCAGCCTACGCAGTTAAACAAATCTGTCAATTATCGGACGTTGAAACCGCGAGAACCGTATATTCACTTCCACAGCCTAATGTCATATAGCATTTTACTGTGGAGTACTGCTGCGGATATCAATAAGATCTTTGTTCTGCAGAAAAGGGCTATTCGCACGATTTATCAAATGAGACCTAGAATGTCTCTTAGACAAATATTCAAAGAAATAAATATTCTGACTTCTGCATCCCAATATATTATATGTGACAATCTTTTATATGTGAAGAAAAATGAACATTTGTTTAAGAAAAATAGCGATAGGCACAATATAAATACTAGGACCAAGCATAAACTGGAAGTACTAGACAGTCGTCTCCACAAGGTCACGAACGAAGGTATTCAAAATTTACCTTTGGATAAATTTAAGTCAGTAATTAAACAAAAACTTTACAAAAAGGGCTATTACAAAATTTCTGATGACCTAACTGACATGGAGCCATGGGAATGACTGCTCAGCTTTAGAGTTATTTCAGAATTAGTTAAAATTAGAAAATAGGAAAATTTGTAATGCGACTAAAAAGAACACCCTCAGAGTTTCTTGCCTGTTCTTCTCTGGGGAAGACTGCACCTTTGCGAATAGGCGTAGAGTCAGTAGGGTCAATAGAACGAATGCGTATGTATGGTATGTATTTAAATCCTTTAATGTTTGTTTGTATGTATTTCATGTAATCTTGACTTGTTTTAAGTGGCATCCTGATTATCCTATAAAATAAAGATTTTTTCTATTCTATTCTATTCTATTCTGTGAAAGGGGGAATTTATTATTTAATAGTTTCTAATAAAAAATAACATAAGATCAAAATTAACTTATATATACCTATGGAACTAAACGGGCTCCTATGGAACTAAGGTCCGTTAGATAAAATAGGAAAAAACAAATTCTAAGCATAAAACTCCAATTTTACAAAAATCCAATATGGATTGCTTTGGGAAAATGTTTTCATGGGAAAAGTTTTGAAATTAAGTTAAAAGCATGTTTTAATGATTTGATTATAAGATGAGACGAAAGGTGAGTTTTTGTTTTATTTTTTCGCAACCTAACTACACAACTTTGTGCCGTGTGGTGATCGGCTTAGAATAACACCACCCTATTTCTTTCCGTGGGTGTCGTAAGAGGCGACTTAGGAAACACAAATGAGACCTGCCTCCTATTAATCCATCTCAGGCAACAACACCTCATTTTTTATGAATCTGAGGTGTTGTCCTATGGTCTCATGCGGTGTGGTAGGCTCCGAAGTCTGACGCCAAAACAAAACATTTTCTATTCTATTCTATTCTAAACAGCTTGCTGTGTTCCGTCGGTGCGTGGGAGTACCGGTGCCTTATAGGCGTTTTCTGGGTTAACTCGCTCCATCGTCGACCTCATCTATGACCTTGGTCAAGATTGAGGTCAAGAGTTAGCCCATCTTATAATTAAAAAAAAAACATTCCCGATGTCCACTACTCTGTGTCCTCCTTGTATATTATCATACAATTTGGTGTTTCATAACAAAAATGTAGTAACGTAAATGTTGCTGATGGTTTGTTATATAAAAATAAAATTACAGGAAAACTTCTATCCTTAAATGGAAGCCTGTATTTGTCTGTTACGTATACTTTGCACTACCAAAAAAAAAATATAATACGAGTAATCGCATTGTCACCCTACTAGAACGAGACGTTCTGCCTCGTTGCTCTATCTCTTCTTCGGCCCGCGTTTGAGCTCGAAGATTTCTATCCTGATGTATTAGATCCATGCTTTAGGTAAATCACTTTTTACCTCCCGGGTGGTAAATCAGTCCATGAAACTGAATAACTTTCCCAAGGAACAAAGGTCGGAATACGAAAAAATTTTTTTAGTTCCCATACAAACTGCGTCAGCTGATAGCGCATTTTGTATGGGAAGTCAAAATTTTTTTTTCATACTTCAACCTTTGTTCCTTGGGAAAGTGGTTCAGTTTCATGGACTGATTTACCACCCGAGAGGTTGAAAGTGATTTACCTAAAGCCCTGTATATAAAAAAAAAATATATTAAATAAAAATAATATTGTATAGGAGATAAATATTCTGACACCCGATATCCTTTCTATAATCTGAAAATCCCTACTTAATATTATAAATGCGAAAGTAACTCTATCTGTCACGCTCTCACGGCTAAACTACTGAACCGATTTTGATGAAATTTGGTACAGTGTATGTATGTATATATAAGATATAGTGATATATAAGACCTTGAAAAACGACATGGGTCATATTTTATCCCACAGCCGGGCACGATATAACCTGTAGTCCACACGGGCGGAGCCGCAGGCGGAGCCGCAGGCGGAAAGCTAGTTAACTATAATTAAAAATGTTGTATCGCCCCCGACATTCACTTTTAAACGGCTGAACCAATTTTGATTAAATATGGCAAAGATCTAACTCATGTTAACTTTCTTTAAAAAGCGCATTAAAATTAATTCTTTTTTTTTATAAATAAACGCTACACACTCAAAGGCCTACACTACGGTTTTCCTTTGTGCTGTGGGTCCCTTGGAACACACATAAAGACAAACACAAACACCCATGACCCGAGTACAAACATCTGCTTTTTACACACATGTTTGGCCCGACTGGGGATCGAACCCAGGACCCACCGATCAAGAGGCAGCGTCACTATCACTCGACCAAATCGGCCGTCAAAACCGGTATTCATTTAGAAGCTATGATACCACAGAGAGACACACAGACAGACAGATACACACGTCGTACTCATAACACCCTACTTTCTATGAAAAAATTTACCCAGCAGTTAATGATTAAACCTCTTTGATTATCTTACGAAACATCTTAACTGTCACATACCTTTTAACAAGTAAATATTATACCTACCACTACTTACCTAACCTTAAAAAATACGTACATATTTTAGGTCTATGTATTTTACATAAATAGTTTCATATACGTGACAGAAGCAAAACAATAGCTGTAAATTAGGTGTCACCACTTGACAACCACTTGAAACTTATCAACTAGAAACTGCTACGGACAAATTATAACCTCTAAAACTAAAATAATAATATCCTATTATGAACGTCTATCTATGTTCTACCGAACTATCAATGAAATAAAATAGTTCTACGAGCATAAGCTACGTGCTACGAATTTCGTAGCAGTTTCGTAGCACGCACTGAATATCAACTACATTCTTCTACAACTATTAAAACCTAACTTAATCCGTTTGAATCTTGATGTTACATTTTTTTGTCTTTGGAATTTCAGTGCTGGGCAGCAACATCTCCACTTTTTATAAAAATATATATATATATATATATATATATTTTGCTTTTAATTTAATTTTGTATGTTTGAATAGCAAGGCGAAGTTGCCACTCTCAAGTAAAGAAACCCTATACAGGTTGTAGAACGTGAAAGCCAGCAGGGTGCATCGCTAGCAAGTGAGGATGAAGATTTTGGAACACTAATATGCTATAACCCTACACACCCCATCTAAATATATAAAAGGAGAAACTGACTGACTGACTGACTGACATATCAACGCAAAGCCTAAACGGCTAAACGTAGGCACTTGAAATTTGGAAGGGACGTAGCATAGGTACCGTAGAGGTGCACTAAAAAAGGAATTCCAGAAATTCCCACGGGAACGGGAATTAGTGGGAAAATCCTTTTGTATGAAAAATCTAAACCGCTTAAGTTAGACGCTTGAAATTTGGCTTGCAGGTACCTTAGTAAACTTAAAGCTTAGTTGCAACAGAATATTGCAAAATTCCCACAGGAACGGGAGTTAGCGGGAAAAAACTTTTGTATGTAACAATCTAAATCACGTAAGATAGATGTTTTCAATCTGTGCACTCTGTACAAAAAAAAAAATTACACGCAAACGAAGTTGCGGGCATCAGCTAGTAGAGCATATAGTTAATTAACGTATCTACATCTACACTAATACAGGGTGTAAAGGACAGCTTAGCAAATATAGCTGATGATATTTATGGGTAGATGGTGGAATCTACCCATAACTATCATTTAATTATTAATTATTTTTTCCCGGAAACATCACGTTTTTAGAAGTTTTCATTATTTACCTGCTTTGGCACTACGCAACGTACCGTGAAACCGTGCCCCGCGCGCGATCCCTCCGCACCGCGCTTCTATCGGAGTGCGTTGTACATTGCTTGTCTTCGTGTTTTACGTTGTTATGATTGTGTTTCATTTGCAAAATGGAGTTTATTCGATGAAACAATAAAAAAAATGTAAGCAGAAAATATTAAAAAACATAAAAAATTGAAATTTTCCGGAGAAAAATTCCACCGGAAAATCATTCAAAATGATTGTCTGAGTGCAGAGTTTCAGTTTTTGCTATGTTGTCTTTCACACCCTGTATTATAAAGAGGAAAGATTTGTATTTTTGTATGTAAGAAATAAACTTAAAAATTATGGACCGATTTCAAAAATTCTTTCACCATTGGGATGCTAGATTAACCCTGAATGACATAGGCTACATAATTTTTCCGAATTCCCACGGGAACGAAGTCCCGAGCGAAGTGCTAGTTCCATATATTCGGTGACCTCAAATTAGTTCGGGAAAATTGAGGATGTGAATGAGCCCGAGAAACTAAAAAAAAATTTCTCAAGTAACATATGTTGAAATATAGAAAAAAAATTCGCCTCTCCATACAACTACCCTTCTACCCTTCTGTCCTACCCTAAGGTTGCCTGGAAGAAATTGCTACCTAGCAATAACGCCGCCTTGTTGAACACAATGTTTTATGTTCTGTTGATTATGCTGAATGTTCATGTGTGCAAATAAAGTATATTGTAGTGTATTGAATTGTAACTAAGATGTTTGTTTGTTTGTTCTAGCAGATGTTTGTTCTCGGGTCATGGGTGTTTGTGTTTGTCTTTATGTATGTTCCGAGGGACCCACGACACAAGGGAAAACCTTAGTGGAGGCCTTTGAGTGTGTAGCGTTAAAAAAAAGTTGTGCGAATGATCGATTTGCTTTTGTATGGGAAGTCTAAAAATATTTTTAAGAATTTCATATAGGTTCCTTTGGGAAAGTTGTTAAGCTTCATGTGAAGAATGACCTCCCAAAATTTCGCTTACTAATTTGTAGTCACCAACCCCATTTTAAACATTTTTTTTAAATTTCTAGTTTCAAGAGGAAAAAACAAAAAAAAAATTCACAATGGTTTCATCACCTTCTTCCTAACATATAAAACAAAGTCGGGTCGTTTCGAACACTTATAACTCGAGAACAGCTGGAGCAATTTTCATGGTTTTTGATTTGTTGTATTTTTCTCCGTCCCGAATAGCTTTAATAACAATTGAAAACATTGAAAAATTGACGAAAAAATTCCCACGTTAACGAAGTCCTGGGCGAAATGCTAGTTTTTTTTAAAGTGCAATAAAAATTGCAGTTTGGTATTATGTCGGGGTTCCCGTAGTTTTATTTTCCTAAAGGCTCTTGTTAAGCTTAAAAGGGATCCACGACACAAGGGAAAACCTTAGTGGGGGCCTTTGAGTGTGTAGCGTTAAAAAAAAGTTGTGCGAATGATCGATTTGCTTTTGTATGGGAAGTCTAAAATTATTTTTAAGAATTTCATATAGGTTCCTTTAGGAAAGTTATTAAGCTTCATGTGAAGAATCACCTCCTAAAATTTCGCTTACTGATGTGAAGTCACCAACCCCATTTTAGACTTTTTTTTTAAATTTCTAGTTTCAAGAGGAAAACACAAAAAAATAAAATTTCACCATGTTTTCATCATCTTCTTCCTAACATATAAAACAAAGTCAGGTCGTTTCGAACACTTATAACTCGAGAACAGCTGGAGCGATTTTCATGGTTTTTGATTTGTTGTATTTTTCTCCGTCCCGAATAGCTTTAATAACTATTAAAAACATTGAAAAAATGACGCAAAAATTCCTACGTTAATGAAGTCCTGGGCGAAATGCTAGTTTTTTTTAAAAAGTGCAATAAGAATTGCAGTTTGGTATTATGTCGGGGTTCCCGTAGTTTTATTTTCCTAAAGGCTCTTGTTAAGCTTAAAAGCCTCGATATAAAAAGTTGGTTCATATTGTTTTTACTTCGCTTGCGTAATGAGATTAAAAGTCCATCAACTCCTTCAAAAGAGGGAAAATAGAAAAACTTCAAAATTTTCCTGTTGAGAAAACTTCAAATAAATATTATTTTCAAAGGCGTATTCTACAAATAAATAAATAAATAATAAACTCTACATGCTTTAAGTCCATTCGTTTAGGAGCTACGATGCCACAGACAGACACATAGATACACAGACATACACATACACACGTCGAACTTTTTGTGACGAAGGTTAAAAATAATAGGATAGTGCGTAAGTAAATAAGCATTTACAATCAGTGAACAGAAGAGTGAGTGCCACTGGTGTGAAGAGGCGTTGACCCAGCATTATGCTGTAAAAGAAGTCTGATTTAGAAGAAGAAGAAGTCCGATCTAGATCTAATACTGATCTTCCATCAGGAGCTAGATGGAATTATAGCAATTCTTCCATCGCAAAATCTAATAAAACCGGCCAAGTGCGAGTCGGACTCTATAAAAAACATTATCTCTATAAAAGCGGCAAAAAAATCACGTTTTTGTATGGGAGCCCGCTTAAATATTTATTTTTTTCTACTTTTTAGTATTTGTTGTTACAGCAGCAACCAAAATACATCATCTGTGAAAATTTCAACTGTCTAACTATTACAGTTCATTAGATACAGCCTCTGACAGCCTTATCTATAAAAATGAGCGAAAAAATCACGTTTTTTGTATGGGAGCCCCCTTAAATATTTATTTTATTCTAGTTTTTAGTAATTGTTGTTATAGGAAAAATAGAAATAAATCATTTGTGAAAATTTCAGCTGTCTGACTAACACGGTTCATAGGATGATACAGCTTCAGACAGACTTTCTATAAAAACATAGCAAAAAAATCACTTTTTTTATGGGAGCCGCCTTAAATATTTATTTTATTCTAGTTTTTAGTATTTGTTGTAATAGGGCCAATAGAAATACATCATCTGTGAAAATTTCTAGTGTCTAACTATCACGGTTCATGAGATACAGCCCGGTGACAGACGGACGGACAGCGGAGCCTTAGTAATAAGGTCCCGTTTTTACCCTTTGGGTACGGAACCCTAAAAAGTACCATTTGACAGATCGAAATAGAGATAAGGTAAAAATAAACGGATATGACAATATTTGATTCTTAAAAAATATCGATATTGATTCCTTATGATTATTTATCGATTACAGTGTTACTTAATAATCAATAAATCATTATTATTTTATAGACTTATTTGTTACCAAATGAAATGTCTTTATTTGCACGGATAATGGTAATTACAATGATAATATATTAAAAGAAATGCGTCTCATAATCCACCAATCGTATGGCATGCAAATATTCAAAATTTACAAATAATTCAATTAATAATATTATGTTTTATAAACCTTATAGTCATATAATTCCTTAAGGGAATAAAAACACCTATCACACAGCCAGTTAAATAGTTTTCTCTTAAATATCGCGAAAGGTAAATCTGTTACGTTGTTTAGTAAAATATTATATATTCTTACCGCCATTCTAGGACAGTATTTGTCATTTAAGGAGCTTTTTCCGCTTGGTAGCACCAGTTGATTTGGATACCTAGAGTTGAATTTATTGACCTGCATTTTAGTTTTGAATAGATGCGTATGTTTCTTTACAAAGCGGGTCACTTCAAATATGTATAAAGAAGGTAAGTGTAGAATTCTTAGTTTACGAAAAAGTGGGCGACAGAAATCAAGAGGTGCAGCACTGCAAAGTGCCCGTATACATCTCTTTTGTATCACAAATGCATCATACAAATTTCTGGAAGGTGCCTAAGATACAAATTAGATACTACCTTTGTATGACTTAAGTTTCGGATTAAAATAAATCAAATACTGAATTGAATACATAATATTAATGCAAACAACTAAAAAAAATTATTATATTTTATTCAAAAACCAACCTTTAAACTTTTCAGCATTCATTTCTTCGTGGTAGTCTTTTGTGCTTTTAAAATGAAATGCGAGTAAGCAGTTTGGTAAAAAGCCTGTAGCGGCTGATCCAGCATAACCTACATTTTCCTATGGGCACCTTAGAGCAGGATGCTTCGGTATCATCGTTCCATGTTTGCGAGACAGCGTGATTAGCATTTAGTCATTTGGATAATACTGCCTTTACTGCCTAATACAGATTTATTTCAAAATAAATAAATATTTTTTTAAATATCATTGTTTCGATGTATGTATTTATTTTAACAAATTTTTCGTATATAAGTGAATTAAAATAATTACAACTCTTGCATGAAGTATAATGTCGACATAACTTTGAAACGACGCACATAAAAGGATACATCTATAGCTTTCTTTGAATTATTTGACATTAAATTAGTGATTGAGACCTGTACATATTGTGATTTAAAAAAATAGTGAATAATTACGTGGTTTTACGAAGAAGATATTTTAAAATAGCATGTGCACGCCTATAAAAAGTTATATAGGCTTGCAAATTATGAAATATCAAATGTTACTTCTTAGATTTAGTTATCTTTGACAACCTAACCAGATTCGGTTATTATTTTATTTATTAATAAAATTCCTTTTGACATCAATTTATTAATAACTAGCTTTTCGCCCGGGACTTCGTTCCCGTGGGAATTTCCCCGTCAATTTTCCAATGTTTTTAATAGTTATTCTGCTATTCGGGACGGAGAGAAATACAACAAATCAAAAACCATGGAAATCGGTCCAGCCGTTCTCGAGTTATAAGTGTTGTAACAAACACGACTTTCTTTTATATATATAGATATTATTTAAATTGCATGACTAACTGAATTTGTCATAAATTACTTACTAATACTTTTTATTATAATCGCATGACGAACCGGATTAGAGTTTGTACTAGGTAATATAATCATAATAGGTCTTTACCTATGAATTGTTTCTGAAAAACTGAATTTTCCATTCTAACGTTTTTGGATTTTTCTCGGGAATGCAAAATTCAAATTTAGCAAAATTTTGTGGGAAGGATTGGACAACATTAAGTTAATTTTCATCATACTTACTTTATTGAAAATTGTAACTTTAACAGCGGTACAGCAAAAATAAGCAATGAAACGGGCAACGGATGAAATGAGCTATATTTGAGCTTCTTTTTCAGCAAATAAGTCTAAAGTAAATATGTATTAATTTGTCTCAATATCTCCGTTATATGGCCAAGATTTTAAATAAAAAACAATTTTAGTAATAGCTGTTCAATCAAATAAAATATGAATAAAATAAAGCTTGAGAAAAAATCGGCAATTTAATAGGTAAATACCTATTATTGATTGCCATTTGCTTATATTGTAATTTTTTTATTTTTTACTTGTTGGAATGCTATGATTAAAACTAAATGTAAAACATCCTCCTCTTTCCTACGTTGCTGCTCCTAAACTGGGTCCATTTTTGTACCATAACCTAAAATACCATGGATAGCAAAACATTTTATGATTATGACTCTTACCTTATCGTGATCTTCTAGATACGTTCTGAGCGCTTTTCATCATATTTTATATTGCGCTCTGCCAAGAAATAGAATTCTCTGCCTGCGTCTGTATTTTCGAGCTTATGTAACCCAAATTGTCATAAAGATCAAGTAAATAGGCTTTTTCTGGATGAGCTTGCTACATCCTCGACCGCACCATTGCCCTAGTCAAGAGCGAACTCATTATTTACAAGAAAAACTTTTAGTACAGAAACAATCAACTCGTCGCAAAATTCTACTTAGTATTCATTTATTAATCACCGCAGAAGTGAAAATATCAAAACGAAAAACTGAATAAATTACATATAAATCAACTTTACTACGAAATCCCACAAGCGTAATTAATTAGCAATTTAAATTAGCGATGAAAATAGTTGGAACTTATCAAGTTATTCGCGGAAAAGCTTGTGTGGGTGTTAGTAGCAGCAATAGATACAACAGGTGCGGGTAGACAGAAGGCAGCCATTCGGCGGCAACCGTCGGAGCGTCCGCACGCACGCTTGTTCAAAAAGCGAACGCGCCATTCGGTATTTAAAACTTTTCTTACCAGCCATACTTTTCTCGCAAAAAATTTGAGAACAAATTCTTCTTTTCTCGAATTTGGCTCTATATTTTTTTTTGTAAGGGTGATTGTTTTGTGGTTGAGAAGTAAAAAGTGTGTTTTGATTTTGGAACTATTTACGTGCTGTGATCTTTTCGTGGATGTAATCAAGAGGTATGTAACTTCTAAAACTATAAGTTGAATTTCTTATGTGTTTTTTTGTGTTCTGTTTTATATGTATATATTTATTTTTGTATGGTGATAATTAGCCAGACTTGTAATCGGAAGGTTGCGGATTCAAATCCTAGTGCGGGCCTATACCACCAAATTCAACTTTTCGGATTTATATACGGATTTTTTAATTTATTATCACTTGCTCAACGGTGAAGGAAAACATTGTGATGAAACCCGCCTGTACAAGAAAATTCGTTTTCAAAAGACGAGCGGTCCACCAACCCGCATTGGGCCCGCGTGGTGGACTATGGCCTAAATCCCCTTCGTGATTTGAAGGGAGGACCGTGCCCCTCGGTGGAGACTTATACGGGTTTTTTGTTATGAAAATTAAAATATTATTCACTCTACTTGTTTTAAAAACATTTTAAATTCTTCCTGCATCGAGAGATATTTATAGAGATATATTAGGGAAAGAAAATTACTTGGCGCGAATGGGTCGCTTGATTTCAAGTAAGTTAGGTCATTTGGATAGGACCAGGAGATCTACTCCTGAGGTCCTGGGTCCCATTGCTGCTGAATATTTTTCATCGTATCGTCAGATACCGAAGATACCTTCACACACACAAGGGAGCACCTCAGGTTAAACGTGTCGACCTTATCTCCATCGTAATAGCGGTGGATTTCGTAGTGCAAATGGGTAACCTGATTTGCTGCCGTCTGTACAATGTTCTAACTTGTCGTGTCTCGGCAATCATCGATTTTCCGAATGCACTCGAACACGAATTCCTATGCCTATGAATATAATAGATTTATTGCTAACTAGTATTCTGCTCGGGACTTCGTTCCCGTGGGAATTCGAGAAAATCATGTACCCTATGTTCATCACAGATGATGTAGGATTCTAATGGTGAACAAATCGGTCCAGTAGTTTCGGAGCCTATTCAATACAAACAAACAAGCAAACAAACAATCAATCAAATCTTTTCTCTTTATAATACTAGCTTTTCGCCAGGGACTTCGTTCCCGTGGGAATTTCCCCGTCAATTTTCCAATGTTTTTAATAGTTATTCTGCTATTCGGGACGGAGAGAAATACAACAAATCAAAAACCATGGAAATCGGTCCAGCCGATCTCGAGTTATAAGTGTTGTAACAAACACGACTATCTTTTATATATATATATAGATAATATAGATATAGATATAGATAGATAGATATAGATGTATATAGATATATAGATATAAATGTGTACTTAGGAGATATAGATAAAAAATGATATGAATTCGGAACTACGAGTCACAACAATTTAAATTTAGAATTACGTACTATATTGTTAGTTTTTTTCATTCAATTTCTTAAAAAATGGCATCCACAATAGTGATTTTGCCAATGTCTGAGTATTATAATCAAAATTAAAATAAAGGATGGCGAAATTGCCAATTCCAAGAAGAGAGAACTTTTATGAGTTGTTGTAATACGACTTTTGTGAGTTGTGGTTTTGGAAATAAAAATCTAATTTTAAAAACCTTAATAGGCAAAAACATTCTTAAATCTAAATGGAACAAGCAAACAAATTACTATTTTTATTTAGTGCCAGACAGCATCCCCGAGTGTCTAAATAAGAATCTATCATCGAGCTTATAAGATGTTGGGCAATATTTGCCGAACAGTTTATATTGTAAACGTTTTTTTGTTACAAATGCCGTGTGGTGATCGGTTGAGAATAACACCACCCCATCTCTTTCCGAGGGTGTCGTAAGAGGCGACTAAGGAAACACAAATGCGACCTGCCTCCTAGTAATCCATCCCAGACAACGACACTTCATTTTATTCTGAATCTGAGGTGTCGTCCTATGGTCTCATGCGGTGTGGTAGGCTCTGTAAAGGGCCGTCTGGTTCGCGACCACCCTCCTACCGAAGTCCGACGCCAAACAGCTTGCTGTGTTCCGTCGGTGCGTGGGAATACCAGTGCCTTAATTGGCATTTTCTCGGTTTACTCGCTCCATCGTCGACCTCATCTTTGACCTTATATTCAAGATTGAGGTCAAGAGTTAACCCATCTTATAATAAAAAAATAATAAATCTAACATATTTTAGATTTTAGGCAAGTTGAAATCTGGAGTACGTATTCGAACATGAAAATAATTTTCCACGTTAAAAACGTATGAGTCACCGACTTCAATCCCAACAACAGTTCGCACAAAGTAGATATCTAGTTTTTTGCGGACTACAATGCCTATTAGCAAATAACTACAAACAGAAATGTCATTCATTTATTTAGATGATGTTCTAGTTTGTAGTATATTTTGTTTTTGTTGATTTTTTTTAAAAGCGCTGAATCATTTTCGATAAAATTTATATGAGACCTCTTCAGGAGTATACTCTTTCGAACAAATAAAGAATTTTGAAAATCGGACAACAGTTGCCGGAATAATCGCGTAACAAATATACAAAAAAAAAAATACCGTCGAATTGAGAACCTCCTCCTTTTTTGAAGTCGGTTGATAATGTTTTTTTGAGGTGTGTGGGTTTCATAACATCTTAATGCTCCAAAATCGTCATCCTAGCGATGCACTTTACTGATCAACGCAGACGAGGCTCTGATGTACTTCAACCCGAAAATAATTTCTTTGCTTGATATTAGCAGGCAACGACACTTCATTTTTTTCTGAATTTGAAGTGTCGTCCTATTATGGTCTCATGCGGTGTGGTAGGATCAGTGAAGGTCTGGTTCGCGACCACCCTCCTACCGAAGTTCGACGCCAAACAGCTCGCTGTGTTCCGTCGGTGCATGGGAGTACCAGTGCCTTTATAGGCATTTTCTGGGTTAACTCGCTCCATCGTCGACCTCATCTTTGACCTTTATGGTCAAGATTGAGGTCAAGAGCTATCCCATCTTATATTAATAATAAAAAAAGGCAACTTTTCTATTCTCGATTTTTAACCCACGACGAAAAAGAGGGGTGTTTTAATTTTAACGTGTGTATTTGTGTGTCTGTCTGTGGCTAACTCCTAAACGAATGGACCGATTTCGATGTGTTTAAAAGATGACGCAAGTAATTGAGAGGGTTTTTCTCTCAGCTGTATCCAAACAAAATTGGTTGAGACGTATAAGAGTTAAAAAATATAAGCCACTAGTTTTCCGCTCGCGGCTCCGCCCGCGTGGGCTACAGGTTATATCGTGCCCAACTGTGGGATAAAACGTAGGCTCTTATCTATCTTTGTGCTAAATTTCATCAAAATCGGTTCGGTAGTTTAGGCGTGATAGACGGACAGACAAACAGAGTTACTTTCGCATATATAATATTATATTAGTATGGAAGTATGGATCAATGAATTTCGGAATAAAATTTTTAATTTTATGTTAGTGCTCATTAAAATACTATGAAATGGCAAAATGACAAAAATTGTGGACGCCATTGTAGCAAGAATTGAATGAAACAATGTATTTATACACGTTCTGAATGAAAACATGTAACAGAAATAACTGTTAAATGGAAAAACAGAAATGTTACCCCGACATTTGAATTTGTTTTTTTTAACAAGAATTATAAAAACAAGTCCAGTATGTGGGTTTTGAAATCTTTTTCGTTGGATTTTAATGTTGGGCCATCTTTGGGAATTTTAGTATGGTTTTATGATTGTCCCATTCAGACAAAGCTAGTTTTCCACTGGACTTAATTTCCGTGTGAATTTGGGTAAGTTACGTAGACTATATGTTACTATGATAGGCTATGGGTTGAGTAAGGAACATAAAGAATAGAAGTGGGATTTTTTAACCCTCTATAAAAACCAAGAGCGTTGTAAAGAGGAGGCCCGTGCCCTTCGTTTGGGACGATATGGGTTGGTAAGCTGGGGGGGGGGGGGCGTTATAAGTTTGACGTGTGTATCAGTTGTGTCCAGGTTCGTTGTTTTTTTAATAATCTAGGTTTTTGCCATCTTTCTCCCAAACAATCTAGGTTCTCCTATTCCCCTTTTCCCCTGTCGTCGCCGTCGTTGTAGTGGTCGTAGTCGCCGTCATGGTCGCACACCCAACTCCGCGGTCGCCGGCAGGTGATGCTAAAGACCGGTCCATCGTTATGGACCGCGGTTGATTCCACCGCCATGGGGTTCGCCCCGAAGCGGTTTCCCCGTGCGCCGCTCGGCGCACGAGAGGAAAGTTCTGCTGCAGTTGTGTCTATGGAATTGTATAGCCCCTAAACGAATGGACCGTTTTTGTTTGATTGCTGATATAATCAAGATGGTTCTTAGCTGTATTTTGTCAAAATTGGTTCAGCCTTTTAAAATTTACAAGCAATCAAGTGTCGGGGGTGATAATAAAAATTCATTTTAGAGCTGCAAGTGCTTTGTTTACACAACAAAATAAACTTTATTAACCAATAAAGAGTACAATTTATATCTTTTTAATAAGACACATTTTTATTAAAGAATTTTTTTTCCCCTTATAAATAATTATTTGCACAAAGCCAGAAGATTTTGTTTACAATTTTCTTTTATTACAATATGCCTGTGTTAATAAAAACAATATAATAAAATGGGATCGTGTTGTTGAAGGATACGTTTATATCTACGTTATGAAAGCCTTCCTTTTTTTACACAGAAAGGCTCATACTAAGGGTTTCCTTTGTGTTTTTGGTCCCTTGGAACATACGCAAAGACAGCCATAAACACCCATGACCCGAGAATAAACATGTGCTTTTTACGCTAAAAATTTTCCCGAATAGAATTAAAACCCAGAGCCTGACGATCAATGGGCAGCGCGATATTATATCAAGTGATAAAATTAAGTTGCGCCTCAATTTTTTTTTCCTTCCACGCTGGACTGGATGTAGAAGAAAAACTTAGAATGTGCCAGTTGCCAACTCTCCCACTATAAGAGTTAGTAATTGGGATGTGATGTTACTGTTGTATTGTGGATTAAAGGCTGACAACCTTTCAACAAAATACTCGACATTTTGCAAAACAAAATAGTTTTTTTTTCTTTGGTGTGTTCTATCAATGATAACGTAAGAAAAATATGACCAGTGATTAGAAAATTACCCTGTATAGTCAGATCCATCAATTGATATCCAAGTTTGTTTTAATTTCAACTTTGCTATCATGGGACAATAAACTTAAGTGGATACCAATGAAGGACTCTAACGATATGCTACTATCAATACGAGTACGTATTGCAATATACGGGGTGTTACAAAAAAAGCAGTGAAACTGAAATCAGGGAAAGTAGCCTTCAATATAAACAGTTTCAATCGTGATACTACAAACAAAACTATTTAAATGGTTTTTTGGGAGTATGTTGCTCGTTATTTGTTAAACCATAAATAATAGTTGAATAAATTAATCAATTAATTCTGAACTAGGGTCTATGGCTATCCTTTGGCACACAATAGGCCTTTTTATAATTCAAAAACGGCTTCGTAAAATTGTATTACCGTTGCCTCATAGGAAATAATAGTAATACTAGAAGGTGAGAACATAGTGGACAAGGGTAATTCAAATGTTGAAGTGCCGTGCCGTGCCGTTCGAATTATAAAAAGGCCCAATAGGTAACGATTCATGCCCACCGCTCCTCGTGCAAATCTACTCACAAAAATTTGTTTAATACCTACCTGACAAAAAAAAATATATGTAATTTTTTTTTCATGTTTAGATTTGGCCCCTTAGTAAAAGTTGTTCATAATGACGGCTATAATCACCCTCTATAGTTACACCCTGTATAGTTACAGGAACAGCTCAGCAAAAACTTTTAAACTTTATGTACATTGCTTTCTAACAGTGCCGCGATGCCAGGGCAATCGCGCTAAAAAAGTGGATTGAATCGCAATTGAAACGTAGCTGGGGGGCTACCACCTAAGCGAAGCTGATGCTGATTGAACGAATAGAATGATGTACATTGCTGTGTTTGGTTCATGTCGTTAATCAAGGTATCCTTAT
Source organism: Aproaerema taeniolella (assembly GCA_949987775.1). Classification (NCBI taxonomy): domain Eukaryota; kingdom Metazoa; phylum Arthropoda; class Insecta; order Lepidoptera; family Gelechiidae; genus Aproaerema; species Aproaerema taeniolella. The sequence continues at coordinate 17,255,882 of OX465248.1, forward strand.
AAAGAAGCAATCGACAACGTTCCATTCGTTTACCCAGCATTAGCTTCGCTTAGGTGGTAGCCCCCGAGCTACGTTTCAATTGCGATTCAATCCACTTTTTTTAGCGCGATTGCCCTGCAGCGCGCGAGGCGCGATTTCGTGATACATGACGTAGATAGCGCAAAAGTAAGAAAATGACCCTAAATTTGATGTTTCTGGCAACAATTAATTACTTATAGCCGATTATAGTAATTATGGGTACGTTCTATCATTTAAAAAAATTACCAAACTGTCCCTTACACGCTGTATATGCAATAGTAAAACATATCTAATGGAGTATCGATTACTTTCCATGAAGTGCAAGTTATATTACTAAGAGTTAAAATGCAATATCGGAAAATTTATAGCCGTGTGGGGTGAATTACGGTACGGCAAAGTCGAGCGCCGGGAATTGAAAGTTTTAATCACTAGCTTATTTTTTTAGCCTTTATTATAACACGACAATTTTCTTTTATAAATATTACTAAATAATAATACGGATCGTAGCTTATCACGCATCTTAGACCTAACATGGTATTATATTTGAACCATTTTCTCAGTTTTGTTTTTAATCTTGTATCAAGTAAATCTAATAATCTTATAAGTACTAGGAAAATCTTTTAAGTTGTTCTCATTTTATAAGTTTTTGTTTTTGAAGAAACTTTGAGTACTTGTTTTTGAACTGAAATTAAAACTTATTTTATTTTATTTTTCTTAATACTCTGACATTAATTCTTTTTCTTTTTATCGTGTAGGTATAGTCAAGTGTGTGGCGAACTTGGATATCCCTGGTGTTAGAGTTTTCAAACCGTCAAATGGTCTCTGATTAGGTTTTACGACTGTAGGCAATCGACAACAGCTGGGACCGACGGCTTAACGTGCCCTCCGAGGCACGGAAACTACTTCTGACATTCTTTCTCAACTGAAAGAAATATCAGAACTTTGTAGTATTTTGTACAGCACGTCAGGTTACCCATTTGCACTGCAAAAGCCGACGCCATTACGGAAGAGTTAAGGGAGATGTCAAGGTCAACATGTGTAGTCTGATATGCTGCCCTGTGTACATAATAGAAGCAAGCTTAAGTGGCAGTGGGCTGGTCATATTTGCCGTAGAACCGATTGCCGTTGGGGCAGAAGAGTTTTAGAATGGACACCACGAATCGGCAAACGTAGCGTAGGGCGTCCTGCTACTAGGTGGGGTGACGATATTCGTAAGGTAGCGGGCAGTGGTTGGAGGAGAGCTGAACACCGAGCTCAGTGGCGTGCCATAGTTGAGGCCTATGTCCAGCAGTGGACTGACACAGGCTGATGATGATTACATAATAGAAGTAACACAGTTTAGTACATAAGTTTCTCGTAGTAAAGCAGAAAGCTTTACCATACCAAAAATATTGCCAAAACCTTTTTATTTACCAAAACTATTTTGACGACTAAGTACCTATCGGCCTGGCCTCTGCCTTTGATCAAAACCAAATTAGTTCTGTCCGCTTTGAAAAAGGTCTACCCATGTTCAGATCCCTAGTACATATTTTCCATTCTAGAACTATTTTTAGATAGAAAAATTTGGTACCTATTTTCACTATTAATCCTGTTCCACGCTGGCCTGGGAGTGAAAGAAAAACGTAGAATATGCCAGTTGCCAACTCTTCTCAGGCATACTGTAGAAGCCAGTAAGTGGGATGCGAGGGTTTTGCTGTATTGTTGGCAAAAATTACAAAAATTACAAAATTATTTATTTTTGAAATACACGTACATGAAAAATGTTGATTGGAGTCTTCTTTTAAGTGTGTATGCCTGTGTCAGAAGACTCCGCTCTTCCATAAAAAACACGTAAGATACAATATTAATAAAACAAAAAAGCAAAAAGTAAAAATAGAAAGTAAAAAAAAAACAAACATAAAAAACACAATTCTTGTTGCAAAAGGCTGACAAACTTTCACCACTATCTCATGTTCCAACTTATCCTCCAAATTAATGTTAAATGTGGTGTAAAGTAGTTCCGGAACCACAGGACGTTCTGCTTGTCCAAAAAGGGATTTTAGGCATGAGTGAGTGTTTAGAATAAATATGTCTGTGTCTTGTAAAAGGGATCACTTTGTGGGTAATCAATAAAAGCGATTCTCTTACCAGCCCATATTCGTCCCCACCGAGGGGCACGGGCCTCCCTTCGAAACACGAAGTGGATTCAGGCCATAGTCCACCACGCTGTCCTAATGCGGGTTGGTGGACTCGTCTTTAGAAAATGAATTTTCTTGGACGAGCGGGTTTCATCACGATGTTTTCCTTCACCGTTAAGCAAGTGATAATTAGGAATCCGAAAAGACGAATTTAGTGGTACAGGTCCGCACCAGGATTTGAACCCACGACCTTTGGATTACAAGTCTGGCTTGTTACCAACTGGGCTATCACCGCTATACCCAGTTATACCATAGCCTATTACATTACATTTTCACCCGTAACGACTACCCTCAAAGTGGTCCCTTTTACCAGAATGAATGAATGAATGAATGAATGAAATATTCTTTATTGCACACCAGGGACAGACAAAGTAAATGGACATGAATAATCAGGGAAGTATAATGTACAAAAAGGCGGCCTTATTGCTTAGGTAGCAATCTCTTTCAGGCAACCTTTAGGTTAGGATATTTTTCGAGAGGTAAAAATGCAAAGCGGGTGGTGGCTAGAACTAAAAAAAAAACCAAAAAAAATAAATAAAAAATACTTGCTAAACAGTAACATAAAACTAAGTATAAAAAATAATACATCTAAATAACAAAAAAGAACATACATACATATAATATATAAATACCTATACATATAATACTAGGTCACAAATAAAAAATACTGAAAAAACCTGTCACAAACACCTAATTTCAAGATAAACGCCCAAAATAAAAGGCATTAGTTATAAATACAAGTTGAGAAACTTCTAAAACGATAATAAACAGAAGTTGAAGCGATTACCAACAATGAACTTTAATTTATTGCTACCGAACACGCAATTTTGCCAGATAGATAAATTGCTTATATTATAAAATTAGCTTTCCGCCCTGGACTTCGTTCCCGTGGGACTTCAGGAAAATCATGCACCCTATGTTCATCACGGATAATCTAGAGTTCTAATCGTGAAATGACAAACAATCAAATCTTTCCTCTTTATAATATTAGTAAAGATAAGAAATACATCAAATATTTTAATTATATTAGATACCTTCTTATCAGACTTATACAGGTTGCTTAGCAAAAACTTAAACCAATCACAGGGCGTTCTGCTGCAGATCAGATTAAGAATTCAGATCATCATTCTGAATAATTTTTAAATGAAATTTTCTTCAAGAATTTATTTTTTATTTTTCAATTTTTTTCTTACTTTTTAATATTATCTTTTTTAAATTCTGAGATAACCTAGTGATCGATTTCCCTAATATTTCCTGATCTTACAAATCATGTGACAGTGTTTGATAAAAAATGCCTACCATTTTTGGGGTAGTCTAACGTTTAGAATAGAATGATATCTACGATATTCTATTGAAATTAGGTATCAAATTTCAGGGTGTGACTCTCCCTATGAAACTAAACCACTTTGGACAAGCAACCCATATAAAATTATCCAAAAATCACCGTAAACCACTTTATTAATTAATAAAACGTATGTATATACACGTGCGAAAAATAATCCCCTTTCTGTTTGTTTGACAGATTCGTTTGATATGGAAAATAGGCTGTACAAGTACATACAAGCTTCAAACAAACGTGATTAATATTGAACATGAAGCATAACCTCATGTTGTAATAAGGAAAATTGATTTTCGAATCGCAGCTCTGTGTCGTGTACTCTTCGGAATTTTCCTGAGATTTAGCAACGTAGTTATGACAGGAAACCTTTATGAAGTAACCAAGTAATCATAGAGTAGTAATTAGAGAATACCCGAGACTTGGTTCCCGTGAAAATTTCGTAAAGTCTTTCCTTGATCCTTGCCTAAGTTATAAAAGTAAACTATTTATAAAAGTAATATTACTTTATAAAAGTAAACAGGGCTTTAGGTAAATCTCTTTTAACCTCTTGGGTGATTAATCAGTCCATGAAACTGAACAACTTTCCCAAGAAACATAAGTCAAAATACGAAAAAAAAATTGGATCTCCCATACAAAATATATGCTAATGAAGTTTGTATGGGAACTCAAAATTTTTTTTTCGAATTTCGAACTTTGTTCCTTGGGAAAGTTGTTCAGTTTGATGGACTGATTAACCACCCGAGAGGTTGATTAACCACGAGAGCAGAGATACCTAAAGCCCTGTATAAGTAAACTTTTTTTCTGTATTATTTTATATTCATATTAGTTTTTTTTTTTTTTTTTGAATGACTATGCTGTTGGCCGCTGATGGCCTTGACAGCTTCACCGAGCAAGATTCATATTAGTGTACCATCTCTCCGCCTGCGACTTCGTAACCGTAGGAATTCAGAAAAATTACGTAACCTATGTGTTCATTCGGGGTGTCAGCTACCTTGATATCAAAATAGATCTAGCCGTTTGAGCGTAAAGAAGTTGCAAACACACACTTTAAACTTTCGCCTTTATAATAAGTATCGGCGTTATATCAGAAAGTTCACCGTCATTTTAAACTGAACTTAATCAGGATTATACAATATAAGAGTAACAGTTACTATCGAAACTTAACATTAATTGAGTTTTCTAGTTCAGTAAATCTTGTTTAAGAATGTACCTACTCGTTGAGTTACTAAAACTTTTCTTAATCATCTGCCTGAGCTTGTCTTGAAGCTACTCATCATACGAGCGAAAATTCATCACAAAGAGACTAGCTTTGCCTTTTAAAAAGTTATTTTCCGCACTGTTTCCCTTCAGAGGCGATCTTGAATGGGAAAATGCAAATAGCTTTTGATATGTGACTTTTAACAGTGACAGTGCCGAATTTAGGTCAGCTGAGGCCAAAATTTTACAAAAGAATAAAAAAGGATAGAATTTAAAAATCAAAGCTCACGGCTCTTCGCAATGAAAACGTTGCATTTCCTTCTCATTGGCATCACTAATATTCTTTTATAACCCACGACAAAAAAAAGGTGTGTTGTAAGTTTGACGTGTGTATCTGTCTATGGCATCGTAGCTCCTGAAGAAATAGACCAATTTCGATGCGGTTTTTTTGTTTGAAAGCTGACGTAATTGAGGTGGTTCTTAGAGTTATTTATAGTACAAATTAATGGCAGCAATGAATAGATGTAATAATTATTTTAATTATTTGTGTTATAATAATTATTTTTGTGAAAAGCAGATGTTTGTTCTCGGGTCATGGGTGTTTGTGTTTGTCTTTATGTGTGTTCCGAGGGACCCACGACACAAGGGAAAACCTTAGTGTGGGCCTTTGAGTGTGTAGCGTTTATTTTATTTTTTTAATAAAGGTTTTATTTCAAAATAGTTATACAGGGTGTAAGTCTGCAAGGTTGCCATATTCAATGATGGAATAGTATGGTATGGTACCAACTTTATTCGATAATACCGATAACGGAAAATAATTTAACTATAAACGAAAAAAAAACTAGATTTTGTTTTAAGCTTTAGAGAATAACCACCTAGGCTGAAATTAAAAATGTAGTGCACTGAGAATACCCCAACATTATCGCATCTGTGCCATGTTATTTTAGTGATGTGCATATAGTTTCGATGAATTAATGATGCGCACGCGAGTTGTCGATAAAAAAATTAAAATAAATTAAATTGTCAAAAATTTAGGTTTTTATATTATTATTGACTTCAACTCTTTAGCAGCTGTATATTTGCTCCTGTGAATATGGCAACCTTGCAGATTTACAGTTTGTATAATATGTATTAGGATTTCACAAAACTCCCACGGAAAATAATTTTCTGGCATCCTCCAGAAACGTATATTTTTATGCTACATACTTTACCTTAATTTACGAAGTTTTTCGACATCATAATCCGTCTACGATATTATAAAAAGAAAAGATTTGTATTTTTGTATATTTGTAACGAATAAACTCAAAAACTACTGGACCGATTTATAAAGTTCTTTCACCATTAAAATGCCGCATTATCCCTGAGTAACATAGGCTAGATATTTTTCCCAAATTCCCTCGAAAGCAAAGTCCCGGGCAGGAAGCTAGCGTTTAATGCATGGCGAAAGGTGTAGTCCATTATTTCTTCATTCGTCTAATTCACCATTGGTATAAGGAACTTAGCAATATAGGTTATGAATTTTCACACTTCACTGAATATTTTTAGATTACGTAAGTGTGTCAGTACCCTTTCAACTCCTTTCAACAGCTATTAGGGAAAGGGTTGAAAAAATCAATGAACAAGTCTAGCTAAATTTATCGTACATGCTTATTATATTTATGCTTACTAACATACTTCCGTAACAAAAGAAAACTCATGTAGTGAATTTTCAACTAACCAAAATCAAAGCACAGTTTTCTACAACAATATTATAAAAAGGAAAGATTTGTATTTTTGTATGTAACGAATAAACTCAAAAACCATTGAACCGATTTCAAAAATTCTTTCACCATTGGAATATTACATTAATCCTGAGTGACATAGGCTACATAATTTTCCCTGATTCACACGGGAACGAAATCCCAAGAAGAAAGCTAGTTCTTAATAATTTTTTACCTGTTCCGGGCGGAAAGCTAGTCTAATAAATGACTCTACGACTGACTTGATTAGTACCGATACTTGTCACTTTACTATCTGTCAGTGATAACTATTGTATACCATGATCATCATGAGAGATATATCCAATGTAGCGGTGTGTGAGGTCATTTTTATTGTAAATTCGATTAAAATACTCTGATTTTGGCCAAATCACAATTGTGGTCGCCATTCTTTCAAGAATTTAATTACATCCGATTCCGATGTACTGTGTGACATCCAAACTTATAAAATACAAATTTTTTCATAGGTATTTTTAAGGAACGTATATTACGTTGTTAAGCTGTTGTTATCCCAAAAAATATATAAAAAAATACTTAAAAATACTTTTAAAAGGAAATCAATGCAAGTGATTTATAAAAACACAACAACATTTTTTGGTCAAATACAACACCCACATTTAAAACAACTTTCCACCAACGTTATCTAAGTATAATTAGGACCCAAAAATGACGGTCCAAAGCTTACTACCTACGCGAGCTTAAAAACCAGAGGAGAGCGTGTCAGGCCACAAGAAGTATAGGGTTCCGTAGTTGAAAAAAAATATATTACTCGAGCGACCCTTGTTAACTTGAAAAACTGACTTAGCTGTCATAGATTCGGTTTAATTTATTTGTTAATTATAAATGCTACCTTTAGGTGGGGGTTAATTGATGGCTCGGACCTCCGGGTGAGTGTGGTGAACCCGTTCAATCAATGGAATACTTGACCTTATGCTCTTTGTGCCCTACCACCTGCACCCGGGTGGATCTAATTGTACTGTAAAAGTGGCAAAGTTTTGGGCCAAAAAAAATATGAAAAGAAGAACATTTTTAAAAATAACAGTTTGGCGTATACAGACTGTACGTGTTACAAGTGAAATTTCTTCGTGACGCTAATAACTTTATTATTTTAACGCTTACATTGTGACGTGACTTTGAAATTTGACCTTATACAGGGTCACTTAAAAAAACCAATAACGTGTACGAACATGCTTAATTTCAAATCAGTAGTACCAGAGGTCTCTGATAAAAACCTTGGAGTGACGGACGGATGGATAGGGCAAATCTGTAAGGGTTCATATATCACTGCGGAACTCTAAAAACAGTACAAACAACATTCTTATCTGATTTTACCAAATATTCTGGACACCGTGTCGGAGATAATGGTATTTGAAGCTGAGAGCTCTTGGCTACCACCCCGAAATCCACTCAATTAGATCAGGCTGAAGCGATACTTGAAATTGCGCTAAGTTGGCGACGTTCCCTCTTGAGTGGCGAAATATTTTTAATTTATTTTTAGTGGCTATTACTTCTTTTGATGCAATCATAGAACATCTTGTGTAAAATTTTAATGGAGGGTTTATGATCGTCATATTGAACAAACTCTTAAAAGTACCTATGAGATATCACTTTAAGTATTAAAAAAAGTATCCGATTCTTCTTTTGGGAATTAGTAAAATTTTACACGGAAGAATTTAAAAAGTACTGAATATATTATTACACTTATAAGAAAACGACTTAGTTTTTGTATCTATTTTTTGACTAATTTACTATGTTAATCTCTAGAGCACCTACGTAAAAATTACGTTAATCCATTGCTCCCTTACGATGTGAATACGGACAAACAAACAAACACACCTTCACATTTATAATTTTAATATCCGACTAATATTATAAATGCGAAAGTTTGTGAAGATGTATGCATGTTTGTTCCTCTTTAACGCTCTAAAAGCTGGACCAATTTTGATAAAATTTGGAATGGAGGAGCTGACACCATGGACTAACACATACGAAGTCCCGGGTGAAAAGCTAGTTAAATGTAACTTTTCATGATTTTAACGAAAAGACTACAAACATTTGCCGAGATATTTGTAGACAAATATGAAATTCTCAACAAAAACTATTTACCCTTATAAAACATGGACGGTTTAATCTACATTCTTTTGTTGTTCAATTTTGTTGGCTGCATATAAATCACCAAAAACATTCATATACATGCATACAGCAATTTATCTAGTGACATGTTTGCGCTACGAAAATCGGCCCTATTACAAATGAGATAAGGACGAAAAGTAAACATCTGTAGTATGATGTGATGTCGTACAGGGTGGCTATTCCACTAGTCAATGGCAGTGGAATGACAATGGTGACAATTTTAGAATAAAATAGAATAGACTGCTAAATGTAAACGGAGTTTCAAACCACCCAGCAAATTAACTTTTGGTTTGCAGTGGCGCCGCCAGTAAAAGCAGCTATCATCAAATGTATGAGCTTTCGATAGTTCGTTGAACAGATAAAATACACACATTAACACGGTCTAGAGATATTGCACGATTTTTCATACAAAAGAGGTCTGTTTGAGAAGCTATAATAGCATACTCGAGATACATGGAGGGCTAAAATATTCAGACGAGCAAGTGCTAAACCTAAATTTTCAATTCTAGTTAATAAATTTTGTTTCACTTGAAATTTGTGAAAACTAAAACGTGACGAAAATGGAAAAAAAATTTGCGTAAATTCGACCATTTTCATACAAAAAGCTGGCAAAAAGTGCATTTTCGTTTTCGTTTCCGTTACGTTTTCACAAATTTCAAGTAAAACAAAATTTATTGGCTACAATTAAAAATTCAAGTTTAGCACTTGCTCGTGTGAAAATTATAGCCCTCCATGTATCTCGAGTATGCTTTTATACCTTCTCAAACAGGCCTCTTTTGTATGAAAAATCGTGCAATATCCCTAGACCGTGTTGATGTGTATAGTTGCCTGTCATCTGTGGTAAAATTGACTAAAAAAAACGGACGATACATCTGTGGTCTCCGCCTACCCCAATGGGTGTATGGGTGTCTACCTTAGCTTATGTATGTAACTTATACATACATAAGCTAAGGCGTGAGCTTATGTATGTATGTATTGTCATTTCAACGCCATTGACGGCCGGTTTGGTAGAGTGGTAGCGGCGCTACCTTCTGATCGAAAGGCCCTGGATTCCATTCCCAGTCGAGGCAAATATTTGTGTAAAATGCAGATGTTTGTCGGGTCGTGGGAGTTTGTGTTTATCCTTATGTATGTTCCGAGGGATCCACAACATGAGGGAAAACCACAGTGTGGGCCTTTGAGTGTGTAGTGTTTACTATTGTTTATTATTATTATTGGCTAGCATTCCGCTCGGGACTTCGTTCCCTTAGGAATTACGGGAAAATCATGTGCCCTATGTCCATCACGGATAATGTAGCTTTCTAATGGTGAAAGAATTTTTCAAATCGGCCCAGTAGTTTCGGAGCCTATTCAATGCAAACAAACAAACGATCAAATGTTTCCTCTTTGTAATATTACTAGCATTCCACTCAGGACTTTGTTCCCGTGGGTACTCGGGAAAATGATGTAGCCTAATGTTACTTAGGGATAATGTAGCATCCTAATGGTGAAAGAATTTTTGAAATCGGTCCAGTAGTTTTAAGTTAATTCGTTACATACAAAAATATAAATAATTTATATTACAAAAAATATATTTGTGTAGACTAGTGGAATAGATGCCCAGGTAAAAAGCAGCAAAATGTCGATATGACGCGGATGGGTCGTGGAACCACATAAAACGCCAAGGACAAACTGCAAGGGTGAGAACATCGATACTGCTGGCTCAAGGTCTGCCAGATACCGTATGATACGGATTTTTTAAAAAGACAATGTTCGATTCTCGCGGTTCTTTTCACTAGTTTTAACCCTCGATAAAAAAGAAGGGTGTTGTAAGTTTGATGTGTGTATCTCTGCTGTATGTCTATGTATCTGTGTATCTGTCTATGATATCGTAGCTCCTAAACGAATGGAAAGATGCGTTTTTATTAATGAAGTTATAAGCTATCGAATGTCGCGAATAATGCCATTTTTTTAATTTTTAGCCGACTTCAAAAAAGCAGGAGGTTGTATGTTCGACTGTATGTATGTAATTTTGTTTATTTTTTTAAATATATGTTCACCGATTTTTCCGCCAATTATAGACCGATTTTTAAAAAAAAATTTTTTGTTCGAAAGAGTATACTCTCGAGGCCACCATATAAACTTTATCGAAAATGATTCAGCGCTTTTAAAAAATCAACAAATACAAAAAAATACTACAAACCAGAACATCATCTATATTAATGAGTGACATTTTCGTTTCTGGTTATCTGTATTGTAGTCTGCAAAAAATATTTGTGCGAACTGTTGTTGGGATTAAAGTCGGCGGCTCGTACGTTTTTATAACGTGGAAAATTATAAGAGAGTGAGGATGAAAGGTATTACAATGGATTCTATTTTTAACCCCCGATTAAAAAGAGGGGTGTTATAAGTTTGACGTGTGTATCTGTGTGTATGTCTGCAGCATCGTAGCTCCTAAACTTTATTTTTGTTATAAGGCTAATGTAATTGAGATGGTTCTTAGACCAGTGTCGATAATTTTTGAAACCAACAATAATTATAGTAGGATGAAATTCTTTGGAAAAGGAAGAAAATATAACAAAAATTAAAGGCAAACTAAATTACGGGCTATCTGAGGTCGGGAAGTGAAAGGGGTAACACTAAAGGGTAAAAAACTGCGTAATTTATTTTTCCTTAAATTTTTCGTGTTATATTCCCTTCCCTTTCCAATAGATTTCATCCTACTATACATTTTTTTTCACTTTGTACCAAAGGCTTCAGCCCTAGTGTATTAAACTATACAGGGCTTTAGGTTAATCTCTTTCAACCTCTCGGGTGGTTAATCAGTCCATAAAACTGAACAACTTTTCCAAGGAACATAGGACAAAATACGAAAAAAATAATTTTGAGTTCCCATACAAACTTCATCAGCGTTATAGCGTATTTTGTATGGGAGATCATTATTTTTGTTCGTATTTTGACCTATATTCCTTTGGGAAGTTGTTCAGTTTCATGGACTGATTAAACACCCGAGAGGTTGAAAGAGAGATACCTGAAGCCCTGTATTTGATCAAAATTGAGTGTTATAAGTTTAAGGGGGAATGTTGTTCAGTTGTATGGGTAGAAAAGTTTCGCTAGCTAACTGTATACGTATAACATAGATTTTCCTTTGTTTTTGTAATAACAATAACCTTGTTATACATGTAAATTTTTTGCAGTGAAACTTCGCACGCGATGAGAGTAAAATTTCAAGGTTGCGTTGCGATATAAACGTCAGAAGTTAGCGTCACGAAGAAGTTTCACTTCCGACACGTGTACTCTGTACACACTTTTTTAACCCTCCCCAAAAAAGAGGGGAGTTATAAGTTTGACGTGTGTCTCTGTTTATCTGTATGTCCGTGTATCTGTGTGTCTATCTATGGCATCGAAGCTACTAAACGAATGGACTCATTTAGTTGCGGTTTTTTTTGTTTGAAAGCTGATGTAGTCGATCTCGACCATCTGATCGAACCTGAACCATCTGGTTCCTAGAAATATTTGATCAAAATTGGTTCAGCCGTTCAAAAGAAATACGCAATCGAATCTCGGGGATAATACAAATTTTGAGCAGTAGGAATTACAGCATTATTATTACTTTTATCATTACCTGTTTTAGCTGGAGCAATCACTATATTACTAACAGATCGAAATTTAAATACATCATTTTTTGATCCTGCAGGAGGAGGTGATCCAATTCTTTATCAACATTTATTTTGATTTTTTGGTCATCCTGAAGTTTATATTTTAATTTTTCGAAGTTATATTTAATCCTGAAGTTATATTTAATCGAATCTCGGGGATAATACAAATAATTTAATTTTAGAGTTATTTTTACTTATTAACGAAGATATTAAAAACCGGCCAAGTGCGAGTCGGACTCGCGCACAAAGAATTCCGTAACATTATCTATAAAAACTCTTGATAAACGGGTCTTGGGTTCGATTAACAGTCGGGGAAAACCTTTTTGTAAAACGAAGACACTTGTTCTCGGGTTATAGGTATTGGTGTCTGTCCTTGTATATATTCAAACTCTAAGGTCAGTGTTCACCAAATATTTAACCAACGATTAGCAGCTAACCAGAGATTTGACAATGTCATTTTCATACATTTTTTTTTGACATTTTGTCTGATTAGCTTCTAACCGCGGTTTAACCGTTGGTTATTTTTTTGGTGAACACGGCCTTTAGTGTGTAAAAAGGTTTATTTATCTCGCCCACACTTTTTCAGAGATTGACACCTACCTTCAGATGCAATACACGTGCCGCTTGTGGATGGTATAGGAAAAGGACGGGTCCAATGCTGCGTCATTATATTTGACCCGTTTCTTTGTAAAGGCAACTAAAGCTGGGGCGAAATCGCAATTTTTCCGGTACATTTACTACATTGTCATTTGTCACCAAGAAAATCGGTAACCAACATGATCTTATCGCTTTGCTGCAATTTCTTATAAATAGCGTTTTGGGTTTAGAGGTAACAAGTTGGAATATACATACATACATATACATACATACATGCGCTCACGCCTACAATCCCTATTGGGGTAGGCAGAGCATCAGTGGTTCTAGCGAACTACTTGATGCCACGTTTGACACAAATTGTGAGGGTTTTCAGATAGACAAAGTATGTAAAAAGTTGTAAAGTTAAACAAAATTCAAAAACGTGAAAAAAATGATACGTTACTAGTTTCAAAATCTGTATACGTTGTTTTACGTACGGATTGGCAAAATGGTATTTTTCATGACTTAACCTTAAGTGAATAGATTAAGCTTACGCAGTGCAAAAAATGCTCATTCGGTTCATGGCTTTTTTAAGTAATTTTATCGTACTTTGAATGCTTTTCGGTTATAAAACCATTTTATTATAGCTGAACTTACTATTGTTACTGTCGTCATATGTGGTGAATAGTTTACGAAAGTTAAGGCGACGTTTCTACCCATGAACTCAATAATTTGAGTCTAGGTGCTTATGTACTTGAAAAATACATATTATATCTGTTTACAGTAACTCTAAAATGTAAAAAAAATTAGAAATTAAATTAAATTATTAAAGTTAGTGAAGATCCACTTCAATTACGTTGGCTTTCAAACAAAAAAAACCGCAACAAAATCATTCCATTCGTTGAGAAGCTACGATGCTATAGACAGACACACAAATACACACGTCTAACTTAAAGCACCCCTCTTTATGTCGAGGGTTAAAAATCCATACTAATATTATAAATACGAAAATAACTCTGTCTGTCCGTCTTTCACACCTAAACTACTGAACCGATTTTGATGAAATTTGGTACAGTGATTGATTAGAGCCTGAAAAAGGACATAGGCTACATTTTATCCCACATTTGGGCATGATATAACCTGTATTCCACGCAGGCGGAGCCGCGGGCGGAAAGCTAGTGTTTAATAAAAAGGCGTACAAGAACAGTACACATAACCTGGTCAGGGGCCGGTTTGGTGGTTTGAAAACTCTGGCACCAATCTATATCTTATGTCTAACAAAACTTTAACTATGTCATTGTATTTCTACACGAAAATAAAACGATAACTGTACAAAGTTTGTCCTTAACTTCAACTTCAACATCCAATAACATTCTTTGAATTTTTTAAATAAATGATTCGAAAACGGACTTCCCTATTCAACGGTGGTACGTTTTGCATTTCTCAGAGACAAATCCTTGAAAATGCAGATTTTTAAATCGATAGAAAGCCGGAAACTCGATTGAGTGTCCAATTAGTGAGTGGGTGCGACAGAACTTGCAAAGAATGACCATTCTCGTTTAGTGAAAGGGAATTTGAAGTTTAGGAATTGGATTTAAATATTTGAACAGAAAGCTGCTAGGAAATTTTTCGTGCATTTTTCTTCAGGAAATAATGGTTTGTTCAGGAAATAGAGACAGAAACTGTAGAAGGACTGCTTTTGAGAATAGATTGAAAATTCACGTAAATTCATGTCAAGTATGAAATGAAGAGTAAAAGAGAATAATTCTGAAATTTAAAAAATTGTAGAAGCCCTAAAATTTACCGCTCATAACTCTTATACCCTGAACCAATTTAAATCAAATGGGTATACATACCTAAGAATCATCTTTAGCTTAGGAGCTACGATGCCACAGACAGACACATAGATAAACACGTGCATTACACGTAAGTTTGGTATGTAAGAACATACCAACTTTTCTGTGACATACTCGTAAGCAAGTCAACTAAAAAACTTTAATTGCTTTCGAAGAACGCTCGAGAAAATGTGTTATCGGTACAAACGCCGGATGACACAGTATTGAAGTTATCGGTAGACGTTTCATACTTGTAGAATCTTATATTTAACTAGCTTTTTCCCGCGGCTTCGCTCGCGCAAAAACCTCTTTTAGTCACCCATTTCATTCTTGACCCTTTAGGAGATAATTTTTAAAAAATTGCAAACAATATGTTTATTTTCTTCAAGGTATATCTTGACAAGGTTTCGAGTCAAAATGTCCATAGAAATTGTTTTCTCCATACAAACTTTCAACCTCCATTTCACTCCATCAGAGGTTGAATTTCAAAAAAAAAAAATTATTTATGCTTTTGCATTTTTGCATACACCTTTTTGCAAAATTTCAGCTTTCTAGGTCTAAGGGTTTAGGCTGGGCATTGATGAGTCAGTGAATCAGGATCTCCAATCTACACTAATATTATAAAGAGGAAAGATTTGTACCTATTTTTGTATGTTTGTATGTTTGTAATGAATAGGCTCAAAAAGTACTGGGCCGATTTAAAAAATTATTTCACCATTAGGATGCTACATTATCCCTAAGTAACATAGGCTACATAATTTTTCCGAATTCTCACGGGAACGAAGTCCCGAGCGGGATGCTAGTTTTATATAAAAGAAGAAGATTTAAAATAGGTTTTCTCGTGACCACAACCTAGCTCAACGGCAAGATGTGGTCGAGGATGTATCAAGCTCATATAAACGAATCTGTAAAGAGATTCGGGTTATATAAGCTCAGAAATAAGATGAAGAGAACCGCTCAGTACGAATCCGAGGTGCCTCGACAAGGTAAGGGTCGTAATTAGTTATAAGATTATTATTATTATTGACAATGATTGTAATAGCAGTGAATAAAGTTTTTATCTATCTATCTATCTATCTAATCTTGAAACATCAACAGTCTTACGTGAGTCCCAGTTGTCTTTTTAAAACTTTACCTTCCATTTTTTGAACACGCCTTTTGAAAAAGTTATAAAACATAATTATGTAGCTTAAACAACAGTCTAAAATTTTCAAACAATTCCTTCACACCTCGACAACAGCACTCAAGCCAGTGATAAGTTCATTAGTAGAAGGCTTTATTACTTCGCCTTTGTCCGTCACACAAAGCCTACCGATGTCACCACAGTGATAAATCGACGGAGTAATCCCTTAAGCTTTTCACAAGGCAAAAATTTGCCAGCGTTGATAATGGTTGCCATTGTATTCTTATCAGGCGATCCGATTTCTTATGAATTCTTTGTTTTGACCGTACTATTGTGGTTTTGATTAGGTGATCAAAATCGATATATATATATTTATATATATATATTTATATATATATATATTTATATATATATATATTATCTTTAAGGAAATTTTTTTTCAAGTAAGAGGCCTTCCGGCTATGGACTGTCACAGGAAGACTCAGAATATCGAATAATTATCTATATATATAAAAGAAAGTCGTGTTTGTTACAACACTTATAACTCGAGAACGGCTGGACCGATTGCCATGGTTTTTGATTTGTTGTATTTCTCTCCGTCCCGAATAGCAGAATAACTATTAAAAACAATGGAAAATTGACGGGAAAATTACCACGGGAACGAAGTCCCGGGCGAAAAGCTAGTTTATAAATAAAACACTTAATTTTTGACTATTTTTTCCAATAGATAATCATTGTAGTACCGTCTTTAGATACTGAACCCAGTGTTTAAACACTTACACATAATATTATAGAGACTTGGTGGTCCCTTTGTTTTGTTTAAAATAGTGACGGGTTTTGTAGAACAACTATATTAACCTGATAGTTCCTCAGTCCGTTTGGAAATTCAAAGTAAAAACTGACTAAGGAGCTTACATACTAAAGTTACCATATTGAAACAATTACTTAAAGTTTCTTCCCTACAGCCCTAAAATCTCACAACCCCCAAACTGGGCTAAGCCTGTCCTGTGGTACTTTATGCAAAACATTTCAGGAAGATTATTTTCCGATCTGGCATTAGTATGGTCGATTCAAATAAAAAAAAATACAAAAAAAAATTAAAATAAATAAATCATCGCTTGAAGCGATAAGGTAGCCTATTTTATACCTTTATGCTAAAGTAATGTAACATTGATTTATTTGAAATTGAACAATAAAGTATATTGTATTGTGTAAATTAAATTGATAACGATTACAACAATGACATACTGCCACGGGTCCTAAACTCATAATTACGAAAATTAAAATTAAGAAAAACTTAAAAAAGGGACCTTTAAACCGCTCCCTACACATTAGCTTCACTCCCATCCATCAGTACTTTCAGTATGTTGCTTCAGACACCATTCCCTACAACTATGCCAAAAATCGCTTATACATGAATTATTTCCCCTATTTGGCAGTTTTTGGTTTTCCTTGATTGGATTACTAGTAGTATCACAAGTATGACTGTGATCGATTTTTTTTCTATTAATATAATATGTAGAACCCTCCTTCTGCATGCAAATAAAATCTCTCATGTCTCATATATTCACAAGCTTTTAGCCTGGCCGTTTGGCCAATTTGGGTGGTGGGCGGTCTAGAGCAAATAGTCCCGCAAATAGGCCACTGTAAACAACTTGCAGGGTTGGTCAACTATAAAATATTATTTATATGAATTTATGTTTTATTAAATATCACAAAGTTTTGACCTTAAAAAGATACTCAGAACCCAAGATTTTATCAGCCAAGCGTTACAAAGTTAGGGGAGAAAAGTGAATTTATATTCCTGCATATACAGGGCTTAAGATCTCTCTTTCAACCTCTCGGGTGATAAATCAGTCCATGAAACTGAACAACTTTCCACATAGGTCAAAATACTAAAAAAAATTTTGATCTCCCATACATACAAAATGCGCTATATGCGCTGAAGTTTGTATGGGAACTCAATGCGCTGAAGTTTGTATGGGAACTCAAAATTTTATGGACTAATTAACCACCCGAGAGGTTGAAAGAGACATACCTAAATCCCTGTAGAACTAGCTGCATATACATAGATTACAAATGTCTCATAATCATGTTTCTTTTTTTTCATATGTTAATTTTTTTATCACAATTTTATACGTGTACCTACTGTATAAAAAGTATAATTGGTAGGTAGCTGAAATGTTGCAATGAATCTGGGTGAACCTGTTACATCCTCAACCTCATCCTTGATATTTTTCTCTCCAAGAATGAACCCATTTTCAATAAAACAAAAAATCTATTGCATACTTAAATATCCCTGAAAAAAGCGGCAGCGCGGTAGACCGATAAGAAATGGATTGTAAAGCTGCAGGAGAGGGATCTGTGGAGGAAAGTGAGGAAGGCCTTTGCCCAACAGTGGGACGCACTAAGTTAAATAAGATAAGAAGGTTTAAATAAAAAAAAAACACCTTAGCAGACCGTCTTTCAGAGACCTTATTAGAACGTACTGGGCGTATTATTAACCCTAGGCACCCCTAGTATCACACATTACAGACTGATTCAATTTGTCGTCAACGGAAACCGACCACCTAACTTCACCGGAAGTCAAAACCAATTGAACGATATGAGGTTCATTCCTATGAACTGCTATCGAATCCTGGAAGTCTAAAATATGAGAGAGTTTATTCAAACATGTTATTTTAGACTATGGTTCCATTTATTAAAAGATATCTGCAATTGGATTCGATATAACAACATTGTGAAAATGCAGTAGACTAGCAGGCTATGCTTTTGCCTTTTATAGTAGGGCTCTAACGGCTCTATAGACAAAGGTTCGAATCTCGGTCGAGCTGTACTTTTTTGGTTCATGTAAAGAAAGTCACGGGCGGATAGGTCAAAAATGCTGTTCTTGTCTCACTAATTCATCAACGTCGAGAAAGCTAAAATTTAACAAAAGTTCCCAGGGCATAGACTACGAAAAAAAAAGGATTTTATAAAATTCCTACGGGAAGTTCCAGGAATTCTTTAGTAGGTATTGTGGGGTGAAAATTTAAATTAGTTAGCAAAATTTAAGAGGTGCATAAAATGATAATTTTCACCTATTTTCCTAAGGAAAAGTTGTTCAGTTTAGTAGGCTCATTCACATCCTTAATTTTCGCTTAATAATTCAAAATCACCTAATTTAACTGAGTAATGGGTAAGTATTTACTTTAAAATAATTCGACGAGCGCAAGTGCGAATGTTCCTTTATTAAACTTGTCGCCAAACTCCACTTTCATATTTGTTACAATAAAACATTAAGTAACACACAGATACGCATGTCAAACAACACCCCTCTTTTTTTTCGGGGGTTAGAAATAGCATAGACACAGGTTAGTTCCAGTATTTACACGAATTCCTCAGTAAATTAATTAAATTAACAAGTCGTACTTGACCCTTTCTTACGTAAAACCTAGCGGTATTTTTAGACAAATCGATGTTGGATTTAATTAAGGGATGACTATTGCTGTTTAAATATTGAACTAATTGAGTTTCGTGACGTCATACTTCAGGTGGCCTTGTTGTCAGCTCTAATTGAGACTTTCCTTTTACTTTTCTATGTAATTGGTCGAATTTATTTAGTAGTTTTCTTTTTAAGAGTGCTTTTGGGTTGTCTTTCGACCTTTAACTTTGAAAAGTAGGTATATTGGGTTTAATTCTTCTTATGTAAGTATAGCCGAGTGTGTGGCGAACTTGGCTAACCCTGGTGCACCGATGCCCTGGTGTCTGTTTTCAAACCGCATAATGGCCTCTGATTTGGTTTTAACGAATGGACTGTAGTCAATCGACAACAGCTAGGACCGACAGCTTAACGTGTCATTTCAAGCACGGAAACGCTCGTGATATATTTCCATTTTGATCACCCATCAGGTTCCCTGCCTCTGTGTACGATTTTTAACTTCACTGATCGGTTTAGATCAGCAATTGCCACTTGGCTACTTTGGGTGATTTTAAGTTAGTTACGGAAAACTGAAGACTATCAGCCCACGAAACTGAATAGGTTTCTACAAGGGCCATAGATCAAAAAATATAACAAAATTCGCTTCTCCATACAATATAAAGGCGAAAGCTTAAGTATGTATGTATTGTCATTCCACCGCCATTGACAGCCGGTTTGGTCGAGTGGTAGTGGCGCTGCCTCTTGGGTTCGAATCCCAGTCGGGGCAAATATTTGTGGAAAAGGCAGATATTTGTTCTCGGGTCATGGGTGTTTGTGTCTGTCTTTATGAGTGTTCCGAGGGACTTTTGACACAGGGGAAAACCTTGATGTGGGCCTTTGAGTGTATGGCGTTTTATTGATATTTTATTTATAAGATTCTCGAAAAAAACTTACTCCATAATAAATTTTTATTTTTTATTTTATTTAATAGATCACCAACAAGTTACACATCAACTCTTTATTAAAATGGCACAAATTTATAAAAAAAGGCTAAATGGTAACCCAATTATAGGTGACAACCGCATTCAACAAATTTTAAGTTACATTATACCAAGAACATAGTAATATTATACCTTAAAGAAAAATAAAACAGTCGTAGGGAAACAATTTGTAAAATGAAATGTTACATTTAAATTATACATATAAAACATAATATTAAAAATTAAACATGGGTGAGCTACTTTAAACAATTTAGACCAAAGTTTTTTTTTTATTGAAACTTTATTGTTTTTTATTATACAAAGCCAAATCAGCTGATAGCACATGTTGTATGGAGAGACAAAATAATTCAGCCAAGTTAGACGCCATTTGGTCGTTGTAAACTCTAACTGATACTAATTTTCAGTCCATTTTGCCACGCTACATTTGGTATGTCATTTACGCTTAGTTGCAGAAACGTTCATTAAGGTTAAAGCTCCTTTAAATGTAATGTCGTCCTTGTTTACGTCAAAACGGAAAGTTACAGTATGGTATTTTTTTTATTATGTGATGGGTTAACTCTTGACCTCAATCTTGACCAAGATCATAGATGAAGTCGACGACGGAGCCAGTTAACCCAGAAAATGCCTATTAATCAAGCTGTTTGGCGTCGGACTTCGGTAGGAGGGTGGTCGCGAACCAGACGGCCCTTTACGACCCTACCACACCGCATGAGATCATAGGAAGTTACCTCAGATTCAGAACAAATTGAGGTGTCGTTGCCTGAGGTGGATTAATAGGAGGCAGGTCTCATCATCGGCCTAAATCCCTTTCGTGTTTCGAAGGGAGGTCGGTGCCCTCGGTGGGGATGTATATGGGCTGGCAAGATGAAGGTCTCATTTATATTTCCTTAGTCGCCTCTTACGACAGCCACGGAAAGAAAGGGGTGGTGTTATTCTCAATCGATCACCACACGGTTTACGCCAAAACAGAAAGTTACGGTATTTAATGTATCTTTAACTTTACTGGACGTTTCTGCAAGTGGGTGTTCCAAATCGCTAACTAGGATTCTACTAACAATTTTTGTTTTCGACTCACAGATATTTGTCCCAAAATCTGGAAACCCACTCAATAAATACAAATTTGGGAAAATTATGTAGCTTATGTTACTCAGGGATAATGTAGTATTCTAATGGTGAAAGAATTTATTAAGTCGGTCCAGTAGTTTCGGAGCCTATTCAATGCAAACAAACAAACAATAAAATCTTTCCTCTTTATAATATCAGTGTAGATTTATTTTAGAATCTTAAATTCAAAGCTTACACACTAAAAGCTAATTATAGTTATAGGGACTATACAGGGACAGTATCTACCTTGGTACGTTAAAGCACTTTAAGAACCTACATCAGAATAAATGAAGTTCTACCCCTCGAAACCCACATTACATTCGTAATCTTGGACAGTTTTCCAGACATTTGGACAAAATGGGCGCTGATTTAGGGTTTAAATCCTTTTTATTTAGTATACCCTTGTAATGTGTTCACAGTGGTTAAATAAAGATAGCATAATTATGTAGACTTGTGGCGTGGTGAGTCTTCAGTGTCGAGCTGAAAAGAATCTGTATATCTACACACACCGGCACAACTGTGTTTTCATACAATCAAGTCAACATTAGAGTTTATAAATGGAGATTTTTTATATGATACTGTTATTAAAATTTTTCGCTTAGTTTAGGTCAAAATGTTTGTCTGTTAAAACCAAATAAATATAAAATATACAAGAAGTTTTCAACAATGCGCCGCATGGCCAAAGAGAACATTGCGAAAACCTTATCATACAACTACATTGGGAGATTCTATTTTATTTTATTTATTTTAAGAAACAAACAGTCATTTATAACTTCTAATCATATACAACCTAAAATGACTAATGAAAGACCTTTAGTTTCCTCAATTACATTTAGGTATGTACTTAAGTAAGGATACAATAAGTGTTACAAAAATGTATATTAGAAGTATAGAAGCTTGTAGGATTTTCGTCAGTTTTTATTTTAAAAAAAGACGACCATTTATAAAATGTATTTGCATACAGAACAGTGCAGTTATGCACGTAAAACGTATATTTAAGAACTCCTAATCTAAGTCGATTGTTTGAAAAACAGAAGTTGTTCCGCTAAATGTGCCGGTGTGTGTAGATAGCACGGCCCGCGACAAAGTCGCGTGTCATGTTACTCCGATGACGGTAAAACTTCACTTTGATTGTGCAAGAGTACCGCGCAAAGGCTTGCTCGCCCTCTGGCGTTGACATTTCGACACTTTTGTGACATCAGACCGATTGTTTTTACGTTGTGGCTAAGCTACTGTTTCTACAGGGTGTCCCACGGCTATGCCACATGGAGGGAAACTACTTTAATTATTATATATGGGACATTTTACTGAAAGAAGACTTCATTTTAATTTTAAAAACAATTTAAACTGCATTCATACATTTTTAAATAATTGCCTGGTTGAACCGTGAATCGAACCCGGTACACGAATAAACAAATCATACTGTAGTTTTATCACAGCGATCGGAAGGTTTCATCTTAAGAATTAATTTATGCTAAGTAACATAGTATCAGAAATAAAAGGAAGACCATGAATTTTAACATTTTACATTCATTTTACATTACAGTGAAGATGTCGTAAGTGAAAATTACTTTAGTGAAAATAAATAACTAAATACATACCTACATAGATAGTACCATTTCTAGTCGATTTTGAAGCAACAGGGACGCTATACATTAATTTTCTTAATTTCAACTCATTTTGACAGGCTTTTTATTAATTTATTAACATGCTGCCCGGGACTTCGTTCCCGTGCGAATTCTGGAAAATCATGTACCCTATGTCCATCACGGATAATGTAGGATTCTAATGGTGAAAGAATTTTTCAAATCGGTCCAGTAGTTTCGGAGCCTATTCAATGCAAACAAACAATCAAATCTTTCCTCTCTATAATATTATACATATTATTATGTATGTATCTTTTCAGGCTGAGCTGAATTTTTGAGCTGAATTT